>JARNME010000022.1:662841-1017626 GCA_030179655.1 Scaptomyza flava
TTAAAATGGATCAGCCACAGCCTAAACGAAAAGAGCTAGAAGGCTGAAATTTTCACACAATTTTTTATGCAGGTAGTAAGTGAGCACTAAGAAGGGAATTTTTATTTGGACAACTCCTTCAAGTACCTCCCATACGATTTGGAGCACTTTTACCCATTTTAAAAATCAAATTACAATTACAACAATTACCCGTTCCACTACTGTCGCCTGATTGTCGCACAAGCTGAGGGTTTGATCGCGAGCGAGAATACAAAAACAAAACAAATGCGCAGTGACGCCTTCGCGTCGCACAAGCAAAGTCATAAAAAAAGGTTCGACACTTGCAAAAACGAAACGGATTTCTGCTTCTTAATGAATATGTGCATACACAATTAAGTGAACAATGCGCTTGAAAATAGTTTTCATAATTTTATGTACATGTATCACTTCGCACAGTGCATATTCTTTTTTTTTTTCAAATTTGTGTGCCTTTGACAATTGATTTACGACCCAAGTAGCGTTTGTTGTTGTTGTAAGTGTTGTTGTTGGGCCCGCACTGCTACTTTTTGTTGGTGTCATTGATTTAAAAAAAAAAAACAAGAACAACATAACAAAACTTGGTGCGTCTAGAAAAATTTCCCACACCAGAATATGTTTTGGGGTGGATTCGCCTACTTGCTGCTTATATAACTTAGACAAAACTAACTAACATTATTAATATGTTATTGATATGCAATTGCGAACAAGCATAGGGCGTTCACATAAGTGCGCGTGTTGCTCTTAAGATAATAAAATAATTACAACAATTACCCATTCCACTACTGTCGCCTGATTGTCCCACAAGCTGAGAGCTCGATCGCGAGCGAGAATACAAAAACAAAACAATGGGCAATGACGCCTTTGAGCGCCGCAAGCAAAGTGTCATAAAAAAAAGGTTCGTACACTTGCAAGAAGCGTTTGTTGTTGTTGTTGTTGGGCCCGCACTGCTACTTTTTGTTGGTGTGATTGATTAAAAAAAAAAAAAACAACAAAACAAAACTTGGTAGTCTAGAAAAATTACCCACACCAGAATATGTTATGGGGGTGGATTTGCCTACTTGCTGCTTATATAACTTAGACAAAACTAACTAACATTATTAATATGTTATTGATATGCAATTGCGAACAAGCATAGGGCGTTCACATAAGTGCGCGTGTTGCTCTTAAGATAATAAAATAATTACAACAATTACCCATTCCACTACAGTTGCCTGATTGTCCCACAAGCTGTGAGCTCGATCGCGAGCGAGAATACAAAAACAAAACAATGGGCAATGACGCCTTGAGTGCCGCAAGCAAAGTGTCATAAAAAAAGGTTCGTATACTTGCAAGAAGCGTTTGTTGTTGTTGTTGTTGGGCCCGCACTGCTACTTTTGTTGGTGTCATTGATTTTAAAAAACAACAACAATATAACAAAACTTGGTGCGTCCAGAAAAATTTCCCACACCAGAATATGTTTTGGGGGTGGATTCGCCTACTTGCTGCTTATATAACTTAGACAAAAACGTACACACTAACATTATTGATATATTATGATATACAATTTGAATAAGCAAAGGGCGTTCACATAAGCGCGTGTGTTGCTCTTATGATAATCAGATAATTTGAAATCTCGCTCCGATCATGCGCCTTTGTTGTTGCGCATTTACGTTCACTCTCTATTTTATGTGCGCGCTTTGCATGTCAATCATAAAGTTTAATAACCCTAGCTCCTCCGCACACACACTAAATTAAAGCTAAAGGCAATATACAATTCACTTAACTGCAGCCTCTTAGATATGTTTTGCATTGATCAGTGCGTGTGAAGAAGGTTGCGATACTACGCTCTTTGTTTGACTTGCAGAGCGCGCGCTTAGATAAGAGAATTAGCCGAAATAGCCAACAACGAAGGCGCGATTTAAAAATAATTTGTCATCTAGCGCCGAACATGAAGAGCGATGCGCGAGCGAATCTGAAAACAAGTAAGAAGGTTTTAGTCGAGAAATCCGACTAAAAGATACCCTGAGCCCGTGTATTAAATGACTTGCAGAAGTGAGTTTTTCTTGACTTTAACTTTAATTTAAAATATCTCCAGTGTTTCTTAACCGATTTGGATCAAATTTTCATGGAAGTTATAAAGTTATCCATAGTTTCAACTCCTATTTTTACATTTTCTAAATTCGCGATTTTTTCGTAATCGATTCCATATGTGTATCGGAAACGAGAATAGTTATCGATAGTTTGAAATAAACTTGATCTGCCTGTGGATTAGGAGAAGTTATGATCCAAATTGGAAGTTTCTAGCATATTTAGTCTTTGAGATTGACGCGTTTATACATACGGACGGACGGACGGACAGACTGACAGAAGGACATACGGTCATGGCTATATCGACTCGGCTGTTTATGCTGATCAAGAATATATATACTTTATATATGGGGTTGGAGATGCTTCTTTTTGCCTGTTACACACTTTTACACAAAACAAATATACCCATTTCATGGTTTAGGGTATAAAAAAATTTTATATTTTACGCATCGATTGCTTTCTAATATTTGTAGCCACAGTAAGATAACAGAGAGAAGAACAAAGAAGAAGAAATATAACTGTTAATGGTACTCACTGCAAGCAGCATGCTCAGCTGATGCATGTCTGCATCACAAAGAGCGGCTTAAAGCTTGATCAGCGCGTGCGTCGCTCTTATGACTGTCGCTACATATAAAATAATTTGAATGCAATCATGCGTCTTTGTTGTTATTTACGCTCTTTTGTTTATGCGCGCGCTCTGCATGTCAAACATAAATCTTAATGTCCTATCTCCTCCGAACTCACTAAGCTAAGCTTGCCATAACTAAGAGGCTGCAGTTAATGGAATGGCATTGCCTAATTTGCACCAACTATACCTAGCTCTTAAGTGCAAGCGTTGTATGTTAGAGCTCGGTGTCTGTTGCTTAGATGAATAACTGTAATGCTCTTTCCAACATTATGTTTTACATACGATGGTAAGAGAATTGGTTATGCATTTTAGTTCATATTTAATGTGAACAAAGAAAGTAATTTTCGTTTCAGTGAGTTTTTTAATAATAATATTGTTTATATTAAGGATAATAATAACATCGAAAGTTACTTTTTGGATCAGTGAGTTTTTCAATATTCTGATTTCGTATATCTATATCTATATATATATAAACATTCCTTTAAAATACGTATATATATATATAAGTTAATTTAAAATACGTATTTTATGATAAGTTAAACAAAAATTTAATTGCTATTTTTTAAATATTTAAATAACAATCAACGTATTTTAATTTCTTTAGTTGTTTTTGCACACAAGAAAATTAAGTTGATTTTCGACTTAATAATGAAGCAACATTATATATAGTTGTCTTCTATTTGCATATTATATAATAGTTATATAGACGCTGCTTTAGTGCATTTAAAAATCAAATAAAACTAAGCAGTCTGAATATTCTATTAAAATAATATAAGTTGGCATATTCAATTTATTGAATTTATACTTTGTATAGACGCTGTAACGTTGTCAGTGAAGTCAATTTTTGACTTTTTTTGAAGTATTTATTTATTTATAATACTTACTTAAAATTAAGTGTTAATTTGTTTTGTTGTTTTTTTTTTTTAAACAAAAATAATAAGTCGATTTTAGACTTAATAATTGAAGCAACATTATATATATTGTCTTCTATTTTGCATATTATATAATAGTTATATAGACGCTGCTTAAGTGCATTTAAAAATCAAATAAAACTAAGCAGTCTGAATATTCTTTAAAATAATATAAGTTGGCATATTCAATTTATTGAACTCTATACTTGTATAGACGCTGTAACGTTGTTCAGTGAAGTCAATTTTTGACTTATTTTGAAGTATTATTTATTTATAATACTTACTTAAAATTAAGTTGTTAATTTGTTTGTTGTTTTTTTTTTTTTTTTTTAAATAATACGTCGATTTTAGACTTAATAATTGAAGAAATTGAAGCAACATTATATATAGTTGTCTTCTATTTTGCATATTATATAATAGTTATAAAGACGCTGCTTTAGTGCATTTAAAAATCAAATAAAACTAAGCAGTCTGAAATTCTATTAAAATAATATAAGTTGGCATATTCAATTTTATTGAATTTATACTTACTATAGACACTGTAACGTTGTAACAATCGTTTTACAGTGAAGTCAATTGTCTCACAGCCAAATTAAAAGATGTCTATTGAAACTTAAGATATAAGTGGTGTTTTGGTGCCGCATTCAGTTGTTCGCATATTTGGTGATGGAGCCTGCCTTTTAGATTTATTTCCTACCTTTTATATGGTAGGCAAGGCTTCCATGGCACCATACGCCAACATATTGTAACCCATGTCGTTACCAACTGGGAAACTTTTGCTTGCTTCAGCATGAACATAAATGGAGAGTGTTATAGCTCTTCTGAACAATATGAGTGCACTATGTCAAATTCATATACTTATGGTACTGCATGTGAGCTTCAAGCAGCAGCAGAAATTTATGCTGTAAATTTTCAAGTTTTTCTAATGGAAACTTATATCTATCATTAGGAAATGATATGCATCCTGTGAAAAAATTGCGTTTTACCGGCGAATTAATGAATGGACATTTTGATGTTTATATTCCTTTAGAGGAAGTATTAACTCAAGATACCGATACGTCAAGTGAATGTATAACTGAAAATGTTAAAACGCCTGTTAAAAGACGCAGTCGATTTACCGACAAAACAAAAAAAAGGTTTAAAACACACAGTTTTGAAAAAAATCGTGATATTAATAGGGGTAAGCGCATAGAAGCATCAAAAAGATATCGTGTTAATAATCCTGATGTTTATAGAGATATAATGAGAAGACATCGTGTTAATAATCCTGAAGCTCATAGAGCTCCAGAGAGAAGACATCAGGCTAATAATCCTGATGCACGTCAAGAAAGGCGTTTGCGTGTATGGAGTGTTAAACCCATGTCTGGCTTAAACTATGATTTTGAAATAGCTTACAAGTCAGATAAAATAACTCAACTTGGTAGTATGAATTTGATATGCAAACATTGTAATGCTTTAAAATGGAAAAATGAGCCTTTGGGTATCTGTTGCAAGGCAGGAAAAGTTAAACTTTCACAAAATGAAAGTTTGCCTGATCCACTTAAAAGCTTATTAATTGGTGGACATCCCAAGCATGATCATTTCATTGATCGTATAAGAAAGTATAACAGCTGCTTTCAAATGACTTCTTTTGGAAGTACAAAAATTATAAATGAAAGTTGGTCAACCTTTAAAGTCCAAGGACAGTGTATCACCCAATTGGTAGTGTCCAACCTTTGCCAAATGAAGAAATGCAGTTTCTTCAAATTTATTTTGTCGGTGATGATGAAAAGGAAGCTCAACTACGTTGCAGAAATATTTCAAATGTTGATTGTAGCGTAGTAAAGGATCTTCAATGTATGTTTCATCAGCATAATCGTTATGTAAAAGATCTAAAATGGCTCTCAATAAAATACCAAGAAGTACTAAAGACTATAAATTGATTATACATGCTGATTGAACACCCGCTGGTGCTCACAAAGGGCTTTACAATGCACCTCAATCAAGCGAAGTAGCTTTAGTTATTGTTGGTCAGCAATTTGAAAAGCGCGATATTATTATAGAAAGCCATAATAATAAATTACATCGTATAAGTGAGGTGCATCGATCATACGATGCCTTACAGTACCCTTTGCTATTTCCGTACGGCGAAGATGGCTATTCAGTGGATATACCACAATGGAATCCATTATTAAAAAAGGAGGAACAAAAAAAAAAACGATATCTGCGTTAAGCTTTTACAGCTATAAAATAATGATTCGTCAATCTGAGATAAATCATTTAATTTATTGTCGTTCCCTTTTTAGTCAGTTTTTGGTTGATATGTATGCTAAAATTGAAACAGAAAGGTTAAATTATATTCGCTACAATCAAGCGAAACTCAGAGCAGATAGCTATATACATCTACAAGATGCAATAGGCCAACAAGATGTTGTCGCAGCTCAACTTGGTCAGATGGTAATTTTACCTTCTTCTTTACAAGCTCTGCACGATATATGCATGAAAAGACTCAAGATGCTATGACATATGTTCGCCATTATGGGCGACCAGATCTTTTCATAACATTCACATGCAATCCACAATGGAATGACATCAAAAGTGTTTTATTACCGGGTCAAAAACCGCATGATCGTCACGATATTATAGCT
Organism: Scaptomyza flava; assembly: GCA_030179655.1. Lineage (NCBI taxonomy): Eukaryota > Metazoa > Arthropoda > Insecta > Diptera > Drosophilidae > Scaptomyza > Scaptomyza flava. The sequence goes on from JARNME010000022.1 coordinate 669,093, forward strand.
CGAGTTTTTCATTTAAAAGTTAAAGCTTTAATGTCCCTATTGACAAAAGGTTCTTTGTTTGGAAGCGTTCAATGTTTCATGTACTCTGTGGAATGGCAAAAGCGGGGCTTACCACATATACATATTCTACTTTGGTTTGAAATAAAATAAGACCTGATAAAATCGATAAGATTATTTGTGCCGAAATACCAAACGCAGATGAGGATCCATTGTTATTTAACATTGTTAAATCAAATATGATTCATGGTCCTTGCGGTGCATTTAACAATAAGTCGCCATGCATGAGAGATGGAAAATGTACCAAAAGGTTTCCTCGACAATTTCTTAAAGAAACTGTGACTGGAAAAGATAGTTACCCTCTATATCGTAGAAGAGCGATAGAAGATGGTGGTAATGCAATTAATATAAATGGTAATTGCATAGATAATCGTTGGGTTGTGCCTTACAATTGTGTACTATTGAGAAAATTTGAAGCTCATATAAATGTTGAGTATTGTAGTTCTGTAAAGTCTATTAAATACATCTGTAAATATGTTAACAAGGGCAGTGATCAAGCATCATTACTCTTGAAGACCAACGCAATGAAATTAATATGTACGAAAGTGGCCGGTATATAAGTAGCTCAGAAGCAGTATGGAGAATCCTTGCATTTCCCATACATGAACGTTATCCGGCTATTACTCACTTAGCTGTCATTTAGAAAATGGTCAACGGATATATTTTAACCCCAATAATCCGCAACAATTACTTGACAGATTAAGCACTACACCCAAAACCACTTTGCTAGCCTTCTTGAGCTCTGCACACGTGATGAGTTTGCAAGAACGCTTCTATATTGTGAAGTTCCATCGTATTTTACATGGAACAATAAAGAATTTCAAAGAAGAAAACGAGGGCATGATGTGCCAAATTTCCTGGAGTTAAAAGAGATTCAGCTTTGGGAAGAGTTTACACTATTCATCCCAATAATACTGAATGTTTTATTTAAGACTTTTATTACATTTGTAAGGGGCCCAACTCATTTTTAAGTTTAAAAACCGTTAATGGTGTAGCATACTCATCATTTCAATTGGCGTGTAAAGCTCTAGGATTACTAGAAGATGATAAGCACTGGGATTCAACTATAGCCGAAGCTGTCATATGTCAAAATCCTACAAAACTTAGAGAACTTTTGCAATAATGTTAGTATTTTGTCAAATTTCAGATGCTCTTAAACTTTGGAATACTTATAAAGACAGTTTCTCAGAAGATATTTTAAAGCCTTTAATTTTTCACAAGACAGATATATGATGAAAGTATGTGAATAATGTTTTAAATAAATGTCTTATTTACATTGAAGATATTGTTCTGTCTATTGGTGGTCAAAACTTGACTTATTATGGACTTCCATTACCAATCAGAACCGAGGAAATTGTTCAAAATATTGAATATCATAGAGAAACAAATTACGATAATTGCGATAATTTTGTTGTTAATAATGAGCTACTCCTCACTGCTGAGCAAAAACAAGTATACGAAAAGATACTAAATAGCGTTGAAGCAGAAAAAGGAGAAATCTATTTTTTAGATGCACCTGGTGGAACAGGTAAAACGTATCTTTTAAATTTATTATTGGCTAAGGTACGGCAAAGTAAAAACATTGCATTGGCCGTTGCCTCTTCGGTATTGCAGCCACTTTACTAAATGGTGGTCGCACAGCGCATTCTACACTTAAGATTCCATTTAATTTGATTCATTTAGAAACACCACAATGCTCAATTTCAAAGCAATCTAATATTGCTGCTGTGCTCAGAGATTGCAAGCTTATTGTTTGGGATGAGTGTACTATGGCTCATAAAGGTGCTTTTGAAGCTGTAGATCGATCTTTGAAAGACATTCGAGATAGTGAATACTTAATGGGTGGCATAACTGTTCTCTTAGCTGGTGATTTTCGACAAACTCTTCCAGTGATCCCCAGGGGAACAAGAGCAGATGAAATAAATGCGTGCTTAAAGTCTTCAATTTTGTGGCCCAAAATTCAGAAACTTGCATTAACGAAAATATGCGAGTGAACTTAAAAGGTGATAGCATAGCTGGTGAATTTGCAGAAATGCTTCTCAAAATAGGAATGGATTATTTCCAGCTCATGATGGCAAAATAACTTTACCATCAACTTTGTGTCATGTTGTGAAAAGTATTGAAGAGCTAACTCTAAAAATATTTCCGGATATTACAAATATCTCTGAAAAATCACTCGAATGGTTTTCAGAACGTGCTATTTGACTGCGAGAAATGACAATGCATTGGAAATAAACGAGTTTTATTAAAATCATTTCAAAGTGAAGAAATGACATATAACTCTATTGATTCTGTGACTGAAGTCAAAGATGCAGTTCATTACCCCGTCGAGTTTCTTAATTCATTAAATCCGGCTGGCCTGCCACATCATAATTAACTTTAAAGATTGGTTCACCTGTAATGTTGATCCGCAACTTGAATCCGCCAAAACTATGCAATGGTACAAGATTGCAAGTTAAAGTCCTTCATAAGAATGTTGTCGAAGCAATAATCTTTATTGGCAATGGTATAGGGGAAACGGTTTTTATACCGAGAATTCCATTAATACCTTCTGATTCTGAATTGCCAATTCAAATTAAAAGATTGCAATTTCCTTTAAAAGTTTGCTTTGCCTTAACAATTAATAAATCACAGGGACAAACTCTTAAATTAGCCGGACTAGACTTAAGACACGATTGTTTTTCTAGCCTGCTCAAGAGTCAGTTCACCAAAAGTTTATTTGTATTAGCACCTGACGGAAAAACAACCAATATCGTTTATAAAGAAGCTCTTAACAGTTGTTAATAATTGCAAATTAAATTCAACAAGTGGATAAGGCCTACTGGGGAAACCACAATAAAAAATTACGCACCTGATTCTCTACCTCAATGGTGGCGTGGAAAAGAGAATATTAAATACTTTGCTTTTATTTGTTGTTAAATATTTTCTAATTAATTTCTATATTCTATTGGTAAATTTATAATCTATCCGCGCAGCGAAGTAAGCGGGCCACTTACTAGTTCAAAGTATAAAGGGAAAGATATTTCACCCAGACATCAAAGGTGGTTATTGAAACTAGGAGAATATCAATTTAAAATAAATTATTTAAAGGAAAAGAAAATAGAGTAGCCAATTACCTAAGTAGGTTAGAAAAAAATGATTATGAATGTGACAGCAATAATAAGGAAGAAGAACATGACATTAATGACAATATATCAGACATAAATATAATAGCAAATGTAGAGAGATTACACAATTCATTAGTAGAAAAATTCTGAATAATATACAAGACAGAAGCAGGAAAGATTTCAGTGAAACAGATGTTGCAAAGAGCAGTAAGAAATTATAACGACAGATATCACTCTACTATAAATGTACACCGAATGAAGCCCAAAATAATAAGTAGAAGTGGAGAAAATCAGAGAAAATATAGAATACGCAAAAGGAAAAATGTTGAAAATTCGGAACAAAAATAGAGAAAATTATGTTGAGAATCGTGAAGAAGGATTCATAAAAAACTATAAGCAGTCAGACACAAGGAAATGGCGAAATTTAAAAAAGCAAAACTTAAAGATGTTGACCCTTCAAATATAAAACGAGCCTATAAATTTACAGAAAACACTAATGATGGCGATGCTAATACTAATGATGACGACAACAATATCAGGAACACTGACGACGCAACAAATACTTGACGAAGACGGTTACGCACAAATACCGATGAAACAACAAGACATAGTAATAGCAACAGACATAATACAACATATAATAAACTTAAAAGGCATTGACAATATTTTGAACAATATAGAGAAAAACATAGAAATGATTAACAACGATAACAAACATATACTACAATTACAACTAACAGAGGCTAGACACATTATACGGCAATCGAACTCGTACAAAAAGAGGACTGGCTAATGCAGTAGGTAGCGCAGCAAAATGGCTGTTCGGAACAATGGACGAAGAAGACAAAAAAATTATAGAAACACATTTATCAACTTTTAAAGAAAAAATACAAGAAACGGACGAATCACTAAATAAACAGGTTTACATAAACACTGATTTTAATGACACAATTAGATATATGGAACACATAATTAAGTCAGATAGAATAGCAATCGAAAATCAATTAAATGCAATTGACAAATACGAGAACAGCAGATACCAAGAAAATTATATTACGACCAACAGATAAAAATTCAAATGATAAAATATAAAATAGAACACTTACAGGACAATGTTGTCGCAGCTAAATATAACATTTTACATCCAAGCATATTAACGAATAACGAAATAACAAAGTATAATATAAGAAAAATTTGAAATAGAGCAGAAATCAGAAGTAAAATCCACCCACAAAAACATAACATATACATACGAAAAGAATAAAAAATTAAAAGAAATGAAAACAAGTACACATTGTATATTCAAGTATAACTGCAAATTAATTAAAAAACAAGAAATGGAAATAATAGAACTAGATGAAGAAACTTTAGTTATTAAGAACGCAAATAACGAAACACTACATAAAAACTGTAATAGTAAAGAAATTAAAATTGAAAACAATATGTTAATACAATTTGCCAATTGTACAATCCATATAGAAAATAATTATTATACGAACATTTACGAAAAAGAAAATGAAATAACATTATATGAAAAAAGAAAACAAATGCAAAACTTTACGAAACAAATTACATTCGAAAAAATACATGAGAATAACAAACTTAACTGGCTAAACATAAAAAATTTAAATACACATAAGGACATAACATATTTTTGCAATGCAGCTATTTTAATACTAATAATTATATTGATTGCAATTATTATATTGAAACACAAGAAAATTAAAATTCATTTAAATAACAGTAGAATTCAGGAGAATTCTTATCTAAAAGGGGGAGAAGTTATGTATGATCCCACCAGTAAAAATGTCGAAAATAAGAACATAAGTATGAAAGTGCAAGAGTTATTGAACTCTTTAAATTCCTAATAAGTCATAAGTCCAATCAGAACAATAACAGGAAATGCAAGCATTGCATATTTGGCAATAACAGGAAATGTACCTGCTCACGCCAATGAGTAGGTCAAAAGCCAGACATTTGTATCAACAATTATTTTAAGATAGAATTAAGCTTTCATGTAAACCAATTTAAATAAAGAAGTGCAGTTGATTCTCGATACACAGAACATACAGTCGTGTTTTTATTCGCGAGGTGACGCCTTCGCGTCGCACAAGCAAAGTCATGAATAATTTTTCAAATAAGTTTAAAACAATAATAAATGATAAATACTAGCATTATTGTAAAAAAAAAAGCGTTGGGCGCTCGATGTACGAGAAATATGGACATGCGCCCCACGCTTTTTTACAATAATGCTAGTAAAAATAAGTATAATAGTTCGATGTATTATAAAAGCGTGTTTTTTTATTTTTTTTTAATTTTAGTTCTATTAATTATAAATAAAAAAATTGGAAGTTCTAGAGAACATTAACTTGGTGCAGATTTAAAAAAAAAAAACAATTTTTTTTCGTTCGTGGACGGGATTAGAACCCACGACCGGTGAGTCCGGGAGCGAAGACCCGCGCCTTAGACCGCTTGGCCAACGAACGAACTTGAGGTAGAGGGATATACTGACAGTAATAAGCCTCATGCTTTTAGTCCAAAGGAGAGTTACATACATACAAACATACAAACACACAAGCATACAAACATACAAGTGAAGCTAATATAAACGTGAAGCTAATATAAAGGTTCGACACTTGCAAAAACGAAACAGATTTCTGCTTCTTAATGAATATGTGCATACACAATTAAGTGAACAATGCGCTTGAAAATAATTTTCATAATTTTATGTACATGTATCACTTCGCACAGTGCATATTCTTTTTTTTTTCAAATTTGTTTGCCTTTGACAATTGATTTACGACCCAAGTAGCGTTTGTTGTTGTTATAAGTGTTGTTGTTGGGGCCGCACTGCTACTTTTTGTTGGTGTCATTGATTTTAAAAAAACAACATCAACATAACAAAACTTGGTGCGTCTATAAAAATTTCCCACACCAGAATATGTTATGGGGTGGATTCGCCTACTTGCTGCTTATATGACTTAGACAAAACGTAACACACTAAAATTATTGGTATATTATGATATACAATTTCGAATAAGCAAAGGGCGTTCAAATAAGCGCGTGTGTTGCTCTTATGATAATCAGATAATATGAAATCTCGCTCCGATCATGTTCCTTTATTGTTGCTCATTTACGTTCACTCTCTATTTTATGTGCGCGCTTTGCATGTCAATCATAAAGTTTAGTAACCCTAGCTCCTCCGCACACACACTAAATCAAATCTATAGGCAATATACAATTCACTTAACTGCAGCCTCTTAGATATGTTTTGCAGTGATTCAGTGCTTGTGAAGAAGGTAGCGATACTACGCTCTTTGTTTGACTTGCAGAGCGCGCGCATAGATAAGAGAGTTAGCCGAAATAGCCAACAACGAAGGCGCGATTTAAAAATAATTTGTCATCTAGCGCCGAACATGAAGAGCGATGCGCGAGCGAATCTGAAAACAAGTAAGAAGGTTTTAGTCGAGAAATTCCGACTAAAAGATACCCTGAACCCGTGTATTAAATGACTTGCAGAAGTGAGTTTTTCTTGACTATAACTTTAATTTAAAATATCTCCAGTGTTTCTTAACTGATTTGGATCAAATTTTCATGGAAGTTATAAATTTATCCATAGTTTCAACTTCTATTTTGAAACTTTCTTAATTCGAGATTTTTTCGTTATCGATTCCATATGTATATCGAAAGCAAGAAAAGTTATAGATAGTTTGAAATAAAGTTGATCTGCCTATGGCTTATGAGAAGCTATGTTCCAAATTTGAAGTCTCTAGGTCTTTTAGTCTTTGAGATTGACGCGTTCATACATTCGGACGAACGGACGGACAGACGGACAGAAGGACAGAAAGTCATGGCTATATCGACATGGCTGTTGATGCTGATCAAGAATATTTATATTTTATATGGGGTTGGATATGCTTTTTTTTTGCCTGCTCAAACAATTATACCCTTTTTTTTACCCATTTCATGGTTCAGGGTATATAAAAATTTAATATTTTACGCATCGATTGCTTTCAAATTTTGTAGCAACAGTACGAGAACAGAGGGGTATGAGGCTCTGCCCCGGGGGATACCCTTTCCTCATCACTCGTGGGACCAAAACATGGAAACGACTGAAAATAAAATTATAGAAACCGGATGCTCTAGCAGCCCCAAATCGACTGACGTCGAACATATCCGGGAGCCTGAGGTAGCTATGGACGTTTGTTCACAAAGCTCCAGCACCGACACCATCACCAAGGAGGTTGAAGAAGCCCTTCTTGCCTCTATCGGGGGCACCTAGTGCCCTGGCGAAGGGTGATCCTGCAAGCGTGTTGCTTGCCAAGGTGGCTCCAGTAGCCTCCACAGCCGCAACTGCGGCTGGGCAAGAAGCACAGGAGCAGCCACCCCAAACCGGTGGTATGGCCTCTTATAGGGATGTTGCCAGCTCATCGAAGATGGCAATACTCCCAGCCGACTACCCCAACAGTTTGCTCACTACGGAGCAGCTTGGCAGCATCTTGTCAAGGGTGACGGAGCTGAGTCATGGCTCTGTGAAGCCGTTATTCTCTGGCTGCACCTTTAGACCAGGATGGATGGCCATCACTTGCGGAAATGCGGAGACGGTTGAGTGGCTGTGCACAGAGGTGCCTAAGCTCCGGCTGTGGAAGGATGCCCGCATTAAGGTAGTCCCCGAGGCAGAGGCTCCACGTGCCGCTGTTTTCATAGGCTACTTTCCGCTTCCGAATGCGGACATGAAGACGGACGAGATTCTGAAGCTCGTCGAAGGTCAGAATAGCAGTCTGCGAGTGGGAGACTGGCGCGTCTTTCACCGGGAGATGAGGCAGCACATGGCTATTATTACCTTAGCACTGGACCCTGTTTGGGCCAACCGGCTGAAATCGCTATGATTCCAGCTGAACTTCGCGTGGGGCAAGGCTACCCTTAAGCCTAAGGACAGCGCGCAGTCGAAAGAACAGGTGGTGGCTCATGCTCTCGTAGCGGAGAAGCCCACCTGCTCCAAGACTGCCATACCGGACGCGGCTGCAACAACACCACAGGGTGTCGCTGAGGAGACTCATGCGACCCCTGGGCTGCCTGCAGCTAACAGCACAGTCCGGACCCCCAGCGGTGGTGAGGCATGTGGCACCGTAGCTGCCCAGGAGCCCGCAGCACCGAAAAAGATCCTGCGCCCTCCCCTTTACGGGCGCATCACGCGCGGAACCGGGCGCGTGAATAAGGATGCGAGGCGCACTTTAGAGGAAGAGGCCCTTCTGCGCACTAATCGAGGCCGGAAGATGGCGGCTAGGGGCCGCAAGAGGGCGAACTAATGTCTTGTCCTCCTCCCCCCTCTCTCACCAACACCCGGAGACACCTCAGATGTCTCCAAGCAAACCTCCATCACGCAAAGGCCGCATCCGACGTACTTTGTGAGAGGTTTGCTACAATGGACATAGCATTTATCCAGGAGCCGTAGATAAATGCGGGACGTGTCCTGGGGCTAAGCACCACATCCGGTAAATTGCTATATGCAAACAACCTACCTCGCCCTAGAGCGGCGTTGTTAATTAACAAAAATCTAACATATGTTCCCCTTTCACAGCTCATCACTGAGGACCTGGTGGCAGTCTGGGTTAAATACCCACTGCCCATGGCGAGCAGGAGGCAGTGCTGGCCTCCGCCTATCAGCCCGGCGATTCAGATGTTGTGCCTACGGCGGCTACCTGTGCCCTGGTAGACCATTGCCAGAGAAACCGGCTCCGATGGTTAATCGCCTGTGATGCCAATGCACATCACACGGTCTGGGGGAGCAGTGACATCAACAAAAGAGGTGAGTACCTTCTTGAGTACATTATTAGTAACAACATAAGCCTACTAAATCGAGGCAATGAGCCCACATTATTAATGCAATCAGAGAGGAAGTCCTCGACCTAACTCTCTGTAGTCTTAACATGTTGTCCGTTGTCTCAAACTGGCACGTTGCGAGTGAGATCACTATGTCAGATCACCAGCACATTAGATTGATATAGGATGTGCAATGTAGCCTAGTTACTAGAAATCCCAAAAACACCAACTGGGATATTTTCTGTTTTGAACTTGAGCAATCCAGAGACTGCTCCACCCGTCCGATATTGTCCATTGACGAGCTAGAGCGTGAAGCTACTGTGCTTCATACGAACATTAAATTGGCTTATCACGCTAGCTGCGAACAAAAAGTTCGTAAGACCAGAAGGGCTGTTCCCTGGTGAAACAAGAGCCTTGACGATCTCAAAAAGGCTGCGCGAAAGCTCTTCAATAAAGCAAAGAGTGGGAAAACCACATGGGATTCCTACAAATCTGCTTTAACGCTCTATAATAAAGAGCTGAGAAGGTCCAAACGGGCTACATGGCGCCAACACTGCGGACAGATTTCAAACCTCCCGGAAGCTGTCAGGCTACAAAAAGCCCTTTCCAAGGACCACTCAAACGGCATCTGTACGTTGAAAAAGCCAGATGGAACACACACAAACGACCCAAGGGAAACGAGCAGCCTTCTTTTGACTACTCATTTTCCCGGGTGCGTGGCTGTGGAGCAGCACAGCTCAGAGGGTGAGGCACCAACCTACCTCTCTGGGACTGGAGAGTGCCTACACCTGCGAGTGGCTATGGTTGCAGACTCCAATAGGGCTGAGAGAAGGGAACCCCCTTATCCCTCAGAACGTTTTGGAAACTTGCCCTATAGACTGTTTCATCAAAATAGCGTACAATGGGCTATACAGAGCTTCAGTCCATACAAATCCCCTGGGCCAGATGGAATATATCCATGCTTGATGCAGCGGGTACTGCACCAACTCGCAATCCCCCTGGTCCGTTTTATTCCGAGCTAGTCTCTTGTTGGACACATACCAAGCAAATGGGCTAAAGTGAAAGTTGTGTTTATTCCTAAGGTAGGGAAGAAAGATTCCCAATTGCCTAAGTCCTATAGACCAATTAGTCTTAGCTCCTTCTTCCTTAAAACTATGGAAAAGATAATTGACCAGCACATCAGGGAGATGAATCTCAAGCAGCTTCCCTTACATAAGTACCAATATTCGTACTAAGCTGGTAAGTCAACTGAGACTGCCATTCATTGCCTTACAACAACCATTGAAAAGGCCATTGGCGCTCAACAAATAGCACTATGTGCCTTTTTAGACATATCAGGAGCTTTTGACAACACGTCATATCAGGCTATCCGTGCCTCTCTTGTACATAAAAATGTACCCACACCCATTATTAGGTGGATTCTGGAAATGCTTAAATCCAGAATAATAACTGTAGACCTTGGAGGAACCATGACCTCAATCACAGCCACAAGGGGGTGCCCTCAAGGGGGAGTACTCTCTCCTCTCTTGTGGACTCTGGTCATCGACGAGCTACTCTATAAGCTCAACGACTTAGGTTTCGCCACTCAAGGCTACGCTGGTGACCTAGTCATCTATATAGTGGGCTGGCATGAGCAAACCATCTCGGACCGCATGCAGCAAGCCCTTAACATAGCCAACAGATGGTGTCAGGACAAAGGATTGTCCATAACCCGTCTAAAACTGTTTTAGTTCCTTTTACCAGGAAAAGGTCTCTGTCTCTAACAATACCATCCTTAAATGAATCTACCATTAACTTTCGGTTGAAGCCAACTACTTAGGAGCTACACTTGACTCCAAGCTCAACTGGAATGCACACCTTGAAAAGACCATAAATAAAGCCACTCGAGCACACTTCGCTTGTAACAGGCTTTTCGGTAGAACATGGGGCCTAAGTCCCAAAATGATCTACTGGTTTTTTAACACTGTGGTAAAACCGATCCTTACCTATGCATCTCTTGCTTGGTGGACGAAATCTACCCAGAAGACAGCTGCGGCTGCACTTACCAAACTTCAACGACTAGTCTGCATAGGCATCACTGGAGCCATCCGAACATGTCCACCTGCAGCACTTGGAGTTATAACTGGCATACCCCCTCTACCCATCACCTTGAAAAAGGAGGCCTGCCTGGGGGCACTTCGCCTTCAAAACATCACTAACATAAAAAGTGGTGATCTTACCGGGCATCTTCGGGTTCTTGAACCCCTAATAAATGAGCCCATTCTGCGCGTAACTGACGAACAGAAAACAAAAATTGTTTTCCACAGAAACTTCTCTGTAGTCTTGCACACCAGACATGATTGGAAAACAAAATCAATATCTCTGCCCAGTGGATCACAAACGTGGTACACTGACGGGTCAAAACTGGAAAACGGCGACACCGGGGCTGGTATTTTTGGACCAAGGTTCAACAAGTCCATAGCCATGGGAAAGTCTCCAACCATTTTCCAAGCAGAGACATACGCTATAGAAATCTGTGCTCGTGAATGCCTTCGCAGGAAAATGCAAGGTGCACGGATTTACATCTTCTCTGACAGTCAGGCGGCGCTCATAGCGCTAAGATCCTTCACGATCTCCTCCAGACTTGTAGAGAACTGTTTCCAGCAGCTGAACGCCCTTGCCTCAAAAAACATCTTAACGATGGGCTGGGTGCCGGGGCATGAAGGCCACATGGGAAACGAGGTAGCAGACTCCCTAGCAAAACGCAGGGCGATGTCACCACTAATCGGCCCTGAACCGTTCTGTGGACTCTCGAAAGGACACAAAAGAAAACTGGTCAGGAAATGGGAGGAAAAGGAAATAAGTCGCCACTGGACCGACAGTGCAGGGCTGAGACAAGCCAAACAATTTCTCGTCCCACAGATGACGCGATCAAAACGCATCATCAATCTAAAAAAGAACGAAATACGTATTCTAACAGGCTACCTAACGGGTCATTGCAACCTAAGGTATCACCTTAAGAAATTAAAACTTTCAGAAATCGACACATGCAGATTCTGTGAGATGGAGCCTGAAACATCAGAACATGTTATATGTGAATGCCCCTCGCTAAGCAGACGTCGACTTCTACAACTAGGAGGTGAACTCATCCCCCCCTACAGGATATGGGAACATATAGACCCTACCAAAGTGCTCTCTTTTATTAGAAGCCTTGGTATAGAGGCTCTACCCTAATTCCTACAGGCCGGCACAAAAGACCTAACATCTGGTCGCAGTGCAACAAGGCCCTAGTAATAATAATAATAATAATAAGAGAACAGAGAGAAGAACAAAGAAGAAGAAATATGACTGTTTATGGTACTCACTGCAAGCAGCATGCACAGCTGAGGGAATATATACATGTCTGCATCACAAAGAGCGGCTTAAAGCTTAATCAGCGCGCGCGTCGCTCTTATGACTGACTGACTATAAAATAATTTGAATGCAATCATGCGTCTTTGTTGTGATTTACGCTCACTCTTTGCTTATGCGCGCGCTTTAGTGCATTTAAAAATCAAATAAAACTAAGCAGTCTAAATATTCTAAGTTGGTATATTCAATTTAATTGAATTCTATATTTTGTATAGACGCTCTAACGTTGTACAGTGAAGTCAATTTTTGACTTATTTTGAAGTATTTATTTATTTTAATACTTACTTTATATTAAGTTGTTAATTTGCTTTGTTGTTTTTTTTTTCAACAAAATGAATAAGTCGATTTTAGACTTTATAATTGAAGCAACATTATATATAGTTGTCTTCTATTTTGCATATTATATAATAGTTATATAGACGCTGCTTTAGTGCATTTAAAAGTCAAATAAATCTTAGCAGTCTGAATATTCTATTAAATTAATATAAGTTGGTATATTCAATTTAATTGAATTATATACTAACGTATAGACACTGTAACGTTGTAACAATCGTTTTACAGTGAAGTCAATTGACTCACAGCCAAATTAAAATATGTCTTTTGAAGCTTTACATATTAGTGGTGTTTTGGTGTCGCATTCAGTTGTTGCCATAATTGGTGATGGAGCCTGTCTTTTTAGATCTATTTCCTACCTTTTATTTGGTAGGCAAGGCTTCCATGGCACCATACGCCAAAATTTGTTGAACATGTTGTAACTGGCAAACTTTTGCTTGCTTCAGCATAAACTTAAATGGAGAGTGTTATAGCTCTTCTGAACAATATGAGTGCGCTATGTCATACTCATATACTTATGGTACTGCATGTGAGCTTCAAGCAGCAGCAGAAATTTATGCTGTAAATTTCCAAGTTTTTCAGAATGGAAATTTATTACAAGCAATTGGAAATAATATGCATCCTGTAAAAAGATTGCGTTTTACCGGTCCATTAACGAATGGACATTTTGATGTTTATAATCCTTTCGAGGAAGTATTAACTCAAGATTCTGATACGTCAAGTGAATGTATAACTGAAAATGTTAAAAATGAAGAAAAATTAATATTTTTTCACTTCTGATCAGAAAATATAACTATTAAATAGCTTTTTAACTGTTTTCAAAATGCAATTTTATTCATCATTTATTTCTAAACAATATGCAAAAAACTAAACTATAATTATTTAACAAACAAAAAAGTTATAACAAAATCAAAATATGTCTATGTAAATTTCACTGTCAACAAAGTGTTTTTCCATTCTTTCGTCTTTCGTGCTAGTACCGTTATAGTTATAGTTATAGTTACTTGTGCACAGCTGAACATATTGTACGCATATTTAAAGCAAATTTTGTGCATTTCACACTTTGTATTAGTTGAATGCGGTCATTACAACCGTATTTACCAATTTCTTATATGCCGGGGAAAAGAGTATCATTTGATATAGTACAGCTGGTTTATTTTAATTATACGATCGGAAAAAGTACCAAGGAAATTGCTCATATGTTCCAGCTCCAAGTGCGAGCTGTCCAAAATATAATTAATCGGGCCAAAAATGAAAATAGACTGGAAAGTATGGCATTAAGCGGAAGGCCGACTAAGCTCTCAACTAGAGCAACGCGCCTAATGATGAGAAAAGTTGACCAAAATCCGATGGTATCCACTAGAGCGCTGGCTATGGAAGTTAAGGAAGAGTGTGGAGTGGTTGTTTCTCACGAAACTATCCGTAAAGCCATAAAAGCCAATAACTTCACATCCCGCGTGGCTAGGAAAAAACCAATGCTGTCAGTGGTGAACGTTGAAAAACGACTTGCCTTCGCAACAGCTCACTTAAATGCACCACAAAGTTATTGGAATAACACTATATTCTGTGACGAATGCAAAATAATGCTGTATTACAATGAGGGACCCAACAAAGTATGGCGGAAACCGTTAACAGTTTTGCAAAATAAAAATATAATTCATACCGTTAAATTCGGCAAACTGTCCGTCATGGTGTGGGGTTGCTTTTCTAGCAAAGGAGTGGACGACCAATGCTGAAAAACTATATTTTAGAAGAGTGAAGTCGAATTCCTTTAGAGTATGTAGAAAAATTGTTGAATTCAATGAATTCTAGGATTAATGCTGTTCTAAAAGCCAAAGGCTATCACACGAAATATTAAACAATTTTATTTTGAAGTTTGGCTTTAAGTTATTACATTATTTTTTAAGACGAAAACACTTTGTTGACAGTGAAATTTACTGAGACATATTTTGATTTTGTTATAACTTTTTTGTTTGTTAAATAATTATAGTTTAGTTTTTTGCATATTGTTAAGAAGTAACTGAAGAATAAAATTGCATTTTCGAACCAGCTAAAAAAGTTATTTAATAGTTATATTTTCTGATCAGAAGTGAAAAAAAAATGAATTTTTCTTCATGCGAAAACACTTTCTTGACAAACTGTATATAAAAGAGTTGTCCTGATTACAATAGAAGATCCACAGCCTAAACGAAAAGAGCTAGAAGGCTCAAATTTTCACAAAATTTTCCATGCAGGTAGTAAGTGAGCACTAAGAAGGGAATTTTTATTTGAACAACTCCTTTAAGTACCTCCCATACGATGCCGAGCACTTTTTACCCATTTTAAAAAACAAATTACAATTACAACAAGTACCCATTCCACTTCTGTCGCCTGATTGTCGCACAAGCTGAGGGTTGATCGCGAGCGGGAATACAAAAACAAAACAAATGCGCAGTGACGCCTTCGCATCGCACAGTGCACATTTTGTTTTTCAAATTTGTGTGCCTTGGACAATTGATTTACGACCCAAGTAGCGTTTGTTGTTGTTGTCAGTGCTGTTGTTGGGCCCGCACTGCTACTTTTTGTTGGTGTAATTGAAAATAAAAAAAACAACAACAACATAACAAAACTTGGTGCGTCTAGAAAATTTTCACACCAGAATATGTTTTGGGGGTGGATTCGCCTACTTGCTGCTTATATAACTTAGACAAAACGTAACACACTAACATTATTAATACACAATTTCGAATAAGCAAAGGGCGTTCACATAAGCGCGTGTGTTGCTCATATGATAATCAGATATTTGAAATCTCGCTCCGATCATGCTCCTTTGCAGTTGCTTATTTACGTTCACTCTCTATTTTATTTTCAAACATAAATTTTAATATCCCTATCTCCTCCGCACTCACTAAGCTAAGCTTGCCTTACATAAGAGGCTGCAGTTAAGGGAATGGCATTGCCTAATTTGCACCACCCATACCTAGCTCTTAAGTGAAAGCGTTGTATGTATGAGCTCGGGATCTGCTGCTTAGAGGAATAACTGTAATGCTCTCTCCAACATTATGATTTTACATACAATGGTAAGGGAATTGGTTATGCATTTAATTTCATATTTGATGTGAACAAAGAAAGTAACTTTTCGTTTCAGTGAATATTTCAATATTGTTTATATTAAGGATAATAAGAAAATCAACATTTATTTTTGAATCAGTGAGTTTTTCAATACTCTGATTTCGAATTATATACTATATATACATTCCTTTAAAATTACGTATATATATAAGTTCATTTTAAATACGTATTTTATGATGAGTTATAATAAAATTGAATTGCTATTATTAAAATATTCAAATAACGATCAACGTATTTTAATTTGTATTGTTGTTTTTTTTTAACAAAAATAATAAGTCGATTTTCGACTTAATAATTGAAGCAACATTATATATAGTTGTCTTCTATTTTGCATATTATATAATAGTTATATAGACGCTGCTTAAGTGCATTTATAAATCAAATAATACAAAGCAGTCTGAATATTCTATTAAATTAATATAAGTTGGTATATTCAATTTAATTTAATTCTTTACTTTGTATAGACGCTGTAACGTTGTACAGTGAAGTCAATTTTTGACTTATTTTGAAGTATTTATTTATTTATAATACTCACTTTAAATTAAGTTGTTATTTTCTTTGTTGTTTTTATTTTCAACAAAATTAATAAGTCAATTTTTGACTTTATAATTGAAGCAACATTATATATAGTTGTCTTCTATTTAGCATATTATATAATAGTTATATAGACGCTGCTTAAGTGCATTTATAAATAAAATAATACAAAGCAGTCTGAATATTCTATTAAATTAATATAAGTTGGTATATTCAATTAATTGAATTCTATACTAACGTATATACACTGTAACGTTGTAACAATCGTTTTACAGTGAAGTCAAGTCAGTGGTGCCGCATTCAGTTGTTAACATAATTGGTGATGGAGCCTGTCTCTTTAGATTTAATTCCTACCTTTTATTTGGTAGGCAAGGCTTCCATGCCACCATACGCCAAAATATTTTTGAACATGTTGTAACCAACTGGCAAACTTTTGCTTGCTTCAGCAAAATCTTAAATTAAGAGTGTTATAGCTCTTCTGAGCAATAAGAGTGCGATATGTCCAATTCAAATACTTATGGTACTGCATGGAGCTTCAAGCAGCAGCAGAAATTTATGCTGTTAGTTTTCTAGTTTTTCAGAATGGAAATTTATTAAAAGCATTTGGAAATAATATGCATCCTGTAAAAAGATTGTGTTTTACCGGTCCATTAATGAATGGACATTTGATGTTTATATTCCTTTAGACGAAATATTAACTCAAGATTCTGATACGTCAAGTAAATGTATAACTGAAAATGTTAAAAATCCTGTTAAAAGACAGCAAAACAGAAAAAAAGGTAATAAATGTTAATTTAAAAAAAAAAAAATAAATGATATCAATAGGGGTAAGCGCATAGAAGCATCAAAAAGATATCGAGTTAATAATACTGATGTTATTAGAGTTGTAGTGAGACGAGATCAGGCTAATAATCCTGAAGCTCATAGAGTTGCAGTGAGAAGACATCCGGCTAATAATCCTGATGCACGTCAATAAAGGCGTTTGCGTGCATGGACTGTTAAAGCCATGTCGGGCTTAAAATATGATTTTGAAATAGCTTACAAGTCAGATAAAATTACTCAACTTGGTATTATGAATTTTATATGCAAGCATTGTAATGCTTTAACATTGAAAAATGAGCCTTTGGGTATCTGAGCTAGGAAAATTTAAACTTTCACAAAATGAAAGTTTGCCCGATCCACTTAAAAAGCTGAAAATTGGTGGACATCCCAAGCATGATCATTTCATTGATCGTATAAGAAATTATAAGAGATGCTTTCAAATGACTTCTTTTGGAAGTACGAAAATTATAAATGAAAGTTGGTCAATTATTTTGAATTATTTGGTTGGTGATGATGAAAATGAAGCTCAACTATGTTGCAAAAATATTTCAAATGTTGATTGTAGCGTAGTAAAGGATCTTCAATGTATGTTAAATAGCATAATCGTTATGATGAAGATCTAAAAATGGCTCTCAATAAAATACCAACAAGTACTTGAAACAATAAATTGTTTATACATGCTGATCGAACACCCGCTGGTCCCCACAAAGGGCTTTACAATGCACCACAATCAAACGAAGTAGCTTTAGTTATTGTTGGTCAGCAATTTAAAAGCGCGATAATGATAAATTACATCTTATAAGTGAGGTGCATCGATCATACGATGCCTTACAGTACCCTCGTTATGGCGAAGATGGCTATTCAGTGGATATACCACAATTGAATCCATTATTAAAAAACGAGGAACCAAAAAAAACATGAAATCTGCGTTAAGCTTTTACAGCTATAAAATAATGATTCGTCAATCTGAGATA
This sequence comes from Scaptomyza flava, assembly GCA_030179655.1. Classification (NCBI taxonomy): domain Eukaryota; kingdom Metazoa; phylum Arthropoda; class Insecta; order Diptera; family Drosophilidae; genus Scaptomyza; species Scaptomyza flava. The sequence continues at coordinate 687,244 of JARNME010000022.1, forward strand.
AATCACTTAATTTATTGTCGTTCCCTTTTTAGTCAGTTCTCTTTTAATCAGTTGATATGTATGCTAAATTGAAACAGAAAGGTTGATTTATACTCGCTACAATCAAGCGAAACTCAGAGCAGATAGCAATATACATCTACCAGATGCAATAGGCCAACAAGATGTTGTCGCAGCTCAACTTGGTCAGATGGTATATGCATGAAAAGACTCAAGATGCTATGACATATGTTCGCCATTATGGGCGACTAGATCTTTTCATAACATTCACATGCAATCCACAATGGAATGACATAAAAAGTGTTTTATTACCGGGTCAAAAACCGCATGATCGTCACGATATTATAGCTGGAAATTTTCATTTAAAAGTTAAAGCTTTAATGTCACCATTGATAAAAGGTTCTTTGTTTGGAAGCGTGCAATGTTTCATGTACTCTGTGGAATGGCAAAAGCGGGGCTTACCACATATACATATTCTACTATGGTTAGAAAATAAAATAAGACCCGATAAAATTGATCAAATTATCTGTGCCGAAGTACCAAACACAGATGAGGATGTTTTGTTATATACATTGTTAAGTCAAACATGATTCATGGTCGTTGTGGTGCGTTTAATAATAAATCGCCATGCATGAAAAATGGAAAATGTACCAAAAGGATTCCTCGACAATTACTTAAAGAAACTGTGACTGGAAAAGATAGGTACCCTCTATATCGTAGAAGAGCGATAGAAGATGGTGGTAATGCAATTAATATAAATGGTAATTGCATAGATAATCGTTGGGTTGAGCCTTATAACTGTGTAATATTGAGAACATTTGAAGCTCACATAAATGTTGAGTATTGTAGTTCGGTAAAGTCTTTTAAATACATTTGTAAATATGTTAACAAGGGCAGTGATCAAGCATCATTTACCCTTGAAGACCAACGTAATGAAATTAATATGTACGAAAGTGGCCGTTATATAAGTATCTCAGAAACGGTATGGAGAATCCTTGCATTTCCCATACATTAACGTTTTCCGGCTATTACACACTTAGCTGTTCATTTAGAAAATGGTCAAGATGAAAAGCACTGGGATTCAACTATAGCCGATGCTGTCATATGTATGTCAAAATCTTACAAAACTGAGAGAACTTTTTGCAATAATGTTAGTATTTTGTCAAATTTCAGATGCTCTTAAACTTTGGAATACTTATAAAGAGAGTTTCTCAGAAGGTAATTTAATAGCCTTTCATTTTTCACAAGACAGAAATATTGATGAAAGTATTGTGAATAATGTATTAAATAATTGTCTTATTTACATTGAAGATATTGTACTGTCTATTGGTGGTCAAAACTTGACTTATTATGGACTTGCACTACCAATTAGATACGAGTTATTTGTTCCAAATATTGAATATCATAGAGAAGCAAAGTATGAAAATTGCGATAATTTTGATGCTAATAATGAGCTACTCCTTACTGCTGAGCAAAAACAAGTATACGAAAAGATACTACATAGCGTTGAAGCAGAAGAGGGAAAAATCTGTTTTCTAGATGCACCTGGTGGAACAGGTAAAACGTATCTTTTAAATTTATTATTGGCAAAGATACGGCAAAGTAAAATAATTGTATTGGCCGTTGCTTCTTCCGGTATCGTCAATTTGATTCATTTAGAAACACCACATTGCTCAATTTCAAAGAAATCTAATATTGATGCTGTGCTCAAAGATTTCATGCTTATTGTTTGGGATGAGTGTACTATGGGCCATAAAGGTGCTTTTGAAGCTGTAGATCGATATTTGAAAGACATTCGAGATAGTGAATACTTAATGGGTGGCATAACTGTTCTCTTAGCTGGTGATTTTCGACAAACTCTTCCAGTGATCCCCAGAGGAACAAGAGCAGATGAAATAAATGCGTGCTTAAAGTCTTCAATTTTGTGGCCCAATATACAGAAAATTGCATTAACGAAGAATATGCGAGTGCACTTAAAATGTGATAGCATAGCTGGTGAATATGCAGAAATGGTTTTGAACCCTTAACCCATAAAATGGGTAAATAAGGGTATAATGGTTTTGTGCAAAAGTATGTAACAGGCAGAAGGAAGCATCTCCGACCCTATAAAGTATATATATTCTTGATCAGCATCAACAGCCGAGACGATATAGCCATGTCCGTCTGTCCGTCTGTCCGTCTGTATGAACGCGTGGATCTCAGAGACTACAAGAGCTAGAGACTTCAGATTTTGTATTTAAGTTCTCCTATACCATAAGCAGAACAAGTTTGCTTCAATTATCGATAACTATTCTGGTTTCCGATATACACAGAATATCGATAACAATAAAATAACGAATTTGGAAAATGTAACAACGAGGATTGAAGTAATGGGTAACGATAGCACTTCTCTGAAAATTTCCAAATCGGTTAAGAAACGCCGGAGATATCTAATTTTATCGATTGAAGTTAAGTCAGTATACCAAAGACTTATATAAATTTAATATATTTATTGCAACTGGGTTCAGGGTATCTTCTAGTCAGGCTCTCCCGACTAGAGCCTTCTTACTTGTTAAAATTGGAAATGGATTATTTCCAACCCATGATGGCAAAATAGCTTTGTCGAACCAATTATCTTTACTGGCAATTTTATAAACGGGAAACGGTTTTTATTCCGAGAATTCTATTAATACCTTCTAATTCTGAATTGCCAATTCAATTTAAAAGATTGCAATTTCCTTTAAAAGTTTGCTTTGCCTTAACAATTAATAAATCACTTGGACAAACTCTGAAATTATCCGGACTAGACTTAAGACACGATTGTTTTTCTCAAGGCCAATTTTATGTAGCCTGCTCAAGAGTCAGTTCACCAAAAGCTTATTTGTATTAGCACCTGACGGAAAAACAACCAATATCGTTTATAAAGAGCTCTTAAAAGTTGTTTATAATTGCAAATTAAATTCAATAAAATTATAAGGCCTACTGGGAAAACCACAATAAAAATATGACGCGCCTGATTCTCTACCTCAATGGTGGCGTCGAAAAGAGAATATTAAATACTTTGCTTTAATATTTTATGAAATATTTTCTAATTTATTTATTTTGTATCTATCTTCTATTGCTAAAATTTATATAAACTATAGCGCAGCGAAGTAAGCGGGCCACTTACTAGTACTTATATATGTATAACAACAAACTCTTCTAGATTATTCCGGCATTAATGTTAAGAGCCATCTATGGATGGCCTTTGCTTCAATGGAAAGCGAATTCAATTGTGGTCATCGAAAAAGCATCGTACTGCGATAGGATCTAATGTCGCTATCAATGACACCGGATCTCAATGCCGTTTTGGAGCTGTATCGTCGCAATGAGCGCTACTTTGGCAGCTTCGATAACATTGCCGAGTGTCAATCGTATTGTCAAGCATACTCTAAGGATTCCAAATCCATATAGTCTTCCCCTTAAGCATATTAACATTTACAAGCTTAGTTTAAGTGTTTATATATATATGTGTATATAATATATAAATTTAATGTACTGTTCCGCGTCGTGTGCCATTTTCAAACAATAATTTAACAATGAACAAAAACATTTGCACGCCGTTTCAAATTGAAATCAGCTCAGAATCAAGCAACGATGTAACTGACAGCAAGCAGGCAAACTCTGATTCGAAATGCGATGTCAGCATCGTTAATTCGGTAAGCGAAAGCAGCAGTGATTCGCACGATGATCAAAAGTTGGTGGATGATTTTGCCACCCAATTGGCCCGGCCAGGCAAGCGCTATCGACAGTTCATGGAATTGTGCACCACAGCATTGTAAGTGGAGATATTATATATTTACTTTCACATTTTTGTTACTTTTGTGTGTTTGAAATTTGAAACTATAATTTGCTTGCCCTATGAAAATCAATATACAGCCAATTGAATGTTTTTGTAAAGATTGAGATTGCCATCAAAGAGTTTGTTCAGCATTCCGTTATACCGCCGCATATCTTTCTACGTTATCTGAAGGCCCTTAAGGCTGTTACCCAAACACTAGCCGTGCGCACCACCTTTAATAAGAATTGCGCCAGGGCTTTATTCAGTCACTATGGTAATTTCCAAAGGCACTTGTAATATTTTATTGTTTTTTACTCGAAAAACACAGATGAACCACTTGCCGAGTTTGTTGTTAGCAGTTTGCTTGAAGAGCAAATGGTTGAGCAGCATTTGATGTGGGCTAAGGTATTGTAGAGCAAATGGTTGAGCAGCACTTGATAGGAGCTTAGGTATTGGCTGATTATGGAATAGAGCGTATTGATTTCATAAAGGATTTGCACTTTAGCCAAACTCTTTTATGAGCGCTGTCTGGCCAAATATCCTACTGATTCGACCCTTTGGCTAGTTTATGTCCAATATATGAAAGAGCCATTGGAGTCGGGTAGCAAAGATGAGATTCATACGGAGATAACCGATGGCTATTTGAGAAGCAAGCCGCTTCCGCTTATTATATTGCGCACCAAGCCAAGCATTCAGATTAATCACAAGTTCTTGCAGTAAATGGAGCAGTCCATGGAGTTCGATTAGAAAACAGCTGTGTTGCCAGTTTAACTTTCTGCTTAGCAAGTGAGCGAACATTTAAACGTTTTTCCGTGATCTTAAACATAATTGACAGATCTGACTTGCCACAATGATCAAGTGTCTTTTGGACTGTCGTTTAAGTCAGCTCATTTCCGTTTAAACCAGAATCCACGTCGTGATTCCGGATAAGCTTAATTAAATGAGGAGTATCCGAAAAAACATAAATTTTAAGTTGGTCATCAGCTTGATGGCTAAGCCACGTTTTTGCTGAAAATATACACAAAAAACCAACTTTGACTTTTTTCGATTAATTAATTGTAATACACTTACTTTCCGATATGCCAAGCTCTCTCCATAATCTCTGGTTGCCAGCACCCAAATCAGAGGTGATTGCTACAACTGGATATCCTCTTCTGTGTAATTTTCTTAATATAGAATTAAGTGTATCAATATCCATTCCAGTGTTGTAATCAAAAAACACTGGTTGCTTCCATGATATTTTTAGTCCACGAACAATTGCCAGTTGCACAAAGTTGCTTGGTTCGTGAACGACGTCCGCTGTGCTGTCATACTCAAAAGCAGCAGCAACCTTCATCTCGTCGAACGCCAAGACACAAAGCTTATCGAGATCTTCCATTTCATCATTTTCCATTAGGTCTATGACCGCATCCAGGGGACCTGTCTTTATATAGACATCTGACAGCCATCCGTATAAGGTGGCTCGACTGGGAAGAGGAAATCTTTTTTTTGTATAAGTGGTTATACGCCCTTGGGCCTGCAGCATGTAGGCAAATAGCCGCAGAGATGTCATTAGAGTTGAATGCTACTCTTTTCCCACCACTCTTTAATATTTAAAGTTGGCCATCGGTAAACATTTTGCCCAGAGACTTTTCCAACTCGCGAAAATCATCAAGATGCTGGCGCAGGCAATGCATTTCTTTCTCCATATCAAGAATTTTTTGCCTCAGGCTCTCATTTTTAAGGAACGATGCATAATTTAGCGATTTTTCCCTAAAAATCAGTTACATAATAATTACAATTTTCGTGTCCACTAATAGGTTAAATGCTCAGAAAAAATGCGTGCGCAGGCTACATAAAATTGGACATGAGAAAAACAATCGTGTCTTAAGTCTAGTCCGGCTAATTTAAGAGTTTGTCCCTGTGATTTGTTAATTGTTAGGGCAAAGCAAACTTTTAAAGGAATTTGCAATCTTTTAAATTGAATTGGCAATTCAGAATCAGAAGGTATTAATGAAATTCTCGGTATAAAAACCGTTTCCCCTTTACCATTGCCAGTAAAGATAATTGCTTCGACAACATTCTTATGAAAGACTTTAACTTGCAATCTTGTACCATTGCACAGTTTCGGCGGTTTCGAGTTGCGAATCAACATTACAGGTGAACCAATCTTTAAAGATAATTTATGTTGAGGCAGGCCAGACGGATTTAATGATTTAAGAAGCTCGACGGGGTAATGAACTGCATCTTCGATTTCAGTCACAGAATCAATAGAGTTATATGTCATTTCTTCACAATGAAATGATTTTGATAAAAACTCGTTTATTTCCAATGCATTGTCATTACTCGCAGTCAAATAGCACGTTCTGAAAACCATTCGAGTGATTTTTGAGAGATTTTTGTAATATCCGGAAATATTTTTAGAGTAAGCTCTTCAATACTTTGCACAACATGACACAAAGTGGATGGTAAAGTTATTTTGCCATAATGGGTTGAAAATAATCCATTCCTATTTGAAGAAGCATTTCTGCAAATTCACCAGCTATGCTATTACCTTTTAAGTGCACTCGCATATTCTTCGTTAATGCAATTTTCTGTATTTTGGGCCACAAAATTGAAGACTTTAAGCACGCATTTATTTCATCTGCTCTTGTTCCTCTGAGGATCACTGGAAGAGTTTGTCGAAAATCACCAGCTAAGAGAACCGTTATGCCACCCATTAAGTATTCACTATCTCGAATGTCTTTCAAAGATCGATCTACAGCTTCAAAAGCACCTTTATGGTCCATAGTACACTCATCCCAAACAAAAACAGCAATATTAGATTGCTTTGAAATTGAGCAATGTTTCTAAATGAATTAAATTAAATGGAGTCTTAAGTGTAGAATGCGCTGTGCGACCACCAATTAGTAAAGTGACTGCGATACCTGAAGAAGAAACGGCCAATGAAATTTTTTTCAAGCGTATCTTTGCCAGTAATAAATTTAAAAAATACGTTTTACCTGTTCCACCAGGTGCATCTAAAAAATAGATTTCTCCCTTTTCTGCTTCTACGCTATGTAATATCTTTTCGTATACTTGTTTTTTCTCAGCAGTAAGGAGTAGCTCATTATTAACAACAAATTATTGCAATTTTCATAACTTGTTTCTCTATGATATTCAATATTTGGAACAATTTGCTCGGATCTAATTGGTAGTGCAAGTAATACATTATTCACAATACTTTCATCAATATTTCTGTGTTGTCAAATATGAAAGGCTCTTAAAATATCTTCTGAGAAACTCTCTTTATAAGTATTCCAAAGTTTAAGAGCATCTGAAATGTGACATAATACTTACTTTATTGCAAAAAGTTCTCTCAGTTATGTAGGATTTTGACATACGACAGCTTCGGCTATAGTTGAATCCCAGTGCTTATCATCTTTTAGTAATTCTACAGCCTCACACGCCAATTGAAATGATGCGTATGCTATACCATTAACGGTTTTTAAATTTAGTCTTAAATAAAAACATTCTGTATTATTGGGATGAATAGTGTAAACTCTTCCCAAAGCTGAATCTCTTTTAACTCCAGGAAAATTTGGCACATCATGCCCCCGTTTTCTTCTTTTAAATTTTTTACTGTTCCATGTAAAATACGATGGAACTTCACAATATAAAAGCGTTCTTGCAAACTCATCACGTGTGCATATCTCAAAGAAGGTTAGCCAAGTGGTTTTGGGTGTAGTGCTTAATCTGTCAAGTAAATGTTGCGAATTATTGGGGTTAAAATATATCCGTTGAACATTTCTAAGTGAACAGCTAAGTGTGTAATAGCCGGAAAACGTTCATGTATGGGAAATGCAAGCATTCTCCATACCGCTTCTGAGCTACTTATATAACGGCCACTTTTGAACATATTAATTTCATTACGTTGGTCTTCAAGAGTAAATGATGCCTGAACACTACCCTTGTTAATATATTTACAAATGTATTTAATATACTTTACAGAACTACAATAATAAACATTTATGTGCGCTTCAAATGTTCTCAATAGTACACAGTTATAAGGCACAACCCAACGATTATGTATGCAATTACCATTTATATTAATTGCATTATCACCATCTTCTAACGCTCTTCTACGATATAGAGGGTAACTATCTTTTCCAGTCACAGTTTCTTTACGTAATTCTCGAGGAAACCTTTTGGTACATTTTCCATTTTCATGCATGGCGATTTATTATTAAATGCACCGCAGCGACCATGAATCATATTTGAGTTAACAATGTTAAATAACAAAAGATCCTCATCTGCGTTTGGTATTTCGGCACAGATAATTTTATCAATTTTATCTGGTGTTATTTTATTTTCTAACCAAAGTAGAATATGTATATGTGGTAAGCCCAGCTTTTGCCATTCCACAGAGTACATGAAACATTGCACGTTTCCAAACAAAGAACCTTTTGTCAATAGTGACATTAAAGTTTTAACTTTTCAATGAAAATCTCGAGCTATAATATCGTGACGATCATGCGGTTTTTGCCCGGTAATAAAACACTTTTTATGTCATACCATTGTGGATTGCATGTGAATGTTATGAAAAGATCTAGTCGCCTATAATGGCGAACATATGTCATAGCATCTTGAGTCTTTTCATGCATATATCGTGCAGAGCTTGTAAAAGATTTGTTAAAATTACCATCTGACCAAGTTGAGCTGCGAAAACATCTTGTTGGCCTATTGCATCTGGTAGATGTATATAGCTATCTGCTCTGAGTTTCGCTTGATTGTAGCGAGTATAATTTAACCTCTCTGTTTCAATTTTAGCATACATATCAACTGATTAAAAGAGAACTGACTAAAAAGGGAACGACAATAAATTAAGTGATTTATCTCAGATTGACGAATCATTATTTTATAGCTGTAAAAGCTTAACGCAGATATCGTTTTTTTTTTGTTCCTCCTTTTTAATAATGGATTCCATTGTGGTATATCCACTGAATAGCCATCTTCGCCATAACGAAATATCAAAGGGTACTGTAAGGCATCGTATGATCGATGCACCTCACTTATTAGATGTAATTTATCATTATCGCGCTTTTAAAATTGCTGACCAACAATAACTAAAGCTACTTCGTTTGATTGTGGTCCATTGTAAAGCCCTTTGTGGGGACCAGCGGGTGTTCGATCAGCATGTATAAACAATTTATTGTTTCAAGTACTTGTTGGTATTTTATTGAGAGCCATTTTTAGATCTTCATCATAACGATTATGCTATTTAACATACATTGAAGATCCTTTACTACGCTACAATCAACATTTGAAATATTTTTGCAACGTAGTTGAGCTTCCTTTTCATCATCACCAACCAAATAATTCAAAATAATTGACCAACTTTCATTTATAATTTTCGTACTTCCAAAAGAAGTCATTTGAAAGCAGCTCTTATAATTTCTTATACGATCAATGAAATGATCATGCTTGGGATGTCCACCAATTTTTCAGCTTTTAAGTGGATCGGGCAAACTTTCATTTTGTGAAAGTTTAAATTTTCCTAGCTCAGATACCCAAAGGCTCGTTTTTCAATGTTAAAGCATTACAATGTTTGCATATAAAATTCATAATACCAAGTTGAGTAATTTTATCTGACTTGTAAGTTATTTCAAAATCATATTTAAGCCCGACATGGCTTTAACAGTCCATGCACGCAAACGCCATTATTGACGTGCATCAGGATTATTAGCCGGATGTCTTCTCACTGCACGTTTTATTACCCTTTTTTCTGTTTTGCCGTATTTTAACAGGATTTTTAACATTTTCAGTTATAATATAATAATACTTCCTCTAAAGGAATATAAACATCAAAATGTCCATTCGTTAGTGGACCGGTAAAACGCTGTCTTTTTACAGGATGCATATTATTTCCGAATGCTTGTAATAAATTTCCATTCTGAAAAACTTGAAAACTAACAGCATAAATTTCTGCTGCTCCTTGAAGCTCCATGCAGTACCATAAGTATTTGAATTTGACATATCGCACTCTTATTGTTCAGAAGAGCTAAGTTTATTTTGAAGCAAGCAAAAGTTTGCCAGTTGGTTACAACATGTTCAGGCCGTCAGCCGTCAGGTGCTACAGGGGGATGATCACGCTGTGTCTAATGCCGGTACTTGTACTGGTATCTAGGCTGCGTGCCGTATCTGTAGCGCACTGGCGGAAGTGCGACTATACTATCCTCGCGAGGGCGGCTGGAAACAGGCTCTTGGTTAGGTCATGTCTCTGCCAGTGAGTGCTGCCAAATCGTAGTCGGGCGAAAGAAGACAACTCTCCAAATCACCTCAAGCCAAGGTGGAACAGCATACGCCGATGGTTGCGTGGCCGGGGAGAAGCACGGTCTCTAGTATGCGGACTCAGGGGGAACAGCCGACCCACCCTGTTTTATGTAGGCTTCCCGCGGTACATGGGCTCTGCCGCGGGTGACGATCCCCTTCCCTATTACTCGTGGGAACAATATGAACTCTAACACTAACAACATAACAATAAACAAAGAGGCCGACACTCGCCCAAAGTCGGATGGGACTAACAATCCCTCATCTTCTGCGCTGCCCGGTAAGCCAGCGGGCAGTGCTATTCCAGGTGTACGCGGTAAGGTTCCGGACAGGCAGCCGAGTCGTGGGGCGAGACCTGGATACAAGGTGCCGGCTAGAGATCCGCAGAGCATACATGCGGCGGGCTGAGCCTCCACCCCAAACCGGGCCTCAATCTCGATAAAGCCGAGTATGCCCGGACCTAAGAAACCGTCGTACAACGACAAGAGACGTGCTGCGGGTATCTTGACCCGGAACCTGTCTGGCACAGAAACATCGCCAGAAGGTTCGCAGCTGGTGGAGTGGGCAAAATCAATTTTGCCCGATTTTCATCCAGCTCCAGCGAAAGAGCCAGATGCCGCTAAGCCAAAGCGGCAGCTACCGGAAGCTAGTAGCGCACCACAAGCAAAGCGGTCGCACCAGCAGCTCGGGACGAAATCCTACGCCGAGGTGACGAGGGGTAAGGTTCTTCTCGGTGTCCTGGATAAGGGCAGCGAGGGGGGCCAAATCCCGAGGAGTGGGTGGAGATCGAGCTGCAAGGAGCCTTTATGCAGATCATGCTGGAAAATGGAGGACCAAAGCCCGTATGCCAAGATGCCGGCTGGCATCAAGGTTGCGTGAAGGTGGTGGCATGCGCTGATATGCACTCAGCCAAGATATACAAAGAGGCCATTTCTGCCCTGGGTGAGGTCTACCCTGGGGCCAAGTTGGAGGCTGTGGATTGGAAGGATGTGCCCAGCAGGCCTAGGGCTCAAGTATGGGTATCGGCTAAGCCCGATGATCCGGCCGAGATCCTAAAGGTCTTCCAATTTGCAACACTCAGCTGCCGTCAAGCGACTGGCGGGTGGCAAAATTGGAAAAGGCGGATGGTCCACGGCGCCAGATTCTCTTGGTGCTGAACGACAAGACAGTCGACACCTCGCCAAGTCCGGCGACACCTTACCGTACGGCTTTAAAACCGTGGCTGTTAGGGTTTATCGCTCGGACAAGGCCAACGAGTCCGTCGTGCAAGAGCCGGATCTGGAGATCGACCACGACGAGGATCTAGATGAGGAGGAGCTATTAGGCTATGCCTCTCAGACATCAAAGCTAGCTCGAGATCTCTCCCGGCTAGGCCACAGCGGGGAGGTAGAAGACGATGAAAATGCCGACATTACTGTGGTGGAGAAGGATTTGAAGAATGTCCTTGAGACTTCTTCAGATAAATCTACACCACAGTAAGGCAGCATCGGCTGCTCGTCTGCTGTACCTGGAGGGGGGTACAGTGGACATAGTCCTTATACAGGAACCCTGGGTGTGTGGTTTCTGGACTGAGGACACATGAACACAAGCTACTAGTAGCTGGAACCGAAGGTAGATATAGAACCTGCATACTTGCAAAAAGACATTTAAACATATTTTTGCTCCCGTAGTATAGCAACGCAGACAACACTGCAGCGTGTCTGGAGCTGGAGACGGAACCAATCCGACTAGCCTCTAGCTACTTCGCCCACGACCTTAAGGGCGACCCTCCGCATCCGTCGCTTCGCCAGCTGATCGCCGACTGCGAGCTGGGAGGCCTTCGGCTAAGAGTGGACTGCGACGCAAATGCCCATCATCATCAGTGGGGAAGCACTGATACAAACGTAAGGGGTGAGTTGATTTTTGACTACCTTCTCAATACCAACATGCTTATTTGTAATAATGGTAAGGACCCGACCTTTATTATCAAAAACCGCAGGGAAGTCCTAGATATTACTCTTGTCTCTGCCTCTTTATGGGATCAAATCCTCTCTTGGAAGGTGCTGGATGAGCACTCCTTTTCGGAGTCCCAAACCAACTCAGTTCAGAAATTTAAGAAGAACTGATTGGAAGAATTGCGCTGTTTCTCTACAAAGACTGCTCCCTGAACTTCCACCTGAAGGGCCAAATACCGTCGAGTATACAACCTTTCATAAGAAAATTCAGTTAAGCGTGTGAAAACGCCCTGAATGCATCTTGTCCCATTAGCAGACCAAAAAGGAAGAAGAAACCCCCTTGGTGGACTGCTAAAATCGGAGAGTTGAGGGCAGCTGCCAGAAAACTCTTCAATAAAGCAACGGCTCAAAATGACGAACAGACATGGGCTGACTACAAGGCAGGGCTCTCCGTGTTCAAAAAGGAGCTTCGCAAAGTAAAACGAACTTCTTGGAGATTTTTCTGCTCAGAGATAGATAGTACTTCCGAAGCAGCCAGACTAAAGAAGCTACTAAGTAAAACTCCTCAGACTCTTGGTTTCATCAAGAATGCAAACGATGAATGAACATCATCCAGTGAAGAATCACTAACCTTACTCCTGGACACACATTTTCCGGGGGGATATAGATCGCCAAGACCTTGTGATCTGCACGCTAGCGGGTTAGACACAGAAGCTCTTGCAATTGCTCAGTGAAAGCAATATCCATCGGGCAATTAAGAGCTTCAAACCCTATAAATCACCAGGAATAGACAATATCATTCCTGCCCAATCGCAGTCCGCGGGGAAATTAGCCATCAATTGGCTTAAGAACATATTCTCCAGGGTTTTTAAAAGTGGTATAATCCCGGGGCCATGGCTGGAATCGAAAGTAGTTTTCATCTCAAAAGCCGAAAAACCCTCGCACACAACAGCTAAAGATTTTCGACCTATCAGTCTCTCGTCTTTTCTACTGAAAACGATGGAGAGGCTGCTCTGTCTTCATTTGAGAAGCACTATTCCCATATCGCTTCGCTCACCAGTTCAGCATGCATATTCTAAGGGCAAGTCTACCGAGAGCGCACTGCATGCACTTACTGCATACATAGAAAAGTCTATACACAGGGAAAACTATACGCTAGTAGCGTTCCTAGACATAGAGGGAGCTTTCAACAACGTCACTCCTAAGACTATCACCGACTCGCTGACGGATTTGGGGGTTGACTCCCTGACTGTGCACCTGATCGATCAGATGCTCCAATGCAGGATCGTAAGGGCCGCACTGGGGGCAGTGACTGTCACCAAATCCGTTGATCGTGGAACCCCACAAGGCGGAGTCCTCTCCCCTCTTCTATGGAACGTAGCAGTAAACCAACTGCTGCTGTCCATGGATGGGGGAGGGTGCAAAGTGGTAGCCTATGCAGACGACGTTGCCCTAGCCTTTTCAGTCAAGTTCCCGCAGACGTTATGTGACCGAATGACGGAAGCCCTTGCTAGGCTTTTCGGTTGGGCAAAAAGATCTGGATTAGGAGTTAATCCTGCTAAAACGGAGCTGGTTCTGTTTACGAGGAAATACAAAATTCCGTCTCTACAGCCACCAACTCTAGATGGGGTTGAACTGTCCTTTAGTGACTCAGCAAGATACCTAGGTCTAATTCTAGACAAGAAATTAAACTGGAATCTCAATACTGAAGAGCGTATAAGGAAGGCACATGTTGCTCTATACGCCTGTAGGAAGACAATCTGACTTAAATGGGGCATGACTCCGCAAGTTGTTCATTGGCTCTACACTGCGGTAGTCAGACCAATTTTATTCTATGGTGTTTCTGTCTGGTGGCCTGCACTTGACAAGAAAACAGTCACCAGGAAATTAGGAAGGGTGCAGCGAACTGCTGCGCTCTGCATAACAAGACCTTTACGTACGACCCCGGGTAACGCTCTTGATGCCATACTGTACTTCCTACCTGTCGAAATGATGGGGCGCAAAATAGCTACTATGTCAGCGCTCCGAATGAGGGAAGCCAAACAGTGGATAGGCCAGGACTTTGGACATTCAAGTATCTTGAAAGACAATCCACTCATACCAGACAATACGGATTATCAGATCCCACAGGTGTATTTAGACACTCCCTTTACCACCCTAATCCCAACTAGAGAGAACTGGGAAGAAGGTCTGCCCGCAAGACCTGCGGAAGCTATAGAAATTTTTACAGACGGCTCAAAGCTGGACGGTAGAGTAGGAGGTGGCATTTTCTGCGCCAATTTTAACTTACGCAAAGCTTTTCGACTCCCTGACCACTGTAGCGTCTTCCAGGCAGAAGTGCTAGCAATTCAGGAGTCACTAAGTTGCATTCCACATAGGTGTAATGTCAGTAAAATCTATATCCTCACAGACAGCCAAGCAGCTATTAGATCGCTGGAGTCGTACACGTCGAACTCTAAGGCTGTTCATAACTGTCGCAAATCTCTAAGCGAGATGGCAAAGCAGTTAAGCATATGCCTAGTATGGGTCCCAGGACATAGGGACATAGAAGGCAACTGCATCGCTGATGAACTTGCCAGATTAGGAACTACTATGGAACTCCTTCCAGACAAAGAGTGCATTGGTATACCTATGGCATCCTGCCAACAGAGTATGGCAGCTCTCCACTCACAACTCACGTATTGCTCATCAAACCTGGCCAACCAGATGCCAGAAAAGATCAAATGAGCTCTGCCTCCTAAGCCGGAACAAGTGCTCTATTGTTACCAGAGTGATGACTGGGCATTGGCTTGTGGGGGCACATGCGGCCAGATTATTGGTCCCACACAACGACTTCTGAAGAAGTTGTAGAGACGAGGAGGAAGAAGAAACAGTTCGTCACCTTCTTTGTACCTGTCCGGCCTTATGCAAAACTAGGCAAAGAATCCTTGGTGACTTTTTCTTCGAAGATCTATCTGAACTTGCGAGTAAAAGACCCAAGAGTAGCAAGGTACATCCAAGTCACAGGATGGACTCATGATGCGGAGTCATACCAAGAGTGATAGAGGGGCCTCAGAGCCTTTCGCGGCATCACAATGGGTGGCCTAAGTGCGCCGAAAACACCAAAAGAAACTAAAATACGTTGATCGTTATATAAATATTTTAATAATAGCAATTCAATTTTATTATAACTTATCATAAAATACGTATTTAAAATGAACTTATATATATACGTAATTTTAAAGGAATTTATATATAGTATATAATACGAAAATCAGAATATTGAAAAACTCACTGATTCAAAAATTAACTTTCGATTTTATTATTATCCTTAATATAAACAATGTTAAAAAATTCACTGAAAATTAACTTTATTTGTTCACATTAAATATCAACTAAAATGCAAAACCAATTCTCTTACCATTGTATGCAAAAACATAATGTTGGAGAGAGCATTACAGTTATTCCTCTAAGCAACAGACACCGAGCTCTAACATACAACGCTTGCACTTAAGAGCTAGGTATGGGTGGTGCAAATTAGGCAATGCCATTCCCTTAACTGCAGCCTCTTAGTTATGGCAAGCTTAGCTTAGTGAGTGCGGAGGAGATAGGGATATTAAAATTTATGTTTGACATGCAGAGCGCGCGCATAAACAAAAGAGTGAGCGTAAATAACAACAAAGACGCATGATTGCATTCAAATTATTTTATATCTAGCGGCAGTCATAAGAGCGACGCGAGCGCTGATTAAGCTTTAAGCCGCTCTTTGTGATGCAGACATGCATATATTCTCACAACTGTGCATGCTGCTTGCAGTGAGTACCATGAACAGTCATATTTCTTCTTCTTTGTTCTTCTCTCTGTTCTCTTACTGTGGCTACAAAATATAAGAAAATTTTGTTTTGAAAGCAATCGATGCGTAAAATATTAAATTCTTTATACCCTGAACCATGAAATGGATAAAAAAAAAGGGTATAATTGTTTTGAGCAGGCAGAAAGAAGCATCTCCAACCCCATATAAAATATATATATTCTTGATCATATTCAACAACCATGTCGATATAGCCATGACCTTCTGTCCTTCTGTCCGTCTGTCCGTCCGTTCGTCCGTATGTATGAACGCGTCAATCTCAAAAACTAATAGACCTAGAGACTTCAAATTTGGAACATAGCTTCTCATAAGCCATAGGCAGATCAACTTTATTTCAAACTATCTATAACTATTCTTGATTTCGGTATACATATGGAATCGATAACGAAAAAGTCTCGAATTAAGAAAATTAAAAAATATAAGTTGAAACTATGTATAACTTTATAACTTCCATGAAAATTTGATCCAAATCGGTTAAGAAACACTGGAGATATTTTAAATTAAAGTTAAAGTCAAGAAAAACTCACATCTCCAAGTCATTTTAATACACGGGTTCAGGGTATCTTTTAGTCGGGATTTCTCGACTAAAACCTTCTTACTTGTTTTCAGATTCGCTCGCGCATCGATCTTCATGTTCGGCGCTAGATGACAAATTATTTTTAAATCGCGCCTTCGTTGTTGGCTATTTAGGCTAATTCTCTTATCTATGCGCGCGAGTTATGTTTGATCCCACCAGTAAAAATGTCGAAAATAAGAACATAAGTATGAAAGTGCAAGAGTTATTGAACTCTTTAAATTCCTAATAAGTCATAAGTCCAATCAGAACAATAACAGGAAATGCAAGCATTGCATATTTGGCAATAACAGGAAATGTACCTGCACACGCCAATGAGTAGGTCAATAGCCAGACATTTGTATCAACAATTATTTTAAGATAGAATTAAGCTTTCATGTAAACCAATTTAAATAAAGAAGTTCAGTTGATTCTCGATACACAGAACATACAGTCGTGTTTTTATTCGCGAGGTCTTTTTTTTTTATATAAAACGCCTTCCCTTGTACAAAATTGGCGCAGCCGGTAGGATCTTGTTTTTAAATAAGATCCAGTGATAATTCGAACCAAATAAATAAATTGAGGCAAAGGACAACGGTAGAAAAAAGTACGCACGAACAAACAAAGGAACTAAAGTAAAGTGCAAATACAAAAGTAAACTTATAAAGTAAAAATACAAACCAAGACTTATCTAAAAATCAGTTAATAACTTGTATTAAAAACTTTAAAGGATTAACTAAAAATCAGTTAATAACTTGTATTCAAAACTTTAAAGGATTAACTAAAAATCAGTTAATTACTTGTATTCAAAACTTTAAAAAATTAACTTAAAATCAGTTAATAAAGTGTATCAAAAACAATAAGTCGAGCGCAAATCGATTAAAAACAGAACAACTCAAACTGGCCTTTAGGAAGCAGAAAAGATCTGCTTACTACGACGAAAACAGGATGGCACAAGAAAACCAAAATATGCCACAGCCGGACATTTTAGAGCAACTGGCCCTTAGAGAAAGACAACTAGAACAATTGCGACAAGCAAATCTACAGTTGCAAGGCACCAGTAATAACATGGCCCAGCAAGAGCGCATACTTAACAAGTAAGAAGGCTCTAGTCGGGAGAGCCCGACTAGAAGATACCCTGAACCCAGTTGCAATAAATAAATTAAATTTATAATTGACTTTTGTAAACTAACTTAGCTTCAAGCGATAAAATTCGATATCTCCGGCGTTTCTTAACCGATTTGGAAATTTTCAGAGAAGTGCTATCGTTACCCATTACTTCAATCCTCGTTGTTACATTTTCCAAATTCGTTATTTTATTGTTATGGATATTCTGTGTATATCGGAAACCAGAATAGTTATCGATAATTTGAAGCAAACTTGTTCTGCTTAGTGTATAGGAGAACTTAAATACAAAATCTGAAGTCTCTAGCTCTTGTAGTCTCTGAGATCCACGCGTTCATACAGACGGACAGACGGACATGGCTATATCGTCTCGGCTGTTGATGCTGATCAAGAATATATATACTTTATGGGGTCGGAGATGCTTCTTTCTGCCTGTTACATACTTTTGCACAAAACCATTATACCCTTATTTACCCATTTTATGGGTTAAGGGTATAAAAATGTGAACGACCTAGCAACGTTTACGGGGACAGGAGATATATCAATCAACTCATTCTTCAGCAGCGTGGAGTACCTTCTCCAAGGAGTACAGGATCTACAATTGAAGCGAGAGGCAACCCGGACGATATTCTACAAAACCATCCAAGGACAAGCCAAGGATGTCATCATCAACGTACCGGAACCGGACAGTTGGGAATTAATAAAAGCAACGTTAAAACTACGGTACCGGCCGGACACAGAACCACACCACATATACAGGAGAATATGCGATCTGAAGGTTAACTCGGTAAGCGAGCTAGCAGTAGAACTGCAAAAAATTAAATATAAGACAGACGAGCTTATTGTATACCATAAAAATGATCATTTTATAGATTTAAGCAATGTAGAAAGTTTGTTAGTTAATGCAGCTAAAGAGATGACGCAAGGGACATTACTAGATAAAATATACGAAGAAAAGGATCTAAACAGAATATTAAGAATAATGATGTTACGTAGGTACGAAAATAGTTGCATCAGATTTCAATATAAAAACCAAGACCCAACAGAAATAATACGGAAGCAGGATCATACAATAGAAACCAAGGGGTTAATAACAATAGCTATAACCCAAACGCCCAACAGCAAAATCATAAGAATAATTATCAAAATAAAAATACGAATCAACAATACGATCAACAAGTCAACCAGCATTTTAACGCAAATCAGAATTTAAACCAAAATAATAGGAACCATCAGCAGATTTATAAAAACAATAACTCTGGACTATACAGATAGAATATAAGAAGTAACAACTCGGGACAGAGTAGGAATTACCAGAATAATCAACAAACGAACTCACAACAAACAAGACACTATAGGTCTGGAAACCCAGAACCTATGGAAGTAGACAATGTAGAAGCAGAACGAAATAGGAGTAACAACACATGCCACAATGAATCGTATGATAACAATTACCATGAAAACGACAACAACTCAAACGAACAGAACGACCAGAATCAAGGAGACTATTACGAAGAGGCAGAGGTAAACAATTCTGTTTTTTTTACGAAGCAGCCTCGGAATGCCTACCATTAATGGAACTTAACATTGAAGGACAGAAATATGTAGCATTAATAGATACAGGTGCCACATTAAGTTTAGTGAATAATCAAATAAACAGTTACAGAAAAATAAAATTAAACAGTAAATTACAGCACAATAAACGGCAGAGATACAATAGAGTACGAAATACATAAAAATCGACTGACGTCGAACATATCCGGGAGCCTGAGGTAGCTATGGACGTTGGTTCACAAAGCTCCAGCACCGACACCATCACCAAGGAGGTTGAAGAAGCTCTTCTTGCCTCTCCTAAGGCCGAGAAACCCAAGAGGATCGCGCTATCGGGAGCTGCAAGAAAGAGACTGCGCAGACACCTTGCAAATGGCGTTCCCATGGAGGAGGCTAAGAGGCTCGCACAGAAGCCTATTGGCCCACCCATGGCTATGCCCAGCAGAAGTGGTGTAGCGAACAGCGGGGTAGATCGGCAAACACGACCCCAGAAGAGGCGTCGAATAAGAGGGTCATGCTGAAGACCGCGGCACCTAGTGCCCTGGCGAAGGGTGATCCTGCAAGCGTGTTGCTTGCCAAGGTGGCTCCAGTAGCGTCCACAGCCGCAACTGCGGCTGGGCATGTAGCACAGGAGCAGCCACCCCAAACCGGTGGTATGGCCTCTTATAGGGATGTTGCCAGCTCATCGAAGATGGCAATACTCCCAGCCGACTACCCCAACAGTTTGCTCACTACAGAGCAGCTTGGCAGCATCCAAGCCGCCATCTTGTCAAGGGTGATGGAGCTGAGGCATGGCTCTGTGAAGCCGTTATTCTCTGGCTGCACCTTTAGACCAGGATGGATGGCCATCACTTGCGGAAATGCGGAGACGGTTGAGTGGCTGTGCACAGAGGTGCCTAAGCTCCGGCTGTGGAAGGATGCCCGCATTAAGGTAGTCCCCGAGGCAGAGGCTCCACGTGCCGCTGTTTTCATAGGCTACTTTCCGCTTCCGAATGCGGACGAAGACGGACGAGATTCTGAAGCTTGTCGAAGGTCAGAAGAGCGGGCTGCGAGTGGGAGACTGGCGCGTCTTTCACCGGGACATGAGCCAGCACATGGCTATTATTACCTTAGCACTGGACCCTGTTTGGGCCAACCGGCTGAAATCGCTATGATTCCAGCTGAACTTCGCGTGGGGCAAGGCTACCCTTAAGCCTAAGGCCAGCGCGCAGTCGAAAGAACAGGCAGTGGCTCATGCTCTCGTAGCGGAGAAGCCCACCTGCTCCAAGACTGCCATACCGGACGCGGCTGCAACAACACCACAGGGTGTCGCTGAGGAGACTCATGCGACCCCTGGGCTGCCTGAAGCTAACATCACAGTCCGGACCCCCAGCGGTGGTGATGCATGTGGCACCGTAGCTGCCCAGGAGCCCGCAGCACCGAAAAAGATCCTGCGCCCTCCCCTTTACGGGCGCATCACGCGCGGAACCGGGCGCGTGAATAAGGGTGCGAGGCGCACTTTAGAGGAAGAGGCCCTTCTGCGCACTAATCGAGGCCGGAAGATGGCGGCCAGGGGCCGCAAGAGGGCGGACTAATGTCTTGTCCTCCTCCCCCCTCTCTCACCAACACCCGGAGACACCTCAGATGTCTCCAAGCAAACCTCCATCACGCAAAGGCCGCATCCGACGTACTTTGTGAGAGGTTTGCTACAATGGACATAGCATTTATCCAGGAGCCGTGGATAAATGCCGGACGTGTCCTGGGGCTAAGCACCACATCCGGTAAATTGCTATATGCAAACAACCTACCTCGCCCTAGAGCGGCGTTGTTAATTAACAAAAATCTAACATATGTTCCCCTTTCACAGTTCATCACTGAGGACCTGGTGGCAGTCTGGGTTAAAATACCCACTGCCCATGGCGAGCAGGAGGCAGTGCTGGCCTCCGCCTATCAGCCCGGCGATTCAGATGTTGTGCCTACGGCGGCTACCTGTGCCCTGGTAGAGCATTGCCAGAGAAACCGGCTCCGATGGTTAATCGCCTGTGATGCCAATGCACATCACACGGTCTGGGGGAGCAGTGACATCAAAAAAGAGGTGAGTACCTTCTTGAGTACATTATTAGTAACAACATAAGCCTACTAAATCGAGGCAATGAGCCCACATTTATTAATGCAATCAGAGAGGAAGTCCTCGACCTAACTCTCTGTAGTCTTAACATGTTGTCCGTTGTCACAAACTGGCACGTTGCGAGTGAGATCACTATGTCAGATCACCAGCACATTAGATTTGATATAGGATGTGCCTTGCAATGTAGCCTAGTTACAAGAAATCCCAAAAACACCAACTGGGATCTTTTCTGTTTTGAACTTGAGCAATCCAGAGACTGCTCCACCCGTCCGATATTGTCCATTGACGAGCTAGAGCGTGAAGCTACTGTGCTTCATACGAACATTAAATTGGCTTATCACGCTAGCTGCGAACAAAAAGTTCGTAAGACCAGAAGGGCTGTTCCCTGGTGGAACAAGAGCCTTGACGATCTCAAAAAGGCTGCGCGAAAGCTCTTCAATAAAGCAAAGAGTGGGAAAACCACATGGGATTCCTACAAATCTGCTTTAACGCTCTATAATAAAGAGCTGAGAAGGTCCAAACGGGCTACATGGCGCCAACACTGCGGGCAGATTTCAAACCTCCCGGAAGCTGTCAGGCTACAAAAAGCCCTTTCCAAGGACCACTCAAACGGCATCTGTACGTTGAAAAAGCCAGATGGAACACACACAAACGACCCAAGGGAAACGAGCAGCCTTCTTTTGACTACTCATTTTCCCGGGTGCGTGGCTGTGGAGCAGCACAGCTCAGAGGGTGAGGCACCAACCTACCTCTCTGGGACTGGAGAGTGCCTACACCTGCGAGTGGCTATGGTTGCAGACTCCAATAGGGCTGAGAGAAGGGAACCCCCTTATCCCTCAGAACGTTTTGGAAACTTGCCCTATAGACTGTTTCATCAAAATAGCGTACAATGGGCTATACAGAGCTTCAGTCCATACAAATCCCCTGGGCCAGATGGAATATATCCATGCTTGATGCAGCGGGTACTGCACCAACTCGCAATCCCCCTGGTCCGTTTATTCCGAGCTAGTCTTTTGTTTGGACACATACCAAGCAAATGGGCTAAAGTGAAAGTTGTGTTTATTTCTAAGGTAGGGAACAAAGATTCCCAATTGCCTAAGTCCTATAGACCAATTAGTCTTAGCTCCTTCTTCCTTAAAACTATGGAAAAGATAATTGACCAGCACATCAGGGAGATAAATCTCAAGCAGCTTCCCTTACATAAGTACCAATATGCGTACCAAGCTGGTAAGTCAACTGAGACTGCCATTAATTGCCTTACAACAACCATTGAAAAGGCCATTGGCGCTCAACAAATAGCACTATGTGCCTTTTTAGACATATCAGGAGCTTTTGACAACACGTCATATCAAGCTATCCGTGCCTCTCTTGTACATAAAAATGTACCCACACCCATTATTAGGTGGATTCTGGAAATGCTTAAATCCAGAATAATAACTGTAGACCTTGGAGGAACCATGACCTCAATCACAGCCACAAGGGGGTGCCCTTAAGGGGGAGTACTCTCTCCTCTCTTGTGGACTCTGGTCATCGACGAGCTACTCTATAAGCTCAACGACTTAGGGTTCGCCACTCAAGGCTACGCTGATGACCTAGTCAGTAAGCCCTTAACATAGCCAACAGATGGTGTCAGGACAAAGGATTGTCCATAAACCCGTCTCAAACTGTTTTAGTTCCATTTACCAGGAAAAGGTCTCTGTCTCTAACAAGACCATCCTTAAATGAATCTACCATTAACTTTTCGGTTGAAGCCAACTACTTAGGAGTAACACTTGACTCCAAGCCAAACTGGAATGCACACCTTGAAAAGACCATAAATAAAGCCACTCGAGCACACTTCGCTTGTTACAGGCTTTTCGGTAGAACATGGGGCCTAAGTCCCAAAATGATCTACTGGTCTTTTAACACTGTGGTAAAACCGATCCTAACCTATGCAGCTCTTGCTTGGTGGACGAAATCTACCCAGAAGACAGCTGCGGCTGCACTTACCAAACTACAACGACTAGTCTGCATAGGCATCACTGGAGCCATCCGAACATGTCCCACTGCAGCACTTGGAGTTATAACTGGCATACCCCCTCTACCCATCACCTTGAAAAAGGAGGCCTGCCTGGGGGCTCTTCGCCTTCAAAACATCACTAACATAAAAAGCGGGGATCTTACCGGGCATCTTCGGGTTCTTGAACCCTAATAAATGAGCCCATTCTGCGCGTAACTGACGAACAGAAAACAAAAATTGTTTTCCACAGAAACTTCTCTGTAGTCTTGCACACCAGACATGATTGGAAAACAAAATCAATATCTCTGCCCAGTGGATCACAAACGTGGTACACTGACGGGTCAAAACTGGAAAACGGCGACACCGGGGCTGGTATTTTTGGACCAAGGTTCAACAAGTCCATAGCCATGGGAAAGTCTCCAACCATTTTCCAAGCAGAGATATACGCTATAGAAATCTGTGCTCGTGAATGCCTTCGCAGGAAAATGCAAGGTGCACGGATTTACATCTTCTCTGACAGTCAGGCGGCGCTCATAGCGCTAAGATCCTTCACGATCTCCTCCAGACTTGTAAAGAACTGTTTCCAGCAGCTGAACGCCCTTGCCTCAAAAAACATCTTAACGATGGGCTGGGTGCCGGGGCATGAAGGCCACATAGGAAACGAGGTAGCAGACTCCCTAGCAAAACGCGGGGCGATGTCACCACTAATCGGCCCTGAACCGTTCTGTGGACTCTCGAAAGGACACAAAAGAGAACTGGTCAGGAAATGGGAGGAAAAGGAAATAAGTTGCCACTGGACCGACAGTGCAGGGCTGAGACAAGCCAAACAATTTCTTGTCCCCAGATGACGCGATCAAAACGCATCATCAATCGAAAGAAGAACGAAATACGTATTCTAACAGGCTACCTAACGGGTCATTGCAACCTAAGGTATCACCTTAAGAAATTAAAACTTTCAGAAATCAACACATGCAGATTCTGTGAGATGGAGCCTGAAACATCAGAACATGTTATATGTGAATTCCCCTCGCTAAGCAGACGTCGACTTCTACAACTAAGAGGTGAACTCATCCCCCCCTACAGGATATGGGAACATATAGACCCTACCAAAGTGCTCTCTTTTATTAGAAGCCTTGGTATAGAGGCTCTACCCTAATTCCTACAGGCCGGCACAAAAGACCTAACATCTGGTCGCAGTGCAACAAAGCCCTAGTAATAATAATAATAATAATAAAATGTTTTTAGATCGCTTTTATATTTATGTTTTTATATTTTAATAACTGCACTCAACCAGCCACGTTCACAAGCAAAAACAAAAGAGGAAGTAAGTAAAACAGTGTGCCCATACATTCATTTTTAGGGATTTCAATAATGTACATTTTTGTTAACATAACATGACAGTGAGGACGGTAGAGTAATGTTCAATGCCCAACACGCCCCTCAAAAATTACATTTAACATTTAATTAAGTATTTCATTATATGTGACTGGTGTGTATTCTGGGGAAGTATTACAATATGATCCAGCATTTGCTGCTAGGATTGGGAAAACCCAGATAAAACCCAATCAGATCATTTCAACTTAACAATATTCATATTCATTTTAATTACTATAGATGATTTCAATATTTTCACGTTAATATAAAATAAATCAAATTCAAATTTAATAATTTTCATATTCTTCTAAATTAATATACATATGACTTCATTATTTTCATGGAAGATAAATCAAGGTTAAATTAAATAATTTTCATATTCTTTTAAATCAATATACATATGACTTCATTATTTTCATGTTAATATAGGATAAATCAAATTAAAACTTAATAATTTTCACATTTTTTTTTTTTTTTTGTTTTTTTAATTTATTTGTATGACTTAAATACTTTTAATCTAATTTATTGTTGTTGTTGACTTCAGTCTTCCTGTTGTATTCCCATCTGCTTTCTCAATTCGATGAATCTCCCGGCAGGTAATGCTTTTGTAAAATATCTGCCAGCTGATTCTCTGTAGGAATATACTCAATAGTTATAATATTGTTCTCTATTTGCTCTCTGGTGAAATGATATTTTATGTCAATATGTTTTGACCTCTTATGACATGAGGGATTGCTGGCTATACTTATACAACCCTGGTTATCTTCAAATATTTTTATTGGCTTTTCAAGTTTAATGCTAACACTTTCTAAGAGAGATTTAAGCCATAATGCCTCTCTTACTGCTTCAAACAAAGCCATGTACTCTGCTTCAGTGGATGAAGCTGCCACTGAATTCTGCCTCCTTGTGTTCCAACAAATAGAATTTGAATTAAACATTTTAAATATATAACCCGTTGTACTTTTCTGTCATTCTCATTTCCCCCCCAATCTGAGTCAACATAGCCAACAAAGATGTGTTCATAATCTAAATTTTTCTTAAAGATTAGTTTCATGTCAATATTGCCTCTAAGATATCTCAGAATTCTTTTTTAACCTTGCCATAATTCCATATTATTTTTTTTAGTATATCTACTTAAGATGTTTATGGCAGCAGCGATATCAGGACGTGTACAAAGCATTATGTACATTAAGCTACCAATTAAATTTCGACAGGGGGCATCGTATATGTCGTCTGAGTTTAACATTTCATAATTTAGCTTGCTTGGAAGTGGAGTGCTGACGGATTTGCATTCTTCCATATTAAACTTACTTAAAATCCTTTTTATGTAAGCAGATTGGCTTAAAGATATCTGATCATGGCCTATTTCTATTTTCATTCCAATAAAGTACCGTATTTCACCTAAGTCAGTCATTCGAAACTTTGTCATCAGGTATTGTTTTAAATTATCTATTATATCTATATCTGATGTCGCTATAACTAAGTCGTCCACATATAGCAATACATATAAATTCTTTTTTTATATCACCTTCATCTTTAACATATATACATCGATAAACAGGTGAATTCTTAAATCCACACTCTTTCAACGCTTGCTCAAATACTTGAAACCAGCATCTAGCTGCTTGTTTGAGCCCGTAAATTGATTTATTTAATTTACATACACTTTCATTATTGCAAACAATTCCTTGAGGAACTTTCATGTATATTTCCTCTTTCAGCGTACCATTTAGAAAAGCTGTTTTAACATCCATGTGATCTACTTTGAAGTTATATTGGTTTGCAATAGATAATATAAAACGAAAACTAGAAATTCTAGCAACAGGGGCGAACGTTTCATCGTAATCTATTTGATACTTCTGTGTAAAACCACGTGCCACTAATTTCCAAATTCATTCTGTTTTAAGGTAAATACCCACTTACTGTCTACAATATTCTTGTTTTCGGGCCTTCTAAAAATAGTCCATGTCTTATTTAATTCGTGAGCAGACAATTCTTCTTGAATAGCTTCTTCCCATAAAGACCTGTCCTCTCTACTTCGTATCTCGTCAAACGTATTAGGAACTTCATTGAAAACAGTATGAGCATTTAAAATATAACTATTTAGACTCGCTTCATCTTCGCTATACGATATATGTGGTTTATTTTTCAATCTATCGCTTAACCTAGTTACATCTTCAGTAACTTTGTCCGCGATTTCATTTGGTAACTTTTCACTAGGCTGTTGAATTTCCTTACTCTCATTTAGGAAATTGTCATTATCACTATCCTTACTTTCATTCAGGATCTCTGGTACACAACATTCCTTGCTCTCATTCTGGACATTTTCATTATCGTAATCCTTACTCTCATTCGGGATCTCTGGTTCACAACTTTCCATACTCTCATTCTGGAAATTTTCATTATCATCCTCCTTACTTTCATTCAGGAGATCACTTTCCTTACTCTCTTTCAGGAATTTAAAATTCTTATTTTTATCCTTATTTATCGTTCGGGATTTCACTTTTACCAGCACTACAGTTAACCATATTTGTCTCATCTACATCCACGTCTCTAGCAACAATAAATTTCTCATTTTCGATATCCCATAATTTAAAGCCATTCGGTTCATATCCGACAAAAATACTCTTAAATGATTTTTCTTCGAACTTCCGTTTTCTATTTTTATTGTGAACATACACAGTCGAACCGAATATTTTCAAATATTTTAAAACCGGCTTTCTACTATGCCACAACTCGTATGGTGTAGTTGCTCGATCTCCAAGTGCCTTACTTGGAATCCTATTTATTATGTACGTTGCCGTTAACACAGCTTCACCCCAAAAAGACTTATCTAATTCTGCACCACTGATCATGGCACGAGCCTTTTCAGTAATTGTTCTAATCATTCGTTGTGAAACTCCATTCAACTGTGGAGTGTATGGTACCGTTAAATGATAACTGATTCCCTTCTGAACACAGAACTCACGCATATCGGTAGATAAATATTCCCATTGTCAATGTACAGATTCACTACTTTGAGATTAAAATGTGCTTCACATTTTGCCACAAAGTCTTTAAACATATTAAACACATCCGATTCATGTTTTATAAGATAAGTAACACAATAATGTGTAAACTGATCCACGAAAATTACATAGTAGTTTTTATCATCAATAGTTGTAGGAGTTATCGGACCACAGACATCTGAATGAATAACAAAGAGAGCTCTATTTATATGTTCTTTATTTTTATATTATCAAATCGTAATCTGGCTTGTTTTCCATTTAAACAAGCTTCGCATATGTCGTCTGTGGGATTAACACTATCAAGAAGCCTATTATCGTTAAATAAATTCTTTCTTTTTATTTCTAACATTTTCCCTTTGCTAATGTGACCCAATCTCTCATGCTACAATTTATATAGATTAGTGTTATTTGCATTAATTTTATATGCTTTAAACTCAATAATTGGCATATCGTACGCACCTGACTTTTCAGCAATAGTGATACCATTCTTGTTCAGTTTCACTCCATTTTCGTCGAATATAACAGTTATACCGGCCTCTTGCATTCTTTTTACCGATATAAGATTCTCTGTGACTTCTCCACAGTATAAGACGTGCTCCAGCGTAATCTCATAATCAGTTTGTAGACGAACCACTCCACGCTTGGTTGCAGATATGTATTCTCCTTGTTTGGCTACAGCAATCCTTACTGGAGTTTCTAATTCGACAGAGTCTACGAATAGTGTCTCATCGTTTATGAGGTGGTCTGTAGCACCAGAGTCCAGAATAAAATTCACATTCATGTTTGATTTCTTATTTTTATTATTTAAACTTTTCAACATAAACGCGAAACCTGGCTTGGATGTTGCAGTGTGAGCTTGTTCATTGTTTTCTTTATTATTATTTTCATTATTAATTTGTTTTTTATAACTATAACAATCTTTCTTTATGTGTCCCGGTTTTCCACAGTGGTGACATTTTATATTATTTTGTTTTGAATATGGTTTGCGGGTATTATTATTATAATTTTGCCTTTTAAATTTGTATTTGTTATTATTTTATAATTGTTTTTATAATTATTATTATATGTTTCAGCATGCATAACCTTTTACTAGTGTCATTATTAGCGTTTTTATTTTAATTTCGTGATCTAATAAACGGTTCTTGACGAAAGCTATTATATTTTTTTTTTTGGGGGGGGGTAAATTTAATGTATTGGACCAAAAACACAGTTAGTTTTTATTACAACACAGTGATCTTCATTAGTAAATTCGGCAAGCCTGGTTGACTTCAGGCGTAGTTGTAGGTCTTGTGGATTAGGTTGACTTCCTTTGGATCGTCACCAGGCTATTGTATTAGGTTTCCAAATGACCTGCGCTTAAGTCTTCTAACGACTCTTCTCCCCGCAAGCTCTCTAGCCAGCCGGCTTCGGTGCCGCTGCAAACGTGCGTTGTATCTGATGGAATAAGCTCCAACTTGGCTGTCTATGGTAGTCAATCTGAGGTCATTGTGCAAGGTTGAATTTCGTACGTACCAGGCAGCACCAGTTATTCGACGCAAAGCCAAATTCTGGAGTGTCTGGATACGTCGTCGACTTGTCCGACACGCAATGCCCCAAATCTGTATACCATATCTCCAAGTCGGAGCAACCAAAGTGTTGTACACTGCCCGTTTGCAGCGCAGCGGCAAGGCGCTATTGGCGTTTATCATCCAATTAACTTTTGACAGCTTGCACCGACATTGCTTAAGGAGCCCATCAAAGTGAGAGCGAAAACAGAGCCTTTTGTCCAATGTGATCCCCAGGTATCGAGCATGATTTTCAGGCTGCAAGGGACTCCCATCAAGCCAGACTGCCGGTGCTTCTCCACGTCTCAGTGTAAAGTTGACAGCTTGGCTCTTCGAGGCGTTGAGCTTGATGTTCCACCTGCGAGCCCAGCTCTCAAGGATGTCGATATACTCCTGGGCTCCGTCAGCAGCCTCGTACTCGCAAGAGGCAGAGTGGAATACTGCCACGTCGTCAGCAAATGTGGCAATGAGAAAATTACCTGGTGAGGCGAGGTCTTCAAGATCATCAGGAGTGGGTATGTCCGCCGTGTACAGGTTGTATAGAAAAGGGCCCAGTACGCTGCCTTGCGGAACGCCCGCCTTCATTTCCCGCGTGGTAGAGATCGCAGCCCTCACCTTGACTTCAAACCTGCGTTCCGTTAGGTATGAACGCATTAGCATGAAATAGGGAGCTGGGAGGCGCGTTTTTATTTTTTGAAGCAGACCTCTAATCCAGACGCGGTCGAACGCCTGCTGGACATCCACAAAGATACCATAGCAATAGCTCTTGTCATCGAATGCCTTAAGTATGTGGTTAACCACTCTGTGAACCTGTTCAATTGCACCATGCCCTCTCCTGAACCCAAATTGGTGGTCAGGAAGAATGTTCATATTATCCATAAGCCTAACAAGCCGTGCAGCAATAAGCCTCTCCCAAACCTTAGACAGAGATGGCAAGAGGCTGATCGGTCGATATGACTCAGGGTCATCCTCCGGCTTACCCGACTTATGAATCATGTGGATCCTTGCTAGCTTCCACTGGGCAGGAAAGTGCTGGGTTCTTAGTATAGCGTTGAAAATCAACGTTATAAAGAGAAGCGCTCGAATTGGCAGGGCCCTCAGGGTGGTGTGGCAAATACCGTCATGGCCAGGAGCCTTAGAACTAGGAAGGATATTAATAGCTTCCTTGACCTCCTCCACTCTGATGGGGTTGATGGGCAAAGACATCTGCAGCGGAGTCTCCAGTGCTTGGGCGGTCTCATTAAGGCTATTCTGATCAGCTAGACGAAGCGGCGTAAAGCGTTCTTTTTTTTATATTTTCCTCCGATAATGTCTCTATAGCTGTAATAACCCCGTCATACGATATTGGCAAAGTAAGTAGCAAGTGCGAAACCTTATCCATTTCATCTATTTTAGCACCCGATGCTAAAAGTTCACCGACTAGTTCATCAAAATCATAAAGTGGTTCACTAGCGTCATCTCGCTCTTTAATTTGAGCGATAACAATCGTTTGCGCACAGCTAATTGCGACGCCAGACTTCTACGTTCATATACGGAATCCAAATTCAGCAGAATTTGGCGTGCTGTGTGGTTGCCGGTAGCAAAATTCAAAAACGAATCGCTTAAAATTTCTATTAATGCACTTTTAGCGCACCTCTCTGCCTTCACCCAACTTTCGTCTTGTTCATTAGGTGTCCCATCGTCGATAACTTTTAACACATCGAGTTCAGCAAGAAGTGCTCTAACTCTGAATTTCCAAATCGCGTATTTCTCGCCGTCAAACGGTTTTATATTGCGCTTGCCTTATCCATTATATATTTATTTGCGTATAGGTAATTGTAAGCACGCAAGACGGACGCTTTGAATATGAATATTGTATTCACTTTTAATTCTTTATTAGAACGTAGCCTGGGGCCATAACCTGTTGTAATGTATCGTTCGTTTTCCCTTTTCTACGTTTGTTCAATTAATAACACAATTGTTTTGAGTTTATGTTTTTAGATCGCTTTAATATTTTAATGTTTTTATATTTTAATAACTGCACACAACCAGCCACGTTCACACGCAAAAACAAAAGTGGAAGTAAGTAAAACAATGTGCCCATACATTCATTTTTAGGGATTTCAATAATGTACATTTTTGTTAACATAACATGACAGTGAGGACGGTAGAGTAATGTTATGTCCAACAATTTTATTATCTTAAGAGCAACACGCGCACTTATGTGAACGCCCTATGCTTGTTCGAAATTGCATATCAATAACATATTAATAATGTTAGTTAGTTTTTTCTAAGTTATACAAGCAGCAAGTAGGCAAATCCACCCCCATAAAATATTCTGGTGTGGGTAATTTTTCTAGACGCACCAAGTTTTGTGTTGTTCTTTTAGTTTTTTTAAATCAATCACACCAACAAAAAGTAGGAGTGCGGGCCCAACAACAACAACAACAAGCGCTTCTTGATAGTGTACCAACCTTATTTTTATGACACTTTGCTTGCGGGACTCAAAGGCGTCATTGCCCATTGTTTTGTTTTTGTATTCTCGCTCGCGATCGAGCTCTCAGCTTGTGGGACAATCAGGCGACAGTAGTGGAATGGGTATTTGTTGTAATTATTTTATTATCTTAAGAGCAACACGCGCACTTATGTGAACGCCCTATGCTTGTTCGCAATTGCATATCAATAACATATTAATAATGTTAGTTAGTTTTGTCTAAGTTATATAAGCAGCAAGTAGGCAAATCCACCCCCATAACATATTCTGGTGTGGGTAATTTTTCTAGACGCACCAAGTTTTGTTATGTTGTTCTTGTTTTTTTTTTTAAATCAATGACACCAACAAAAAGTAGCAGTGCGGGCCCAACAACAACACTTACAACAACAACAAACGCTACTTGGGTCGTAAATCAATTGTCAAAGGCACACAAATTTGAAAAAAAAAAGAATATGCACTGTGCGAAGTGATACATGTACATAAAATTATGAAAACTATTTTCAAGCGCATTGTTCACTTAATTGTGTATGCACATATTCATTAAGAAGCAGAAATCCGTTTCGTTTTTGCAAGTGTCGAACCTTTTTTTATGACTTTGCTTGTGCGACGCGAAGGCGTCACTGCGCATTTGTTTTGTTTTTGTATTCTCGCTCGCGATCAAACCCTCAGCTTGTGCGACAATCAGGCGACAGTAGTGGAACGGGTAATTGTTGTAATTGTAATTTGATTTTTAAAATGGGTAAAAAGTGCTCCAAATCGTATGGGAGGTACTTGAAGGAGTTGTCCAAATAAAAATTCCCTTCTTAGTGCTCACTTACTACCTGCATAAAAAATTGTGTGAAAATTTCAGCCTTCTAGCTCTTTTCGTTTAGGCTGTGGCTGATCCATTTTAACGCGGACGAACTCTTTATATATATAGATGTAAAAATTTTATTGGTTGATGGTCGGTTAATATTTTAAACTTTCTTCCATACAAGTAAGGTCTGAAGTAGTTTACACTCCAAAGTATTGCCAAAAATTCCTTATCTGTGGCTGAATAATTTCTCTCGTGTTTGTTTAGCATTCTTGATGCGAAACAAATTGGATGCCCTTGTTGGGAGAGGACCGCACCGATCGCGTAATTTGATGCGTCGGTCGTAAGTGTGAATGTTTTTTCAAAATTTGGGAATCTTAATATTGGGTGTGAGCTGATGAGATTTTTAAGTTTTTCGAATGCTTCGATGTAAGTTGGATCTTTTGTATTTACTTTTGCGTCTTTCCTGAGGTATTTTGTCATTGGTTGTGCTACTTTAGCGTAGTCTTTAATAAATTGTCTGTAATATCCTGTTATGCCTAGGAATTTTTGAATTTGTTTTATTGTTTTTGGTAATAATAACTTCTCTATTACAATTATTTTGTTAGGGTTTGGCTTGGTACCTTCATTTGTTAAAATGTGTCCTAAAAATTCTGTTTCTCTTCTCATAAAGTTACACTTGTCAATTTGTATTTTAAATTTTTTTTCTCTAAAATTTCAAATATTTCTTTAATAGATTGAATATGTTCTTGCAACGATGTGCTAAAAATAAGTATATCGTCTAAATATACCACACACTTTTTGTTAATGTGATCTCTTAAAATTTCATTCATAAGCCTTTGAAGCGTGGCAGGTGCGTGTTTTAGACCAAACGGCATTCTTTTAATTCGTATAACCCGTGTGGCGTTACGAATGCCGTTTTCTTTCTATCTTCTTCTCTTAATAAAATCTGATGGTAGCCCTTAGCTAAATCTATTGTCGTGAAGTATTGTGCTCTTCCGAGTTTGTCAAGAATTGATTCGATATTGGGAATAGGAAACTTATCGTCAATAGTTATTTCGTTTAACTTTCTGTAATCTACTACTATTCGAAATTTTTTCTTTCCTGAATTGTCTAATTTCTTTTGTATTACTATTAGTGGGCTTGAATACCTTGAGTTGCTTTTTCAAATTATTCCTTGTTATTCCATTTCTTTTAACTGTCTTCTAACTTCTTCCTCATGTTGAGGTGGGTATCTATATAATTTTGAATTTAGTTGCTCATCTGTAGTCGTCCGTATTTCATGTTCGATCTCGGTTGTGCTAGTCAATTGTTTACCTTCCTTAAAGAATAGTTCACTGTATCGATTAACTATTTTTTTTAACTTCTTTAAGTTCTTCTGCATTTAAATGTCCCAATTCCAAGCTATCAAATGTTTCGTTATTACATTCGAGTGTACAAATTTCTTCGTATCGGTATGAATTATTTATTATAATATTTCTTTATTATTCAAAGTTAAGATTTTCTTTTCAATATTGATGAACGCGTTTAAAAAGTTTAAAAGATCTATTCCTATTATAAAATTGTATTTTCTTCCTTTTAATGGGGCCAACTTCCAGCGTACCCTAGCGTTATTTGGTAAATTGAATTCCCTAGGTGCATTTTTATGTATTTCGTACTCTATTGTATCTCTGCCGCTTATTGTGCTGTAATGTATGGGTCTGTTTAATTTTATTTTTCTGTAACTGTTTATTTGATTATTCACTAAACTTAATGTGGCACCTGTTTCTATTAATGCTACATATTTCTGTCCTTCAATGTTAAGTTCCATTGATGGTAGGCATTCCGAGGCTGCTTCGTAAAAAAAACAGAATTGTTTACCTCTGCCTCTTCGTAGTAGTCTCCCTGATACGATTCATTGTGGCATGTGTTGTTACCCCTACTTGGGTTCTATTGTATGATCCTGCTTCCGTATTATTTCTGTTGGGTCTTGGTTTTTTATATTGAAATCTGATGCAACTATTTTCGTACCTACGTAACATCATTATTCTTAATATTCTGTTTAGATCCTTTTCTTCGTATATTTTATCTAGTAATGTCCCTTGCGTCACCTCTTTAGCTGCATTAACTAACAAACTTTCTACATTGCTTAAATCTATAAAATTATCATTTTTATGGTATACAATAAGCTCGTCTGTCTTATATTTAATATTTGCAGTTCTACTGCTAGCTCGCTTACCGAGTTAACCTTCAGATCGCATATTCTCCTGTATATGTGGTGTGGTTCTGTGTCCGGCCGGTACCGTAGTTTTAACGTTGCTTTTATTAATTCCCAACTGTCCGGTTCCGGTACGTTGATGATGACATCCTTGGCTTGTCCTTGGATGGTTTTGTAGAATATCGTCCGGGTTGCCTCTCGCTTCAATTGTAGATCCTGTACTCCTTGGAGAAGGTACTCCACGCTGCTGAAGAATGAGTTGATTGATATATCTCCTGTCCCCGTAAACGTTGCTAGGTCGTTCACATTTTTATACCCTTAACCCATAAAATGGGTAAATAAGGGTATAATGGTTTTGTGCAAAAGTATGTAACAGGCAGAAAGAAGCATCTCCGACCCCATAAAGTATATATATTCTTGATCAGCATCAACAGCCGAGACGATATAGCCATGTCCGTCTGTCCGTCTGTATGAACGCGTGGATCTCAGAGACTACAAGAGCTAGAGACTTCAGATTTTGTATTTAAGTTCTCCTATACACTAAGCAGAACAAGTTTGCTTCAAATTATCGATAACTATTCTGGTTTCCGATATACACAGAATATCCATAACAATAAAATAACGAATTTGGAAAATGTAACAACGAGGATTGAAGTAATGGGTAACGATAGCACTTCTCTGAAAATTTCCAAATCGGTTAAGAAACGCCGGAGATATCGAATTTTATCGCTTGAAGCTAAGTTAGTTTACAAAAGTCAATTATAAATTTAATTTATTTATTGCAACTGGGTTCAGGGTATCTTCTAGTCGGGCTCTCCCGACTAGAGCCTTCTTACTTGTTAAGTATGCGCTCTTGCTGGGCCATGTTATTACTGGTGCCTTGCAACTGTAGATTTGCTTGTCGCAATTGTTCTAGTTGTCTTTCTCTAAGGGCCAGTTGCTCTAAAATGTCCGGCTGTGGCATATTTTGGTTTTCTTGTGCCATCCTGTTTTCGTCGTAGTAAGCAGATCTTTTCTGCTTCCTAAAGGCCAGTTTGAGTTGTTCTGTTTTTAATCGATTTGCGCTCGACTTATTGTTTTTGATACACTTTATTAACTGATTTTAAGTTAATTTTTTAAAGTTTTGAATACAAGTAATTAACTGATTTTTAGTTAATCCTTTAAAGTTTTGAATACAAGTTATTAACTGATTTTTAGTTAATCCTTTAAAGTTTTTAATACAAGTTATTAACTGATTTTTAGATAAGTCTTGGTTTGTATTTTTACTTTATAAGTTTACTTTTGTATTTGCACTTTACTTTAGTTCCTTTGTTTGTTCGTGCGTACTTTTTTCTACCGTTGTCCTTTGCCTCAATTTATTTATTTGGTTCGGATTATCACTGGATCTTATTTAAAAACAAGATCCTACCGGCTGCGCCAATTTTGTACAAGGGAAGGCGTTTTATATAAAAAAAAAAGACCTCGCGAATAAAAACACGACTGTATGTTCTGTGTATCGAGAATCAACTGAACTTCTTTATTTAAATTGGTTTACATGAAAGCTTAATTCTATCTTAAAATAATTGTTGATACAAATGTCTGGCTATTGACCTACTCATTGGCGTGTGCAGGTACATTTCCTGTTATTGCCAAATATGCAATGCTTGCATTTCCTGTTATTGTTCTGATTGGACTTATGACTTATTAGGAATTTAAAGAGTTCAATAACTCTTGCACTTTCATACTTATGTTCTTATTTTCGACATTTTTACTGGTGGGATCAAACATAACTCGCGCGCATAGATAAGAGAATTAGCCTAAATAGCCAACAACGAAGGCGCGATTTAAAAATAATTTGTCATCTAGCGCCGAACATGAAGATCGATGCGCGAGCGAATCTGAAAACAAGTAAGAAGGTTTTAGTCGAGAAATCCCGACTAAAAGATACCCTGAACCCGTGTATTAAAATGACTTGGAGATGTGAGTTTTTCTTGACTTTAACTTTAATTTAAAATATCTCCAGTGTTTCTTAACCGATTTGGATCAAATTTTCATGGAAGTTATAAAGTTATACATAGTTTCAACTTATATTTTTTAATTTTCTTAATTCGAGACTTTTTCGTTATCGATTCCATATGTATACCGAAATCAAGAATAGTTATAGATAGTTTGAAATAAAGTTGATCTGCCTATGGCTTATGAGAAGCTATGTTCCAAATTTGAAGTCTCTAGGTCTATTAGTTTTTGAGATTGACGCGTTCATACATACGGACGAACGGACGGACAGACGGACAGAAGGACAGAAGGTCATGGCTATATCGACATGGTTGTTGAATATGATCAAGAATATATATATTTTATATGGGGTTGGAGATGCTTCTTTCTGCCTGCTCAAAACAATTATACCCTTTTTTTTTATCCATTTCATGGTTCAGGGTATAAAGAATTTAATATTTTACGCATCGATTGCTTTCAAAACAAAATTTTCTTATATTTTGTAGCCACAGTAAGAGAACAGAGAGAAGAACAAAGAAGAAGAAATATGACTGTTCATGGTACTCACTGCAAGCAGCATGCACAGTTGTGAGAATATATGCATGTCTGCATCACAAAGAGCGGCTTAAAGCTTAATCAGCGCTCGCGTCGCTCTTATGACTGCCGCTAGATATAAAATAATTTGAATGCAATCATGCGTCTTTGTTGTTATTTACGCTCACTCTTTTGTTTATGCGCGCGCTCTGCATGTCAAACATAAATTTTAATATCCCTATCTCCTCCGCACTCACTAAGCTAAGCTTGCCATAACTAAGAGGCTGCAGTTAAGGGAATGGCATTGCCTAATTTGCACCACCCATACCTAGCTCTTAAGTGCAAGCGTTGTATGTTAGAGCTCGGTGTCTGTTGCTTAGAGGAATAACTGTAATGCTCTCTCCAACATTATGTTTTGCATACAATGGTAAGAGAATTGGTTTTGCATTTTAGTTGATATTTAATGTGAACAAATAAAGTTAATTTTCAGTGAATTTTTTAACATTGTTTATATTAAGGATAATAATAAAATCGAAAGTTAATTTTTGAATCAGTGAGTTTTTCAATATTCTGATTTTCGTATTATATACTATATATAAATTCCTTTAAATTACGTATATATATAAGTTCATTTTAAATACGTATTTTATGATAAGTTATAATAAAATTGAATTGCTATTATTAAAATATTTATATAACGATCAACGTATTTTAGTTTCTTTTGGTGTTTTCGGCGCACTTAGGCCACCCATTGTGATGCCGCGAAAGGCTCTGAGGCCCCTCTATCACTCTTGGTATGACTCCGCATCATGAGTCCATCCTGTGACTTGGATGTACCTTGCTACTCTTGGGTCTTTTACTCGCAAGTTCAGATAGATCTTCGAAGAAAAAGTCACCAAGGATTCTTTGCCTAGTTTTGCATAAGGCCGGACAGGTACAAAGAAGGTGACGAACTGTTTCTTCTTCCTCCTCGTCTCTACAACTTCTTCAGAAGTCGTTGTGTGGGACCAATAATCTGGCCGCATGTGCCCCCACAAGCCAATGCCCAGTCATCACTCTGGTAACAATAGAGCACTTGTTCCGGCTTAGGAGGCAGAGCTCATTTGATCTTTTCTGGCATCTGGTTGGCCAGGTTTGATGAGCAATACGTGAGTTGTGAGTGGAGAGCTGCCATACTCTGTTGGCAGGATGCCATAGGTATACCAATGCACTCTTTGTCTGGAAGGAGTTCCATAGTAGTTCCTAATCTGGCAAGTTCATCAGCGATGCAGTTGCCTTCTATGTCCCTATGTCCTGGGACCCATACTAGGCATATGCTTAACTGCTTTGCCATCTCGCTTAGAGATTTGCGACAGTTATGAACAGCCTTAGAGTTCGACGTGTACGACTCCAGCGATCTAATAGCTGCTTGGCTGTCTGTGAGGATATAGATTTTACTGACATTACACCTATGTGGAATGCAACTTAGTGACACCTGAATTGCTAGCACTTCTGCCTGGAAGACGCTACAGTGGTCAGGGAGTCGAAAAGCTTTGCGTAAGTTAAAATTGGCGCAGAAAATGCCACCTCCTACTCTACCGTCCAGCTTTGAGCCGTCTGTAAAAATTTCTATAGCTTCCGCAGGTCTTGCGGGCAGACCTTCTTCCCAGTTCTCTCTAGTTGGGATTAGGGTGGTAAAGGGAGTGTCTAAATACACCTGTGGGATCTGATAATCCGTATTGTCTGGTATGAGTGGATTGTCTTTCAAGATACTTGAATGTCCAAAGTCCTGGCCTATCCACTGTTTGGCTTCCCTCATTCGGAGCGCTGACATAGTAGCTATTTTGCGCCCCATCATTTCGACAGGTAGGAAGTACAGTATGGCATCAAGAGCGTTACCCGGGGTCGTACGTAAAGGTCTTGTTATGCAGAGCGCAGCAGTTCGCTGCACCCTTCCTAATTTCCTGGTGACTGTTTTCTTGTCAAGTGCAGGCCACCAGACAGAAACACCATAGAATAAAATTGGTCTGACTACCGCAGTGTAGAGCCAATGAACAACTTGCGGAGTCATGCCCCATTTAAGTCAGATTGTCTTCCTACAGGCGTATAGAGCAACATGTGCCTTCCTTATACGCTCTTCAGTATTGAGATTCCAGTTTAATTTCTTGTCTAGAATTAGACCTAGGTATCTTGCTGAGTCACTAAAGGACAGTTCAACCCCATCTAGAGTTGGTGGCTGTAGAGACGGAATTTTGTATTTCCTCGTAAACAGAACCAGCTCCGTTTTAGCAGGATTAACTCCTAATCCAGATCTTTTTGCCCAACCGAAAAGCCTAGCAAGGGCTTCCGTCATTCGGTCACATAACGTCTGCGGGAACTTGACTGAAAAGGCTAGGGCAACGTCGTCTGCATAGGCTACCACTTTGCACCCTCCCCCATCCATGGACAGCAGCAGTTGGTTTACTGCTACGTTCCATAGAAGAGGGGAGAGGACTCCGCCTTGTGGGGTTCCACGATCAACGGATTTGGTGACAGTCACTGCCCCCAGTGCGGCCCTTACGATCCTGCATTGGAGCATCTGATCGATCAGGTGCACAGTCAGGGAGTCAACCCCCAAATCCGTCAGCGAGTCGGTGATAGTCTTAGGAGTGACGTTGTTGAAAGCTCCCTCTATGTCTAGGAACGCTACTAGCGTATAGTTTTCCCTGTGTATAGACTTTTCTATGTATGCAGTAAGTGCATGCAGTGCGCTCTCGGTAGACTTGCCCTTAGAATATGCATGCTGAACTGGTGAGCGAAGCGATATGGGAATAGTGCTTCTCAAATGAAGACAGAGCAGCCTCTCCATCGTTTTCAGTAGAAAAGACGAGAGACTGATAGGTCGAAAATCTTTAGCTGTTGTGTGCGAGGGTTTTTCGGCTTTTGAGATGAAAACTACTTTCGATTCCAGCCATGGCCCCGGGATTATACCACTTTTAAAAACCCTGGAGAATATGTTCTTAAGCCAATTGATGGCTAATTTCCCCGCGGACTGCGATTGGGCAGGAATGATATTGTCTATTCCTGGTGATTTATAGGGTTTGAAGCTCTTAATTGCCCGATGGATATTGCTTTCACTGAGCAATTGCAAGAGCTTCTGTGTCTAACCCGCTAGCGTGCAGATCACAAGGTCTTGGCGATCTATATCCCCCCGGAAAATGTGTGTCCAGGAGTAAGGTTAGTGATTCTTCACTGGATGATGTTCATTCATCGTTTGCATTCTTGATGAAACAAGAGTCTGAGGAGTTTTACTTAGTAGCTTCTTTAGTCTGGCTGCTTCGGAAGTACTATCTATCTCTGAGCAGAAAAATCTCCAAGAAGTTCGTTTTACTTTGCGAAGCTCCTTTTGAACACGGAGAGCCCTGCCTTGTAGTCAGCCCATGTCTGTTCGTCATTTTGAGCCGTTGCTTTATTGAAGAGTTTTCTGGCAGCTGCCCTCAACTCTCCGATTTTAGCAGTCCACCAAGGGGGTTTCTTCTTCCTTTTTTGGTCTGCTAATGGGACAAGATGCATTCAGGGCGTTTTCACACGCTTAACTGAATTTTCTTATGAAAGGTTGTATACTCGACGGTATTTGGCCCTTCAGGTGGAAGTTCAGGGAGCAGTCTTTGTAGAGAAACAGCGCAATTCTTCCAATCAGTTCTTCTTAAATTTCTGAACTGAGTTGGTTTGGGACTCCGAAAAGGAGTGCTCATCCAGCACCTTCCAAGAGAGGATTTGATCCCATAAAGAGGCAGAGACAAGAGTAATATCTAGGACTTCCCTGCGGTTTTTGATAATAAAGGTCGGGTCCTTACCATTATTACAAATAAGCATGTTGGTATTGAGAAGGTAGTCAAAAATCAACTCACCCCTTACGTTTGTATCAGTGCTTCCCCACTGATGATGATGGGCATTTGCGTCGCAGTCCACTCTTAGCCGAAGGCCTCCCAGCTCGCAGTCGGCGATCAGCTGGCGAAGCGACGGATGCGGAGGGTCGCCCTTAAGGTCGTGGGCGAAGTAGCTAGAGGCTAGTCGGATTGGTTCCGTCTCCAGCTCCAGACACGCTGCAGTGTTGTCTGCGTTGCTATACTACGGGAGCAAAAATATGTTTAAATGTCTTTTTGCAAGTATGCAGGTTCTATATCTACCTTCGGTTCCAGCTACTAGTAGCTTGTGTTCATGTGTCCTCAGTCCAGAACCACACACCCAGGGTTCCTGTATAAGGACTATGTCCACTGTACCCCCTCCAGGTACAGCAGACGAGCAGCCGATGCTGCCTTACTGTGGTGTAGATTTATCTGAAGAAGTCTCAAGGACATTCTTCAAATCCTTCTCCACCACAGTAATGTCGGCATTTTCATCGTCTTCTACCTCCCCGCTGTGGCCTAGCCGGGAGAGATCTCGAGCTAGCTTTGATGTCTGAGAGGCATAGCCTAATAGCTCCTCCTCATCTAGATCCTCGTCGTGGTCGATCTCCAGATCCGGCTCTTGCACGACGGACTCGTTGGCCTTGTCCGAGCGATAAACCCTAACAGCCACGGTTTTAAAGCCGTACGGTAAGGTGTCGCCGGACTTGGCGAGGTGTCGACTGTCTTGTCGTTCAGCACCAAGAGAATCTGGCGCCGTGGACCATCCGCCTTTTCCAATTTTGCCACCCGCCAGTCGCTTGACGGCAGCTGAGTGTTGCAAAATTGGAAGACCTTTAGGATCTCGGCCGGATCATCGGGCTTAGCCGATACCCATACTTGAGCCCTAGG
Source organism: Scaptomyza flava (assembly GCA_030179655.1). NCBI lineage: Eukaryota > Metazoa > Arthropoda > Insecta > Diptera > Drosophilidae > Scaptomyza > Scaptomyza flava. Next base: position 729,101 of record JARNME010000022.1, read on the forward strand.
CCTGCTGGGCACATCCTTCCAATCCACAGCCTCCAACTTGGCCCCAGGGTAGACCTCACCCAGGGCAGAAATGGCCTCTTTGTATATCTTGGCTGAGTGCATATCAGCGCATGCCACCACCTTCACGCAACCTTGATGCCAGCCGGCATCTTGGCATACGGGCTTTGGTCCTCCATTTTCCAGCATGATCTGCATAAAGGCTCCTTGCAGCTCGATCTCCACCCACTCCTCGGGATTTGGCCCCCCTCGCTGCCCTTATCCAGGACACCGAGAAGAACCTTACCCCTCGTCACCTCGGCGTAGGATTTCGTCCCGAGCTGCTGGTGCGACCGCTTTGCTTGTGGTGCGCTACTAGCTTCCGGTAGCTGCCGCTTTGGCTTAGCGGCATCTGGCTCTTTCGCTGGAGCTGGATGAAAATCGGGCAAAATTGATTTTGCCCACTCCACCAGCTGCGAACCTTCTGGCGATGTTTCTGTGCCAGACAGGTTCCGGGTCAAGATACCCGCAGCACGTCTCTTGTCGTTGTACGACGGTTTCTTAGGTCCGGGCATACTCGGCTTTATCGAGATTGAGGCCCGGTTTGGGGTGGAGGCTGAGCCCGCCGCATGTATGCTCTGCGGATCTCTAGCCGGCACCTTGTATCCAGGTCTCGCCCCACGACTCGGCTGCCTGTCCGGAACCTTACCGCGTACACCTGGAATAGCACTGCCCGCTGGCTTACCGGGCAGCGCAGAAGATGAGGGATTGTTAGTCCCATCCGACTTTGGGCGAGTGTCGGCCTCTTTGTTTATTGTTATGTTGTTAGTGTTAGAGTTCATATTGTTCCCACGAGTAATAGGGAAGGGGATCGTCACCCGCGGCAGAGCCCATGTACCGCGGGAAGCCTACATAAAACAGGGTGGGTCGGCTGTTCCCCCTGAGTCCGCATACTAGAGACCGTGCTTCTCCCCGGCCACGCAACCATCGGCGTATGCTGTTCCACCTTGGCTTGAGGTGATTTGGAGAGTTGTCTTCTTTCGCCCGACTACGATTTGGCAGCACTCACTGGCAGAGACATGACCTAACCAAGAGCCTGTTTCCAGCCGCCCTCGCGAGGATAGTATAGTCGCACTTCCGCCAGTGCGCTACAGATACGGCACGCAGCCTAGATACCAGTACAAGTACCGGCATTAGACACAGCGTGATCATCCCCCTGTAGCACCTGACGGCTGACGGCCTGAACATGTTGTAACCAACTGGCAAACTTTTGCTTGCTTCAAAATAAACTTAGCTCTTCTGAACAATAAGAGTGCGATATGTCAAATTCAAATACTTATGGTACTGCATGGAGCTTCAAGGAGCAGCAGAAATTTATGCTGTTAGTTTTCAAGTTTTTCAGAATGGAAATTTATTACAAGCATTCGGAAATAATATGCATCCTGTAAAAAGACAGCGTTTTACCGGTCCACTAACGAATGGACATTTTGATGTTTATATTCCTTTAGAGGAAGTATTATTATATTATAACTGAAAATGTTAAAATCCTGTTAAAATACGGCAAAACAGAAAAAGGGTAATAAAACGTGCAGTGAGAAGACATCCGGCTAATAATCCTGATGCACGTCATAATGGCGTTTGCGTGCATGGACTGTTAAAGCCATGTCGGGCTTAAAATATGATTTTGAAATAACTTACAAGTCAGATAAAATTACTCAACTTGGTATTATGAATTTTATATGCAAACATTGTAATGCTTTAACATTGAAAAACGAGCCTTTGGGTATCTGAGCTAGGAAAATTTAAACTTTCACAAAATGAAAGTTTGCCCGATCCACTTAAAAGCTGAAAAATTGGTGGACATCCCAAGCATGATCATTTCATTGATCGTATAAGAAATTATAAGAGCTGCTTTCAAATGACTTCTTTTGGAAGTACGAAAATTATAAATGAAAGTTGGTCATTATTTTGAATTATTTAGTTGGTGATGATGAAAAGGAAGCTCAACTACGTTGCAAAAATATTTCAATGTTGATTGTAGCGTAGTAAAGGATCTTCAATGTATGTTAAATAGCATAATCGTTATGATGAAGATCTAAAAATGGCTCTCAATAAAATACCAACAAGTACTTGAAACAATAAATTGTTTATACATGCTGATCGAACACCCGCTGGTCCCCACAAAGGGCTTTACAATGGACCACAATCAACGAAGTAGCTTTAGTTATTGTTGGTCAGCAATTTTAAAAGCGCGATAATGATAAATTACATCTAATAAGTGAGGTGCATCGATCATACGATGCCTTACAGTACCCTTTGATATTTCGTTATGGCGAAGATGGCTATTCAGTGGATATACCACAATGGAATCCATTATTAAAAAAGGAGGAACAAAAAAAAAACGATATCTGCGTTAAGCTTTTACAGCTATAAAATAATGATTCGTCAATCTGAGATAAATCACTTAATTTATTGTCGTTCCCTTTTTAGTCAGTTCTCTTTTAATCAGTTGATATGTATGCTAAAATTGAAACAGAGAGGTTAAATTATACTCGCTACAATCAAGCGAAACTCAGAGCAGATAGCTATATACATCTACCAGATGCAATAGGCCAACAAGATGTTTTCGCAGCTCAACTTGGTCAGATGGTAATTTTAACAAATCTTTTACAAGCTCTGCACGATATATGCATGAAAAGACTCAAGATGCTATGACATATGTTCGCCATTATAGGCGACTAGATCTTTTCATAACATTCACATGCAATCCACAATGGTATGACATAAAAAGTGTTTTATTACCGGGCAAAAACCGCATGATCGTCACGATATTATAGCTCGAGATTTTCATTGAAAGTTAAACTTTAATGTCACTATTGACAAAAGGTTCTTTGTTTGGAAACGTGCAATGTTTCATGTACTCTGTGGAATGGCAAAAGCTGGGCTTACCACATATACATATTCTACTTTGGTTAGAAAATAAAATAACACCAGATAAATTGATAAAATTATCTGTGCCGAAATACCAAACGCAGATGAGGATCTTTTGTTATTTAACATTGTTAACTCAAATATGATTCATGGTCGCTGCGGTGCATTTAATAATAAATCGCCATGCATGAAAATGGAAAATGTACCAAAAGGTTTCCTCGAGAATTACGTAAAGAAACTGTGACTGGAAAAGATAGTTACCCTCTATATCGTAGAAGAGCGTTAGAAGATGGTGATAATGCAATTAATATAAATGGTAATTGCATACATAATCGTTGGGTTGAGCCTTATAACTGTGTACTATTGAGAACATTTGAAGCGCACATAAATGTTTATTATTGTAGTTCTGTAAAGTATATTAAATACATTTGTAAATATATTAACAAGGGTAGTGTTCAGGCATCATTTACTCTTGAAGACCAACGTAATGAAATTAATATGTTCAAAAGTGGCCGTTATATAAGTAGCTCAGAAGCGGTATGGAGAATGCTTGCATTTCCCATACATGAACGTTTTCCGGCTATTACACACTTAGCTGTTCACTTAGAAATGTTCAACGGATATATTTTAACCCCAATAATTCGCAACATTTACTTGACAGATTAAGCACTACACCCAAACCACTTGGCTAACCTTCTTTGAGATATGCACACGTGATGAGTTTGCAAGAACGCTTTTATATTGTGAAGTTCCATCGTATTTTACATGGAACAGTAAAAAATTTAAAAGAAGAAAACGGGGGCATGATGTGCCAAATTTTCCTGGAGTTAAAAGAGATTCAGCTTTGGGAAGAGTTTACACTATTCATCCCAATAATACAGAATGTTTTTATTTAAGACTAAATTTAAAAACCGTTAATGGTATAGCATACGCATCATTTCAATTGGCGTGTGAGGCTGTAGAATTACTAAAAGATGATAAGCACTGGGATTCAACTATAGCCGAAGCTGTCGTATGTCAAAATCCTACATAACTGAGAGAACTTTTTGCAATAAAGTAAGTATTATGTCACATTTCAGATGCTCTTAAACTTTGGAATACTTATAAAGAGAGTTTCTCAGAAGATATTTTAAGAGCCTTTCATATTTGACAACACAGAAATATTGATGAAAGTATTGTGAATAATGTATTACTTGCACTACCAATTAGATCCGAGCAAATTGTTCCAAATATTGAATATCATAGAGAAACAAGTTATGAAAATTGCAATAATTTTGTTGTTAATAATGAGCTACTCCTTACTGCTGAGAAAAAACAAGTATACGAAAAGATATTACATAGCGTAGAAGCACGATATATATTTGGTGAACATTTTTTTGTTTTCTTTTAGCTTGCTTCAGAGGTCAACAATGTATGCATCCATTTACAATGTATGCGCGCGCTCTGCAAGTCTAACAAAGAGCGTAGTAACGCTACCTTCTTCGCACGCACTGAATTAACGCAAAACATATCTAAGAGGCTGCAGCTAAGTGAATTGTATATTGCCTTTAGCTTTAATTTAGTGTGTGTGCGGAGGAGCTAGGGTTATTAAACTTTATGATTGACATGCAAAGCGCGCACATAAAATAGAGAGTGAACGTAAATGAGCAACAATAAAGGCGCATGATCGGAGCGAGATTTCAAATTATCTGATTATCATAAGATCAACACACGCGCTTATGTGAACGCCCTTTGCTTATTCAAATTGTATATCAATAATATATCAATAAATGTTAGTGTGTTACGTTTTGTCTAAGTTATATAAGCAGCAAGTAGGCGAATCCACCCCCAAACATATTCTAGTGTGGGAAATTTTTCTAGACGCACCAAGTTTTGTTATGTTGTTGTTGTTTTTTTAAAATCAATGACACCAACAAAAAGTAGCAGTGCGGGCCCAACAACAAAACTGACAACAACAACAAACGCTAATTGGAACGTAAATCAATTGTCAAAGGCACACAAATTTGAAAAAAAAAAATGTGCACTGTGCGAAGTAGTACATGTACATAAAATTATGAAAATTATTTTCAAGCGCATTGTTCACTTAATTGTGTATGCACTTATTCATTAAGAAACGGAAATCCGTTTCTTTTTTGCAAGTGTAAGAACCTTTTTTTATGACTTTGCTTGTGCGACGCGAAGGCGTCACTGCGCATTTGTTTTGTTTTTGTATTCTGGCTCGCGATCAAACCCTCAGCTTGTGCGACAATCAGGCGACAGTAGTGGAATGGGTAATTGTTGTAATTGTAATTTGATTTTTAAAATGGGTAAAAAGTGCTCCAAATCGTATGGGAGGTACTTGAAGGAATTGTCCAAATAAAAATTCCCTTCTTAGTGCTCACCTCCTACCTGCATGGAAAATTGTGTGAAAATTTCAGCCTTCTGGCTCTTTTCAATTAGGCTATGGCTCTTCCATTATCATCGGGACAAACTCTTTTATATATATGTATAGAGAAGAAAAAAAAATTAATATGTAAATACACCAACAGCAACAATAACATCTACAGCGCGCGTCAAAGGCAGACAAAACGGCGTATCTAAAGCAGCAGCGTCGCCTTTTAAGCGGCGGCGTCGTCGGCATCATCAAAACATAACATACATAAGTACGTATTTATGTGTGCGCGCCTTGATTGTACTAAATTCATATCAAAGGTAGTTAAAAGTATTTACACTACACTTAAAGTTAAATCTACTCATTGCTTAAATTTACTTTATGGAAAGTATGGTATCGATGGAAAGGTCATTAAATTTCCGTTTGAAAGATTTCAATTTTAGTAAAAGTCTACTTTTGAAACTTTTCTCCCTGGGCTTAAACAAAAAATGTTTTGATGTAAAAATTACTTCAAACAATTCTAATAATGATTTAAATAAAAATTTCAAAAATCTATTCGCATGTATTTTTTATGATTTTTTGAAGCAACAGCTCTATCAGCCGCAGCTACACCAGCAGCAGCAGTTTCAGCCACACCAGTGGCAGCATCAGCGTCAGCCACAGCAACAACAAAAGCATTTAAAACTGCGCCAGCAACAAAACATTAAACCGCTGCACAGTCAAATTGTTAAATAAAATAAAAGAAGAAATTTTATTATGAAAAAAAAAAAACAAAATGAATTGCGAAATAAAACTAAATTCGAAGCAATGAAATTAGAAATAAAAATGATGCAAAGAAAAGTTGCAAAATCTGCAATATGAGTTGCAATTGCTAAAATTTTAGAACATTAGTACAAAAAAATACTTTACATACAGTAACAAAATGCAATTGTCGTTCCACAAACGATAATAGCATCTTTGTCTTTAAGAAAACCTACATTCTGAAAGTAAACGTATAATGATTTAAAGTAAAAAGGCGGCAGTTTAGTTAATTTTTTTATTTTTTTAATTTTTAATTTTCTTCTATGTTCATTTTTTGTAACTCACTACGCAAGTTTTTTACTTCATTTTTATGTTGATTACTTAATTCTATTTTTAAAGCTATTAATTTTTTCGTTTTGTTTTTTCTATTTTTTTCTGTTTTTTATAATAAATTGTAATTTTTTGTTTATTTTTGTTATTTGGCTGTTCAGATTATTCAGCTTCGCCTTCTTAAAATTTTTTTTATTTTGCTGCCGCTGGTGTGGCTGAAGCTGCTGTTGCGGCTGAAGCTGCTGCGGGTGCTGCGGCTGAAGCTGCTGCTGAAACATCAGCGGCTGAAACTGCAGCGGCTGAAACTGCTGCTGTTGAAGACTCTGTTGCGGCAGCTGCTGATACAGCTGATGAAACTGAGGCTGCATATAAAACTGTGGCAGGGCCACAGAAGGCAATGCACCCCAATAATTTTTTGCGTCCATTCTGGTTTGTATCACGTTTAGAAATGAAATGAAGCAATACGCAAATGGCACACTAAGTTAAAAATTGTTAAATTCCCTGAGAGTGAAAGAGTTACAGTTATTAATGTGAATTGATCTCATCTACAAAACAATATCACATTTTCATGCTCTTAAGCCAATCGCATTCCTCTTAGTCCTCCCTTGTTGTTTCAAATTCGTGTGTGCATACAACGGCTTATAATAAGCCTGAAGCGATAAACAAAAACAGCAACAACAAATCTTTTGCATTCACAGTTATATTTATACCCTGAAATGGGTAAAAAAGGGTATAATTTTTTGTGCAAAAGTATGTAACAGGCAAAAAGAAGCATCTCCAACCCCATATAAAATATATATATTCTCGATCAGCATCAACAGCCGATTCGATACAGCCATGTGCGTCTGTCCTTCTGTCCGTCTGTCCATCCGTCCGTCCATATGTATGCTAGAGACTTCAAATGTGGAACATAACTACTTTCAAACTATCGGTAACTATTCTGATTTCCGATATACATATAAAATCGATAACGAAAAAATCTCGAATTAAGAAAATTAAAATATAGGAGTTGAAACTATGGATAACTTTATAACTTCCATGAAAATTTGATCCAAATCGGTTAAGAAACACTGGAGATATTTTAAATTAAAGTTAAAGTCAAGAAAAACTCACTTCTGCAAGTCATTTAATACACGGGCTCAGGGTATCTTTTAGTCGGGATTTCTCGACTAAAACCTTCTTACTTGTTTTCAGATTCGCTCGCGCATCGCTCTTCATGTTCGGCGCTAGATGACAAATTATTTTTAAATCGCGCCTTCGTTGTTGGCTATTTCGGCTAATTCTCTTATCTAAGCGCGCGCTCTGCAAGTCAAACAAAGAGCGTAGTATCGCTACCTTCTTCACACGCACTGAATCAATGCAAAACATATCTAAGAGGCTGCAGTTAAGTGAATTGTATTGCCTTTAGCTTTAATTTAGTGTGTGTGCGGAGGAGCTAGGGTTATTAAACTTTATGATTGACATGCAAAGCGCGCACATAAAATAGAGAGTGAACGTAAATGAGCAACAACAAAGGCGCATGATCGGAGCGAGATTTCAAATTATCTGATTATCATAAGAGCAACACACGCGCTTATGTGAACGCCCTTTGCTTATTCAAAATTGTATATCAATAATATATCAATAAATGTTAGTGTGTTACGTTTTGTCTAAGTTATATAAGCAGCAAGTAGGCGAATCCACCCCCAAAACATATTCTGGTGTGGGTAATTTTTCTAGACGCACCAAGTTTTGTGTTGTTGTTGTTGTTTTTTTAAAATCAATGACACCAACAAAAAGTAGCAGTGCGGGCCCTACAACAACAACAACAAACGCTTCTTGCAAGTATACGAACCTTTTTTTTATGACACTTTGCTTGCGGCACTCAAAGGCGTCATTGCCCATTGTTTTGTTTTTGTATTCTCGCTCGCGATCGAGCTCACAGCTTGTGGGACAATCAGGCAACTGTAGTGGGTAATTGTTGTAATTATTTTATTATCTTAAGAGCAACACGCGCACTTATGTGAACGCCCTATGCTTGTTCGCAATTGCATATCAATAACATATTAATAATGTTAGTTAGTTTTGTCTAAGTCATATAAGCAGCAAGTAGGCAAATCCAGCCCCATAACATATTCTGGTGTGGGTAATTTTTCTAGACGCACCAAGTTTTGTTATGTTGTTGTTGTTTTTTTAAAATCAATGACACCAACAAAAGTAGCAGTGCGGGCCCTACAACAACAACAACAAACGCTTCTTGCAAGTGTACCAATCTTTTTTTATGACACTTTGCTTTCGGGACTCAAAGGCGTCATTGCCCATTGTTTTGTTTTTGTATTCTCGCTCGCGATCGAGCTCTCAGCTTGTGGGACAATCAGGCGACAGTAGTGGAATGGGTAATTGTTATAGTTATTTTATTATCTTAAAGCAACACGCGCACTTATGTGAGCGCCCTATGCTTGTTCGCAATTGCATATCAATAACATATTAATAATGTTAGTTAGTTTTGTCTAAGTTATATAAGCAGCAAGTAGGCAAATCCACCCCCATAAAATATTCTGGTGTGGGTAATTTTTCTAGACTTACCAAGTTTTGTTTTGTTGTTTTTGTTTTTTTAAATCAATCACACCACAAAAAGTATGAGTGCGGGCCCAACAACAACAACAACAAACGCTTCTTGCAAGTGTACGAACCTTTTTTATATGACACCTTGCTTGCGGGACTCAAAGGCGTCATTGCCCATTGTTTTGTTTTTGTATTCTCGCTCGCGATCGAGCTCACAGCTTGTGGGACAATCAGGCAACAGTAGTGGAATGGGTAATTGTTGTAATTGTAATTTGATTTTAAAATGGGTAAAAAGTGCTCCAAATCGGTATGGGAGGTACTTGAAGGAGTTGTCCAAATAAAAATTCCTTTCTTAGTTCTCATTTTCAACCTGCATAAAATATTGTGTGAAAATTTCAGCCTTGTAGCTCTTTTCGTTTAGGCTGTGGCAATGTCAACAATCACTTAGGACAAACTCTTTTATATATAGACTAGTAAGTGGCCCACTTACTTCGCTGCGCGGATAGATTATATAAATTTTAGCAATAGAATATAGAAATAAATTAGAAAATATTTAACAACAAATTAAAGCAAAGTATTTAATATTCTCTTTGCCACGCCACCATTGAGGTAGAGAATCAGGTGCGTAATTTTTTATTGGGGTTTCCCCAGTAGGCCTTATCCACTTGTTGAATTTAATTTGCAATTATTAACAACTGTTAAGAGCTTCTTGATAAACGACATTGGTTGTTTTTTCCGTCAGGTGCTAATACAACTAAACTTTTTGGTGAACTGACTCTTGAGCAGCTACATAAAATTGGCCATGAGAGAAGCAATCGTGTCTTAAATCTAGTCCGGCTAATTTGAGAGTTTGTCCCTGTGATTTATTGATTGTTAGGGCAAAACAAACTTTTAAAGGAAATTGAAATCTTTTAAATTGAAATGGCAATTCAGAGTCAGAAGGTATTATGGAATTCTCGGTATAAAAACCGTTTCACCTATACCATTGCCAGTAAAGATTATTGCTTCGACAACATTCTTATGAAGGACTTTAACTTGCAATCTTGTACCATTGCATAGTTTTGGCGGTTTCAAGTTGCGGATCAACATTACAGGTGAACCAATCTTTAAAGTTAATTTATGATGTGGCAGGCCAGCCGGATTTAATGAATTGAGAAACTCGACGGGGTAATGAACTGCATCTTCGACTTCAGTCACAGAATCAATAGAGTTATATGTCATTTCTTCACTTTGAAATGATTTTAATAAAACTCGTTTATTTCCAATGCATTGTCATTTCTCGCAGTCAAAATAGCACGTTCTGAAAACCATTCGAGTGATTTTTCAGAGATATTTGTAATATCCGGAAATATTTTGAGAGTTAGCTCTTCAATACTTTTCACAACATGACACAAAGTTGATGGTAAAGTTATTTTGCCATCATGAGCTGGAAATAATCCATTTCCTATTTTAAGAAGCATTTCTGCAAATTCACCAGCTATGCTATTACCTTTTAAGTGCACTCGCATATTTTTCGTTAATGCAAGTTTCTGAATTTTGGGCCACAAAATTGAAGACTTTAAGCACGCATTTATTTCATCTGCTCTTGTTCCCTTTGGATCACTGGAAGAGTTTGTCGAAAATCACCAGCTAAGAGAACAGTTATGCCACCCATTAAGTATTCACTATCTCGAATGTCTTTCAAAGATCGATCTACAGCTTCAAAAGCACCCTTATGAGCCATAGTACACTCATCCCAAACAATAAGCTTGCATTCTCTGAGCACAGCAGCAATATTAGATTGCTTTGAAATTGAGCATTGTGGTGTTTCTAAATGAATCAAATTAAATGGAATCTTAAGTGTAGAATGCGCTGTGCGACCACCATTTAGTAAAGTGGCTGCAATACCGGAAGAGGCAACGGCCAATGCAATGTTTTTACTTTGCCGTACCTTTGCCAATAACAAATTTAAAAGATACGTTTTACCTGTTCCACCAGGTGCATCTAAAAAATAGATTTCTCCTTTTTCTGCTTCAACGCTATTTAGTATCTTTTCGTATACTTGTTTTTGCTCAGCAGTGAGGAGTAGCTCATTATTAACAACAAAATTATCGCAATTATCGTAATTTGTTTCTCTATGATATTCAATATTTGGAACAATAACTCGTATCTAATTGGTAGTGCAAGTCCATAATAAGTCAAGTTTTGACCACCAATATCTTCAATGTAAATAAGACATTTATTTAATACATTATTCACAATACTTTCATCAATATATCTGTCTTGTGAAAAATTCAAGGCTTTTAAAATATCTTCTGAGAAACTGTCTTTATAAGTATTCCAAAGTTTAAGAGCATTTAAAATTTGACAAAATACTAACATTATTGCAAAAAGCTCTCTAAGTTTTGTAGGATTTTGACATATGACAGCTTCGGCTATAGTTGAATCCCAGTGCTTATCATCTTCTAGTAATCCTAGAGCTTTACACGCCAATTGAAATGAGGCGTATGCTAAACCATTAACGGTTTTTAAACTTAAAAATGAAGTTGGGCCCCTTACAAAATGTAATAAAAGTCTTAAATAAAAACATTCAGTATTATTGGGATGAATAGTGTAAACTCTTCCCAAAGCTGAATCTCTTTTAACTCCAGGAAAATTTGGCACATCATGCCCTCGTTTTCTTCTTTTAAATTCTTTATTGTTGCACGTAAAATACGATGGAACTTCACAATATAGAAGCGTTCTTGCAAACTCATCACGTGTGCAGAGCTCAAAGAAGGCTAGCAAAGTGGTTTTGGGTGTAGTGCTTAATCTGTCAAGTAATTGTTGCGGATTATTGGGGTTAAAATATATCCGTTGACCATTTTCTAAATGAACAGCTAAGTGAGTAATAGCCGGATAACGTTCATGTATGGGAAATGCAAGGATTCTCCATACTGCTTCTGAGCTACTTATATACCGGCCACTTTCGTACATATTAATTTCATTGCGTTGGTCTTCAAGAGTAAATGATGCTTGATCACTGCCCTTGTTAACATATTTACAGATGTATTTAATAGACTTTACAGAACTACAATACTCAACATTTATATGAGCTTCAAATGTTCTCAATAGTACACAATTGTAAGGCACAACCCAACGATTATCTATGCAATTACCATTTATATTAATTGCATTACCACCATCTTCTATCGCTCTTCTACGATATAGAGGGTAACTATCTTTTCCAGTCACAGTTTCTTTAAGAAATTGTCGAGGAAACCTTTTGGTACATTTTCCATCTCTCATGCATGGCGACTTATTGTTAAATGCACCGCAAGGACCATGAATCATATTTGATTTAACAATGTTAAATAACAATGGATCCTCATCTGCGTTTGGTATTTCGGCACAAATAATCTTATCGATTTTATCAGGTCTTATTTTATTTTCTAACCAAAGTAGAATATGTATATGTGGTAAGCCCCGCTTTTGCCATTCCACAGAGTACATTAAACATTGAACGCTTCCAAACAAAGAACCTTTTGTTAATAGGGACATTAAAGCTTTAACTTTTAAATGAAAAACTCGAGCTATAATATCGTGACGATCATGCGGTTTTTGACCCGGTAATAAAACACTTTTGATGTCATTCCATTGTGGATTGCATGTGAATGTTATGAAAAGATCTGGTCGCCCATAATGGCGAACATATGCCATAGCATCTTGAGTCTTTTCATGCATATATCGTGCAGAGCTTGTAAAAGAAGAAGGTAAAATTACCATCTGACCAAGTTGAGCTGCGACAACATCTTGTTGGCCTATTGCATCTTGTAGATGTATATAGCTATCTGCTCTGAGTTTCGCTTGATTGTAGCGAATATAATTTAACCTTTCTGTTTCAATTTTAGCATACATATCAACCAAAAACTGACTAAAAAGGGAACGACAATAAATTAAGTGATTTATCTCAGATTGACGAATCATTATTTTATAGCTGTAAAAGCTTAACGCAGATATCGTTTTTTTTTTGTTCCTCCTTTTTTAATAATGGATTCCATTGTGGTATATCCACTGAATATCCATCTTCGCCGTAAGGAAATAGCAAGGGTACTGTAAGGCATCGTATGATCGATGCACCTCACTTATACGATGTAATTTATTATTATGGCTTTCTATAATAATATCGCGCTTTTCAAATTGCTGACCAACAATAACTAAAGCTACTTCGCTGATTGAGGTGCATTGTAAAGCCCTTTGTGAGCACCAGCGGGGTTCGATCAGCATGTATAATCAATTTATAGTCTTTAGTACTTCTTGGTATTTTATTGAGAGCCATTTTTAGATCTTTTACATAACGATTATGCTGATGAAACATACATTGAAGATCCTTTACTACGCTACAATCAACATTTGAAATATTTCTGCAACGTAGTTGAGCTTCCTTTTCATCATCACCGACAAAATAAATTTGAAGAAACTGCATTTCTTCATTTGGCAAAGGTTGGACACTACCAATTAGGTGATACACTTGTCCTTGGACTTTAAAGGTTGACCAACTTTCATTTATAATTTTTGTACTTCCAAAGAAGTCATTTGAAAGCAGCTGTTATACTTTCTTATACGATCAATGAAATGATCATGCTTGGGATGTCCACCAATTATTAAGCTTTTAAGTGGATCAGGCAAACTTTCATTTTGTGAAAGTTTAACTTTTCCTGCCTTGCAACAGATACCCAAAGGCTCATTTTTCCATTTTAAAGCATTACAATGTTTGCATATCAAATTCATACTACCAAGTTGAGTTATTTTATCTGACTTGTAAGCTATTTCAAAATCATAGTTTAAGCCAGACATGGTTTAACACTCCATACACGCAAACGCCTTTCTTGACGTGCATCAGGATTATTAGCCTGATGTCTTCTCTCTGGAGCTCTATGAGCTTCAGGATTATTAGCACGATGTCTTCTCATTATATCTCTATAAACATCAGGATTATTAACACGATATCTTTTTGATGCTTCTATGCGCTTACCCCTATTAATATCACGATTTTTTTCAAAACTGTGTGTTTTAAACCTTTTTTTTGTTTTGTCGGTAAATCGACTACTTCTTTTAACAGGCGTTTTAAACATTTTCAGTTATACATTCACTTGACTTATCGGTATCTTGAGTTAATACTTCCTCTAAAGGAATATAAACATCAAAATGTCCATTCATTAATTCGCCGGTAAAACGCAGTTTTTTCACAGGATGCATATCATTTCCTAATGATAGATATAAGTTTCCATTTAGAAAAACTTGAAATAAACAGCATAAATTTCTGCTGCTGCTTGAAGCTCACATGCAGTACCATAAGTATATGAATTTGACATAGTGCACTCATATTGTTCAGAAGAGCTATAACACTCTCCATTTATGTTCATGCTGAAGCAAGCAAAAGTTTCCCAGTTGGTAACGACATGGGTTACAATATGTTGGCGTATGGTGCCATGGAAGCCTTGCCTACCATATAAAAGGTAGGAAATAGATCTAAAAAGGCAGGCTCCATCACCAAATATGCGAACAACTGAATGCGGCACCAAAACACCACTTATATCTAAAGTTTCAATAGACATCTTTTAATTTGGCTGTGAGACAATTGACTTCACTGTAAAACGATTGTTACAACGTTACAGTGTCTATAGGTAAGTATAGAATTCAATAAAATTGAAAATGGCAACTTCTATTATTTTAATAGAATATTCAGACTGCTTAGTTTTATTTGATTTTTAAATGCACTAAAGCAGCGTCTATATAACTATTATATAATATGCAAAATAGAAGACAACTATATATAATGTTGCTTCAATTGCTTCAATTATTAAGTCTAAAATCGACTTATTCATTTTGTGAAAAAAAAAACAACAAAACAATTAACAACTTATTTAAAGTAAGTATTATAAATAAATAAATACTTCAAAATAAGTCAAAATTGACTTCACTGAACAACGTTACAGCGTCTATACAAAGTATAGAGTTCAATAAAATTGAATATGCCAACTTATATTATTTTAATAGAATATTCAGACTGCTTAGTTTTATTTGATTTTTAAATGCACTTAAGCAGCGTCTATATAACTATTATATAATATGCAAAATAGAAGACAACTATATATAATGTTGCTTCAATTATTAAGTCTAAATCGACTTATTATTTTTGTTTAAAAAAAAAAACAACAAAACAAATTAACAACTTAATTTTTAGTAAGTATTATAAATAAATAAATACTTCAAAATAAGTCAAAATTGACTTCACTGAACAACGTTACAGCGTCTATACAAAGTATAATATTCAATAAAATTGAATATGCCAACTTATATTATTTTAATAGAATATTAAGACTGCTTAGTTTTATTTGATTTTTAAATGCACTAAAGCAGCGTCTTTATAACTATTATATAATATGCAAAATAGAAGACAACTATATATAGTGTTGCTTCAATTGCTTCAATTATTGAGTCGAAAAACGACTTATTAATTTTGTTTAAAAAATAACAACAAAACAAATTAACAACTTAATTTAAAGTAAGTATTATAAATAAATAAATACTTCAAAAAAAGTCAAAAATTGAGTTCACTGTACAACGTTACAGCGTCTATACAAAGTATAGAATTCAATTAAGTTGAATATACCATTTTATATTATTTTAATAGAATATTCAGACTGCTTAGTTTTATTTGATTTTTAAATGCACTAAAGCAGCGTCTTTATAACTATTATATAATATGCAAAATATAAGACAACTATATATAATGTTGCTTCAATTGCTTCAATTATTGAGTCGAAAACGACTTATTAATTTTGTTTAAAAAAAATAACAACAAAAAAAATTAACAACTTAATTTAAAGTAAGTTTTATAATAAATAAATACTTCAAAAAAGTCAAAAATTGCCTTCACTGTACAACGTTACAGCGTCTATACAAAGTATAGAATTCAATAAAGTTGAATATACCAACTTATATTATTTTAATAGAATATTCAGACTGCTTAGTTTTATTTGATTTTTAAATGCACTAAAGCAGCGTCTATATAACTATTATATAATATGCAAAATAGAAGACAACTATATATAATGTTGCTTCAATTATTAAGTCGAAATCAACTTAATTTTCTTGTGTGCAAAAAACAACTAAAGAAATTAAAATACGTTGATTGTTATTTAAATATTTAAATAATAGCAATTAAATTTTTGTTTAACTTATCATAAATACGTATTTTAAATTAACTTATATATATATACGTATTTTAAAGGAATGTTTATATATATATATAGATATAGATATACGAAAATCAGAATATTGAAAAACTCACTGATCCAAAAAGTAACTTTCGATGTTATTATTATCCTTAATATAAACAATATTATTATTAAAAAACTCACTGAAACGAAATGAACTTTCTTTGTTCACATTAAATATGAACTAAAATGCATAACCAATTCTCTTACCATCGTATGTAAAAACATAATGTTGGAGAGAGCATTACAGTTATTCCTCTAAGCAACAGACACCGAGCTCTAACATACAACGCTTGCACTTAAGAGCTAGGTATGGGTGGTGCAAATTAGGCAATGCCATTCCCTTAACTGCAGCCTCTTAGTTATGGCAAGCTTAGCTTAGTGAGTGCGGAGGAGATAGGGATATTAAGATTTATGTTTGACATGCAGAGCGCGCGCATAAACAAAAGAGCGTAAATAACAACAAAGACGCATGATTGCATTCAAATTATTTTATATGTAGCGGCAGTCATAAGAGCGACGCACGCGCTGATCAAGCTTTAAGCCGCTCTTTGTGATGCAGACATGCATCAGCTGAGCATGCTGCTTGCAGTGCGTACCATTAACAGTTATATTTCTTCTTCTTTGTTCTTCTCTCTGTTATCTTACTGTGGCTACAAAATATTAGAAAGCATCGATGCGTAAAATATAAAATTTTTTTATACCCTAAACCATGAAATGGGTATATTTGTTTTGTGTAAAAGTGTGTAACAGGCAAAAAGAAGCATCTCCAACCCCATATATAAAGTATATATATTCTTGATCAGCATAAACAGGCGAGTCGATATAGCCATGACCGTATGTCCTTCTGTCAGTCTGTCCGTCCGTCCGTCCGTATGTATAAACGCGTCAATCTCAAAGACTAAAAATGCTAGAAACTTCCAATTTGGATCATAACTTCTCCTAATCCACAGGCAGATCAAGTTTATTTCAAACTATCGATAACTATTCTCGTTTCCGATATACATATGGATCGATTACGAAAAAATCGCGAATTTAGAATATGTAAAATAGGAGTTGAAACTATGTATAACTTTATAACTTCCATGAAATTTGATCCAAATCGGTTTAGAAACACTGGAGATATTTTAAATTAAAGTTAAAGTCAAGAAAAACTCACTTCTGCAAGTCTTTTAATACACGGGCTCAGGGTATCTTTTAGTCGGGATTTCTCGACTAAACCTTCTTACTTGTTTTCAGATTCGCTCGCGCATCGCTCTTCATGTTCGGCGCTAGATGACAAATTATTTTTAAATCGCGCCTTCGTTGTTGGCTATTTCTGCTAATTCTCTTATCTAAGCGCGCGCTCTGCAAGTCAAACAAAGAGCGTAGTATCGCTACCTTCTTCACACGCACTGAATCAATGCAAAACATATCTAAGAGGCTGCAGTTAAGTGAATTGTATTGCCTTTAGCTTTAATTTAGTGTGTGTGCGGAGGAGCTAGGGTTATTAAACTTTATGATTGACATGCAAAGCGCGCACATAAAATAGAGAGTGAACGTAAATGAGCAACAACAAAGGCGAATGATCGGAGCGAGATTTCAAATTATCTGATTATCATAAGAGCAACACACGCGCTTATGTGAACGCCCTTTGCTTATTCAAAATTGTATATCAATAATATATCAATAAATGTTAGTGTGTTACGTTTTGTCTAAGTTATATAAGCAGCAAGTAGGCGAATCCACCCCCAAAACATATTCTGGTGTGGGAATTTTTCTAGACGCACCAAGTTTTGTTATGTTGTTGTTGTTTTTTTAAAATCAATGACACCAACAAAAAGTAGCAGTGCGGGCCCAACAACAACAACAACAAACGCTTCTTGCAAGTATACGAACCTTTTTTTTATGACACTTTGCTTGCGGCACTCAAAGGCGTCATTGCCCATTGTTTTGTTTTTGTATTCTCGCTCGCGATCGAGCTCACAGCTTGTGGGACAATCAGGCAACTGTAGTGGGTAATTGTTGTAATTATTTTATTATCTTAAGAGCAACACGCGCACTTATGTGAACGCCCTATGCTTGTTCGCAATTGCATATCAATAACATATTAATAATGTTAGTTAGTTTTGTCTAAGTCATATAAGCAGCAAGTAGGCAAATCCAGCCCCATAACATATTCTGGTGTGGGTAATTTTTCTAGACGCACCAAGTTTTGTGTTGTTGTTGTTGTTTTTTTAAAATCAATGACACCAACAAAAAGTAGCAGTGCGGGCCCTACAACAACAACAACAAACGCTTCTTGCAAGTATACGAACCTTTTTTTTATGACACTTTGCTTGCGGCACTCAAAGGCGTCATTGCCCATTGTTTTGTTTTTGTATTCTCGCTCGCGATCGAGCTCACAGCTTGTGGGACAATCAGGCAACTGTAGTGGGTAATTGTTGTAATTATTTTATTATCTTAAGAGCAACACGCGCACTTATGTGAACGCCCTATGCTTGTTCGCAATTGCATATCAATAACATATTAATAATGTTAGTTAGTTTTGTCTAAGTCATATAAGCAGCAAGTAGGCAAATCCAGCCCCATAACATATTCTGGTGTGGGTAATTTTTCTAGACGCACCAAGTTTTGTGTTGTTGTTGTTGTTTTTTTAAAATCAATGACACCAACAAAAGTAGCAGTGCGGGCCCTACAACAAAAACAACAAACGCTTCTTGCAAGTATACGAACCTTTTTTTTATGACACTTTGCTTGCGGCACTCAAAGGCGTCATTGCCCATTGTTTTGTTTTTGTATTCTCGCTCGCGATCGAGCTCACAGCTTGTGGGACAATCAGGCAACTGTAGTGGGTAATTGTTGTAATTATTTTATTATCTTAAGAGCAACACGCGCACTTATGTGAACGCCCTATGCTTGTTCGCAATTGCATATCAATAACATATTAATAATGTTAGTTAGTTTTGTCTAAGTTATATAAGCAGCAAGTAGGCAAATCCAGCCCCATAACATATTCTGGTGTGGGTAATTTTTCTAGACGCACCAAGTTTTGTTTTGTTGTTTTTGTTTTTTTTTAAAATCAATGACACCAACAAAAAGTAGCAGTGCCGGCCCAACAACAACACTTACAACAACAACAAACGCTACTTGGAACGTAAATCAATTGTCAAAGGAACACAAATTTGAAAAAAAAATGTGCACTGCGCGAAGTAGTACATGTACATAAAATTATGAAAATTATTTTCAAGCGCATTGTTCACTTAATTGTGTATGCACTTATTCATTAAGAAACGGATATCCGTTTCTTTTTTGCAAGTGTAAGAACCTTTTTTTATGACTTTGCTTGTGCGACGCGAAGGCGTCACTGCGCATTTGTTTTGTTTTTGTATTCTCGCTCGCGATCAAACCCTCAGCTTGTGCGACAATCAGGCGACAGTAGTGGAATGGGTAATTGTTGTAATTGTAATTTGATTTTTAAAATGGGTAAAAAGTGCTCCTAATCGTATGGGAGGTACTTGAAGGAATTGTCCAAATAAAAATTCCCTTCTTAGTGCTCACCTCCTACCTGCATGGAAAATTGTGTGAAAATTTCAGCCTTCTGGCTCTTTTCAATTAGGCTATGGCTCTTCCATTATCATCGGGACAAACTCTTTTATATATATGTATAGAGAAAGAAAAAAAAAATGAATATGTAAATACACCAACAGCAACAATAACATCTACAGCGCGCGTCAAAGGCAGACAAAACGGCGTATCTAAAGCAGCAGCGTCGCCTTTTAAGCGGCGGCGTCGTCGGCATCATCAAAACATAACATACATAAGTACGTATTTATGTGTGCGCGCCTTGATTGTACTAAATTCATATCAAAGGTAGTTAAAAGTATTTACACTACACTTAAAGTTAAATCTACTCATTGCTTAAATTTACTTTATGGAAAGTATGGTATCGATGGAAAGGTCATTAAATTTCCGTTTGAAAGATTTCAATTTTAGTAAAAGTCTACTTTTGAAACTTTTCTCCCTGGGCTTAAACAAAAAATGTTTTGATGTAAAAATTACTTCAAACAATTCTAATAATGATTTAAATAAAAATTTCAAAATCTATTCGCATGTATTTTTTATGATTTTTTGAAGCAACAGCTCTATCAGCCGCAGCTACACCAGCAGCAGCAGTTTCAGCCACACCAGTGGCAGCATCAGCGTCAGCCACAGCAACAACAAAAGCATTTAAAACTGCGCCAGCAACAAAACATTAAACCGCTGCACAGTCAAATTGTTAAATAAAATAAAAGAAGAAATTTTATTATGAAAAAACAAAAACAAAATGAATTGCGAAATAAAACTAAATTCGAAGCAATGAAATTAGAAATAAAAATGATGCAAAGAAAAGTTGCAAAATCTGCAATATGAGTTGCAATTGCTAAAAATTTTAGAACATTAGTACAAAAAATACTTTACATACAGTAACAAAATGCAATTGTCGTTCCACAAACGATAATAGCATCTTTGTCTTTAAGAAAACCTACATTCTGAAAGTAAACGTATAATGTTTTAAAGTAAAAAGGCGGCAGTTTAGTTAATTTTTTTTATTTTTTTAATTTTTAATTTTCTTCTATGTTCATTTTTTGTAACTCACTACGCAAGTTTTTTACTTCATTTTTATGTTGATTACTTAATTCTATTTTTAAAGCTATTAATTTTTTTCGTTTTGTTTTTCTATTTTTTTCTGTTTTTTAATAATAAATTGTAATTTTTTGTTTATTTTTGTTATTTGGCTGTTCAGATTATTCAGCTTCGCCTTCTTAAAATTTTTTTTATTTTGCTGCCGCTGGTGTGGCTGAAGCTGCTGTTGCGGCTGAAGCTGCTGCGGGTGCTGCGGCTGAAGCTGCTGCTGGTGCTGCGGCTGAAGCTGCTGCGGGTGCTGCGGCTGAAGCTGCTGCTGAAACATCAGCGGCTGAAACTGCAGCGGCTGAAACTGCTGCTGTTGAAGACTCTGTTGCGGCAGCTGCTGATACAGCTGATGAAACTGAGGCTGCATATAAAACTGTGGCAGGGCCACAGAAGGCAAAGCACCCCAATAATTTTTTGCGTCCATTCTGGTTTGTATCACGTTTAGAAATGAAATGAAGCAATACGCAAATGGCACACTAAGTTAAAAATTGTTAAATTCCCTGAGAGTGAAAGAGTTACAGTTATTAATGTGAATTGATCTCATCTACAAAACAATATCACATTTTCATGCTCTTAAGCCAATCGCATTCCTCTTAGTCCTCCCTTGTTGTTTCAAATTCGTGTGTGCATACAACGGCTTATAATAAGCCTGAAGCGATAAACAAAAACAGCAACAACAAATCTTTTGCATTCACAGTTATATTTATACCCTGAAATGGGTAAAAAAGGGTATAATTGTTTTGTGCAAAAGTATGTAACAGGCAAAAAGAAGCATCTCCAACCCCATATAAAATATATATATTCTCGATCAGCATCAACAGCCGATTCGATACAGCCATGTGCGTCTGTCCTTCTGTCCGTCTGTCCATCCGTCCGTCCATATGTATGCTAGAGACTTCAAATGTGGAACATAAATACTTTCAAACTATCGGTAACTATTCTGATTTCCGATATACATATAAAATCGATAACGAAAAAATCTCGAATTAAGAAAATTAAAATATAGGAGTTGAAACTATGGATAACTTTATAACTTCCATGAAAATTTGATCCAAATCGGTTAAGAAACACTGGAGATATTTTAAATTAAGTTAAAGTCAAGAAAAACTCACTTCTGCAAGTCATTCAATACACGGGTTCAGGGTATCTTTTAGTCGGGATTTCTCGACTAAAACCTTCTTACTTGTTTTCAGATTCGCTCGCGCATCGCTCTTCATGTTCGGCGCTAGATGACAAATTATTTTTAAATCGCGCCTTCGTTGTTGGCTATTTCGGCTAATTCTCTTATCTAAGCGCGCGCTCTGCAAGTCAAACAAGAGCGTAGTATCGCTACCTTCTTCACACGCACTGAATCAATGCAAAACATATCTAAGAGGCTGCAGTTAAGTGAATTGTATTGCCTTTAGCTTTAATTTAGTGTGTGTGCGGAGGAGCTAGGGTTATTAAACTTTATGATTGACATGCAAAGCGCGCACATAAAATAGAGAGTGAACGTAAATGAGCAACAACAAAGGCGCATGATCGGAGCGAGATTTCAAATTATCTGATTATCATAAGAGCAACACACGCGCTTATGTGAACGCCCTTTGCTTATTCAAAATTGTATATCAATAATATATCAATAAATGTTAGTGTGTTACGTTTTGTCTAAGTTATATAAGCAGCAAGTAGGCGAATCCACCCCCAAAACATATTCTGGTGTGGGAAATTTTTCTAGACGCACCAAGTTTTGTTATGTTGTTGTTGTTTTTTTTAAATCAATGACACCAACAAAAAGTAGCAGTGCGGGCCCTACAACAACAACAACAAACGCTTCTTGCAAGTATACGAACCTTTTTTTTATGACACTTTGCTTGCGGCACTCAAAGGCGTCATTGCCCATTGTTTTGTTTTTGTATTCTCGCTCGCGATCGAGCTCACAGCTTGTGGGACAATCAGGCAACTGTAGTGGGTAATTGTTGTAATTATTTTATTATCTTAAGAGCAACACGCGCACTTATGTGAACGCCCTATCCTTGTTCGCAATTGCATATCAATAACATATTAATAATGTTAGTTAGTTTTGTCTAAGTTATATAAGCAGCAAGTAGGCAAATCCAGCCCCATAACATATTCTGGTGTGGGTAATTTTTCTAGACGCACCAAGTTTTGTTTTGTTGTTTTTGTTTTTTTTTAAATCAATGACACCAACAAAAAGTAGCAGTGCCGGCCCAACAACAACACTTACAACAACAACAAACGCTACTTGGAACGTAAATCAATTGTCAAAGGAACACAAATTTGAAAAAAAAAATGTGCACTGCGCGAAGTAGTACATGTACATAAAATTATGAAAATTATTTTCAAGCGCATTGTTCACTTAATTGTGTATGCACTTATTCATTAAGAAACGGAAATCCGTTTCTTTTTTGCAAGTGTAAGAACCTTTTTTTATGACTTTGCTTGTGCGACGCGAAGGCGTCACTGCGCATTTGTTTTGTTTTTGTATTCTCGCTCGCGATCAAACCCTCAGCTTGTGCGACAATCAGGCGACAGTAGTGGAATGGGTAATTGTTGTAATTGTAATTTGATTTTTAAAATGGGTAAAAAGTGCTCCAAATCGTATGGGAGGTACTTGAAGGAATTGTCCAAATAAAAATTCCCTTCTTAGTGCTCACCTCCTACCTGCATGGAAAATTGTGTGAAAATTTCAGCCTTCTGGCTCTTTTCAATTAGGCTATGGCTCTTCCATTATCATCGGGACAAACTCTTTTATATATATGTATAGAGAAAGAAAAAAAAAATGAATATGTAATACACCAACAGCAACAATAACATCTACAGCGCGCGTCAAAGGCAGACAAAACGGCGTATCTAAAGCAGCAGCGTCGCCTTTTAAGCGGCGGCGTCGTCGGCATCATCAAAACATAACATACATAAGTACGTATTTATGTGTGCGCGCCTTGATTGTACTAAATTCATATCAAAGGTAGTTAAAAGTATTTACACTACACTTAAAGTTAAATCTACTCATTGCTTAAATTTACTTTATGGAAAGTATGGTATCGATGGAAAGGTCATTAAATTTCCGTTTGAAAGATTTCAATTTTAGTAAAAGTCTACTTTTGAAACTTTTCTCCCTGGGCTTAAACAAAAAATGTTTTGATGTAAAAATTACTTCAAACAATTCTAATAATGATTTAAATAAAAATTTCAAAAATCTATTCGCATGTATTTTTTATGATTTTTTGAAGCAACAGCTCTATCAGCCGCAGCTACACCAGCAGCAGCAGTTTCAGCCACACCAGTGGCAGCATCAGCGTCAGCCACAGCAACAACAAAAGCATTTAAAACTGCGCCAGCAACAAAACATTAAACCGCTGCACAGTCAAATTGTTAAATAAAATAAAAGAAGAAATTTTATTATGAAAAAAACAAAAACAAAATGAATTGCGAAATAAAACTAAATTCGAAGCAATGAAATTAGAAATAAAAAATGATGCAAAGAAAAGTTGCAAAATCTGCAATATGAGTTGCAATTGCTAAAATTTTAGAACATTAGTACAAAAAAATACTTTACATACAGTAACAAAATGCAATTGTCGTTCCACAAACGATAATAGCATCTTTGTCTTTAAGAAAACCTACATTCTGAAAGTAAACGTATAATGATTTAAAGTAAAAAGGCGGCAGTTTAGTTAATTTTTTTTATTTTTTTAATTTTTAATTTTCTTCTATGTTCATTTTTTGTAACTCACTACGCAAGTTTTTTATTTCATTTTTATGTTGATTACTTAATTCTATTTTTAAAGCTATTAATTTTTTTCGTTTTGTTTTTCTATTTTTTCTGTTTTTTAATAATAAATTGTAATTTTTTGTTTATTTTTGTTATTTGGCTGTTCAGATTATTCAGCTTCGCCTTCTTAAAATTTTTTTTATTTTGCTGCCGCTGGTGTGGCTGAAGCTGCTGTTGCGGCTGAAGCTGCTGCTGAAACATCAGCGGCTGAAACTGCAGCGGCTGAAACTGCTGCTGTTGAAGACTCTGTTGCGGCAGCTGCTGATACAGCTGATGAAACTGAGGCTGCATATAAAACTGTGGCAGGGCCACAGAAGGCAATGCACCCCAATAATTTTTTGCGTCCATTCTGGTTTGTATCACGTTTAGAAATGAAATGAAGCAATACGCAAATGGCACACTAAGTTAAAAATTGTTAAATTCCCTGAGAGTGAAAGAGTTACAGTTATTAATGTGAATTGATCTCATCTACAAAACAATATCACATTTTCATGCTCTTAAGCCAATCGCATTCCTCTTAGTCCTCCCTTGTTGTTTCAAATTCGTGTGTGCATACAACGGCTTATAATAAGCCTGAAGCGATAAACAAAAACAGCAACAACAAATCTTTTGCATTCACAGTTATATTTATACCCTGAAATGGGTAAAAAAGGGTATAATTGTTTTGTGCAAAAGTATGTAACAGGCAAAAAGAAGCATCTCCAACCCCCTGTCCATCCGTCCGTCCATATGTATGCTAGAGACTTCAAATGTGGAACATAACTACTTTCAAACTATCGGTAACTATTCTGATTTCCGATATACATATAAAATCGATAACGAAAAAATCTCGAATTAAGAAAATTAAAATATAGGAGTTGAAACTATGGATAACTTTATAACTTCCATGAAAATTTGATCCAAATCGGTTAAGAAACACTGGAGATATTTTAAATTAAAGTTAAAGTCAAGAAAAACTCACTTCTGCAAGTCATTTAATACACGGGCTCAGGGTATCTTTTAGTCGGGATTTCTCGACTAAAACCTTCTTACTTGTTTTCAGATTCGCTCGCGCATCGCTCTTCATGTTCGGCGCTAGATGACAAATTATTTTTAAATCGCGCCTTCGTTGTTGGCTATTTCGGCTAATTCTCTTATCTAAGCGCGCGCTCTGCAAGTCAAACAAAGAGCGTAGTATCGCTACCTTCTTCACACGCACTGAATCAATGCAAAACATATCTAAGAGGCTGCAGTTAAGTGAATTGTATTGCCTTTAGCTTTAATTTAGTGTGTGTGCGGAGGAGCTAGGGTTATTAAACTTTATGATTGACATGCAAAGCGCGCACATAAAATAGAGAGTGAACGTAAATGAGCAACAACAAAGGCGCATGATCGGAGCGAGATTTCAAATTATCTGATTATCATAAGAGCAACACACGCGCTTATGTGAACGCCCTTTGCTTATTCAAAATTGTATATCAATAATATATCAATAAATGTTAGTGTGTTACGTTTTGTCTAAGTTATATAAGCAGCAAGTAGGCGAATCCACCCCCAAAACATATTCTGGTGTGGGAAATTTTTCTAGACACACCAAGTTTTGTTATGTTGTTGTTGTTTTTTTAAAATCAATGACACCAACAAAAAGTAGCAGTGCGGGCCCTACAACAACAACAACAAACGCTTCTTGCAAGTATACGAACCTTTTTTTTATGACACTTTGCTTGCGGCACTCAAAGGCGTCATTGCCCATTGTTTTGTTTTTGTATTCTCGCTCGCGATCGAGCTCACAGCTTGTGGGACAATCAGGCAACTGTAGTGGGTAATTGTTGTAATTATTTTATTATCTTAAGAGCAACACGCGCACTTATGTGAACGCCCTATGCTTGTTCGCAATTGCATATCAATAACATATTAATAATGTTAGTTAGTTTTGTCTAAGTTATATAAGCAGCAAGTAGGCGAATCCAGCCCCATAACATATTCTGGTGTGGGTAATTTTTCTAGACGCACCAAGTTTTGTTTTGTTGTTTTTGTTTTTTTTTAAATCAATGACACCAACAAAAAGTAGCAGTGCCGGCCCAAGAACAACACTTACAACAACAACAAACGCTACTTGGGTCGTAAATCAATTGTCAAAGGCACACAAATTTGAAAAAAAAGAATATGCACTGTGCGAAGTGATACATGTACATAAAATTATGAAAACTATTTTCAAGCGCATTGTTCACTTAATTGTGTATGCACATATTCATTAAGAAGCAGAAATCCGTTTCGTTTTTGCAAGTGTCGAACCTTTTTTTATGACTTTGCTTGTGCGACGCGAAGGCGTCACTGCGCATTTGTTTTGTTTTTGTATTCTCGCTCGCGATCAAACCCTCAGCTTGTGCGACAATCAGGCGACAGTAGTGGAATGGGTAATTATTGTAATTGTAATTTGATTTTTAAAATGGGTAAAAAGTGCTCCAAATCGTATGGGAGGTACTTGAAGGAGTTGTCCAAATAAAAATTCCCTTCTTAGTGCTCACCTCCTACCTGCATAAAAAATTTCAGCCTTCTAGCTCTTTTCGTTTAGGCTGTGGCTGATCCATTTTAACGCGGACGAACTCTTTTAGATATATAGAAGATGTTGCTTCAATTATTGAGTCTAAAATCGACTTATTATTTTTGTTAAAAAAAAAAAAACAACAAAACAAATTAACAACTTAATTTTAAGTAAGTATTATAAATAAATAAATACTTCAAAATAAGTCAAAAATTGACTTCACTGAACAACGTTACAGCGTCTATACAAAGTATAGAGTTCAATAAAATTGAATATGCTAACAGTTATGCCACCCATTAGGTATTCACTATCTCGAATGTCTTTCAAAGATCGATCTACAGCTTCAAAAGCACCTACCATATGGGCTATAGTACGCTCATCCCAAACAATAAGCTTGCAATCTTTGAGCACAGCAGCCATATAAGATTGATTTGAAATTGAGCAATGTGGTGTTTCTAAATGAAACAATTAAATGGAATCTTTAGAGTAGAATGCGCTGTGCGACCACCATTTAGTAAAGTGGCTGCGATACCGGAAGAAGCAACGGCCAATGCAATGTTTTTACTTTGCCGTACCTTTGCCAATAATAAATTTAAAATAAACGTTTTACCTGTTCCACCAGGTGCATCTAAAAAATAGATTTCTCCCTTTTCTGCTTCAACGCTATGTAGTATCTTTTCGTATACTTGTTTTTGCTCAGCAGTAAGGAGTAGCTCATTATTAACAACAAATTATCGCAATTTTCATAACTTGTTTCTCTATGATATTCAATATTTGGAACAATTTGCTCGGATCTAATTGGTAGTGAAAGTCAATAGTTAGTCAAGTTTTGACCACCAATAGACCGTACAATATCTTCAATGTAAATAAGACAATTATTTAATACATTATTCACAAAACTTTCATCAATATTCTCAATTATGAAAGGCTCTTAAAATATCTTCTGAGAAACTCTCTTTATAAGTATTCCAAAGTTTAAGAGCATCCGAAATTTGACAAAATACTAACTTTATTGCAAAAAGTTCTCTCAGTTTTGTAGGATTTTGACATACGACAGCTTCGGCTATAGTTGAATCCCAGTGCTTATCATCTTTTAGTAATTCTACAGCTTCACACGCCAATTGAAATGATGCGTATGCTATACCATTAACGGTTTTTAAATTTAGTCTTAAATAAAAACATTCTGTATTATTGGGATGAATAGTGTAAACTCTTCCCAAAGCTGAATCTCTTTAACTCCAGGAAAATTTGGCACATCATGCCCCCGTTTTCTTCTTTTAAATTTTTTACTGTTCCATGTAAATACGATGGAACTTCACAATATAGAAGC
Organism: Scaptomyza flava; assembly: GCA_030179655.1. Taxonomy (NCBI): domain Eukaryota; kingdom Metazoa; phylum Arthropoda; class Insecta; order Diptera; family Drosophilidae; genus Scaptomyza; species Scaptomyza flava. Next base: position 757,517 of record JARNME010000022.1, read on the forward strand.
GTTCTTGCAAACTCATCACGTGTGCATATCTCAAAGAAGGTTAGCAAAGTGGTTTTGGGTGTAGTGCTTAATCTGTCAAGTAATTGTTGCGGATTATTGGGGTTAAAATATATTCGTTGACCATTTTCTAAATGAACAGCTAAGTGTGTAATAGCCGGAAAACGTTCATGTATGGGAAATGCAAAGATTTTCCATACCGCTTCGGAGCTACTTATATAACGGCCACTTTCGTACATATTAATTTCATTACGTTGGTCTTCAAGAGTAAATGATGCTTGATCACTGCCCTTGTTAACATATTTACAGATGTATTTAATAGACTTTACAGAACTACAATACTCAACATTTATGTGAGCTTTAAATGTTCTCAAAAGTACACAGTTGTAAGGCACAACCCAACGATTATCTATGCAATTACCATTTATGTTAATTGCATTACCTCCATTTTCTATTGCTCTTCTACGATATAGAGGGTAACTATCTTTTCCAGTCACAGTTTCATTAAGTAATTCTCGAGGAAACCTTTTGGTACACTTTCCATTTTTCATGCATGGCGATTTATTATTAAATGCACCGCAAGGACCATGAATCATATTTGACTTGTTGAAAATAATTAGTATTTTAATAGCAACACTAAAATGTATTATTTCAGTCTAACAATCTGGTAACACTTTTAAGTTCGATAACTATCATGTTTGTATGAAACGAAACAGTCTCTAAGAAAAACTCCGAAGGGTGAACATGTTTTTATTTTAATAAAGTTACGCGCATATTATCCCAACAAAGGTTATGGGCCCAGGCAGCTTATAACTAGAAAATTAAAATAAAAAAAAAGGGTCGGAGAGACTCGTCGGTGTGTCCGAGATATTAATTCGTGTGTCGATTAATATAAAAACTTAAAATGGCGAACAATTTGTATTCGATTGAGAAATTAGACGACAAGAACTACGACATTTGGTGTATCCAAATGCGCAGTATTTTAGTACATGCGGAATCGTGGAGTATTGTGAGTGGTGCAGTGGTAAAAACTGAAGAAAACAGTGCCACCTGGCAAAATATAGATGAAAAGGCGTTGGCTACAATAACGTTGTCAGTGAAACCAACACAGTTAAATTACATTAAAAACTGTAACACCGCAGGGGAAGCATGGCAAAAATTAAAGGAGTTGCACGAGCCAAAAGGGCCGGCTCGGAAAGTGTCGCTGTATAAAGCTCTATTAAGTCTATCATTATCTGAAGATAAGAGTGTAATAGAATACATAAACGAATTTGAAAGCGTGATCGGCAAATTAAGTGAAGTGGGCATAACTCTAGGTGAAGAGATTACCGTAATAATATTGTTGTCCAGTTTGCCAAGATCATATGAACATTTTGTAGTGGCAATGGAGATCAGAGATGAATTGCCCAGATTTGATGTGCTGCGTAATAAACTTCTAGAAGAAGCAGAACGTAAAAATCAAAGCAGAAACGAAAAAAGTGTACAGCAAGCATATATAGCGAAAGAACAAAAAAGAAGCAACGGTAAATGTTTCGAGTGCGGTAAGCGTGGTCATTTCGCCGCAGTATGTCGTCAGCGGAAGGTTAAAGGCATAGAAAGCGAAAAAGACAAGCAAAAACCAGAAAAGAAACAAAGTGAACGATCGTTTGTGTGTGTGTCTCCGAGCGTCGCGTTTTTTTTCGAGCGAAAACATTTTGAGTCGTAACGATTGGTGAGTGGACAGTGGTGCCACCTCGCATATGTGTAACAATCGAGAACTATTTATCGACTATCGTGAGTCACAACAAAAAGTGTTAGTGGCGGGCAATAAATCACTTGAGGCGATAGGTATTGGAACAGTGCGCATAAAAACAAATAAATCAAAATTTAAGTTAAAGGATGTTTTGTACGTACCTGAGTTGCAAATCAATTTTTTCTCAGTTGCAAAGGGCACAGAAAATGGTTTTAAAGATTAATTTTGATGAAATATGTGCAATAGTAAAAATATCGGACACAAACGAAACTATCGCAGTTGCAAATAAAGAAAACGGGTTATATATGTTCACAAATAAATATGAATCAGTTTATGTTTCGTGTGTCGAAAACATAGTAAAGTGGCATAATCGTCTAGGCCACATTAATATACAAAGCCTATGTAAAATGTCAACAAATGGTATAGTTAATGGCATTGAAAAACTAAGTCCGGCGGTAAACGTTACGTGTGTGCCATGTATGAAAAGCAAAATTTGCTCAAAGCCTTTTGCAGAGGCAGGTTACCGTGCGGAACAATTATTAGAAACAATCCATTCAGACGTGTGCGGGCCGTTTAATGTTGACTCAATCGGTGGATCGCGATATTTTGTGACATTCATAGACGATAGATCCAGATACGCAGTGGTTATGTTTATGAAAAACAAGAGTGAGGTATACGAACATTTCAAAACATACCAGTCGTTAGTCGAAAAGCAAACGGGGCTTAAAGTAAAAACATTGAGAAGCGACAACGGCGGCGAGTATAAAAACAATGTGTTCGATACATATCTCCGTAAACAGGGTATAGCGCGGCAGTTTACGGTGGCTCATACGCCGCAACAGAATGGCGTTGCAGAGCGTTATAATCGTACCATAGTCGAGATGGCACGAGCGATGTTGGTTCATTCGGGTCTCGAGGAGCGTTTTTGGGCGGAAGCATGCTCGAGTGCAGCATATATCAAAAATCGCATGCCTACAAGAGCGCTTGAGGATACTACTCCGTATGAGATGTGGTTCAAGAGAAAACCTATTGTTAAATATTTCAAGACATTTGGGTGTCTTGCTATAGGTCTGGATAAGACGCAGAGGCGCAAATTTGCTGCAAAGGGCAAAGAATTTATATTCGTCGGGTATAGCACGGAAACTAAAGGTTACAGGCTATATGATCCGGAGCTTAATAAGGTCGTCATAAAACGAGATGTTCGCTTCGATGAGAATGTGTTGATGGGGCAAGACAGTATCACAGATTTTTCTAGTGTGGCTCAGAGAAACGTTAGTCAAGGCAGCGGTAAAGATATAGATCTGGAAATGCATGAGAACATTTCACAGGGTGCTGAGGAGGCACAACCGTTATCACCGATATCAGACTATGAAGGTGCTACTAGCGATGTGGATCAACAGGATAGCCTCTCTGCCGAGAGCGATGATGAAGAAGTCACTCCCATGTATGGACCCGGAAGACCTCGTATTGTGCGCACAGGTGCGCCAGGTAGACCATCGAAGCAGAAAAATAGATTAAACGTCATGCAGGCAAAAGAAGAGGTTGTAATTCCCGATAACCTAAAAATGGCAATGAGTGGTGATTTTTCAGATGAATGGAGGGCAGCCATGCAGCTAGAGTATGACTCGCTGATGGCACACAAAACTTGGTCATTGGTTGACCTGCCTCCTGACAAGAAAGCTATCGGATGTAAATGGGTATACAACGTGAAGACGGTGCCTGATGGCAGTGCTTACCGGTTTAAGGCCCGATTGGTTGCAAAAGGTTGTAGTCAGCAGTACGGCATAAACTATGAAGAAACATATTCGCCAGTAGTACGATATGCAACGATTCGTATGGTAATGGCACTGGCAGCGGAACTCGAATTGCATTTGCACCAAATGGATGTGTGCACAGCATATTTGAATGGCGCCCTGAGTGACGAAGTCTACATGAAGCAGCCTGAGATGTTCGTCAGTGAGAGGTATCCAAATCGTGTGGCTAAACTAAAAAGGGCCATTTACGGTTTGAAGCAATCTGGAAGAGAATGGAATGCTTTGTTAGATGGTGTTCTGCAAAGCTATGGATTTGTTCCATGCAGCAGCGAGCCCTGCTTGTATGTTATGTACATTAATAATCGTATAAATCTCGTTGCAGTATACGTAGATGACATTCTTATAGCAAGCAAGAGCAAAGATGATATGTATGCAATAAAGCGATACATTGGAGATCAGTTCAAGTCAGTCGACAACGGGAAAGTAAGAAGCTTTCTTGGTTTTGAGGTTGAGCGTACCGAAGAAACTGGAGATTTGTTTGTGAGTCAAACAAAATATATCGAGACACTGCTGCAACAGTACGATATGAAGAACTGCAGGACAGCTGCAACGCCACTTGATGCGGGGTACCAGATAAAACCTTCGGAAGACTCAAAGCTGGTCGATGCATCGAAATATCAAGCTATCATAGGCAGTTTGATGTATTTGGCCGTTTCTACACGGCCTGACATTTTGCATTCCGTGTGCAAATTATCGCAGATGAACAAGAAGCCAACGGTCGAGCACGACACAGGGGCAAAGCACATCCTGCGATATTTGGCTGGTACAAAGGAGCGGAAGCTGCGGTACATAAAATCTGGTGCTCCTATAGTAGGATACACTGATGCAGACTGGGGAGGCAACATACCAGACAGAAAGTCGTTCACTGGATACATGTTCTTTCTGGGTGGTGCGGTATTTTCTTGGGAGTCGCACAAACAAGCTACTGTGGCACTTAGTAGCACCGAGGCGGAATACATGGCGCTGGCGGCAGCTTCTAAAGAGGCTGTGTATCTGAGACGGCTCATCAAGGAGATTGGCTGTTTTCCGAGCGATATGCCATTGTGTATCTATGGCGATAACTTAAGCGCACAGCACTTAGCGAAAAACCACATGTACCACGCAAGAAGCAAACATATAGACATAAGGTATCATTTTATCAGAGAACTAGTAGATAAAAATGAAATTATTTTGAAATATGTTGGTACAGCAAATATGATTGCAGATGTTTGCACAAAGAATTTGAATAAGCACAAACATGTAAAATTGTTAGACATGATGGGCTTGACATAATATAAGGAATAATTTTGTATTGAGAAGAGGTGTTGAAAATAATTAGTATTTTAATAGCAACACTAAAATGTATTATTTCAGTCTAACAATCCGGTAACACTTTTAAGTTCGATAACTATCATGTTTGTATGAAACGAAACAGTCTCTAAGAAAAACTCCGAAGGGTGAACATGTTTTTATTTTAATAAAGTTACGCGCATATTATCCCAACATGACTTAACAATGTTAAATAACAAAGGATCCTCATCTGCGTTTGGTACTTCGGCACAGATAATCTTATCGATTTTATTTGGTCTTATTTTATTTTCTAACCAAAAAAAAATATGAATATGTGGTAAGCCCCGCTTTTACCATTCCACAGAGTACATGAAACATTGCACGCTTCCAAACAAAGAACCTTTTATCAATAGTGACATTAAAGCTTTAACTTTTAAATGAAAAACTCGAGCTATAATATCGTGACGATCATGTGGCTTTTGACCCGGTATCAAAACACTTTTGATGTCATTCCATTGTGGATTGCATGTGAATGTTATGAAAAGATCTGGTCGCCCATAATGGCGAACATATGTCATAGCATCTTGAGTCTTTTCATGCATATATCGTGCAGAGCTTGTAAAAGAAGATATATCCACTGAATAGCCATCTTCGCCATAAGGAAATAGCAAAGGGTACTGTAAGGCATCGTATGATCGATACACCTCACTTATACGATGTAATTTATTATTATGGCCTTCAATAATAATATCGCGCTTTCTAATTGCTGACCAACAATAACTATAGCTACTTCGCTTAATAGAGGTGCATTGTAAAGCCCTTTGTGTGCACCAGCGGGTGTTCGATCAGCATGTATAACCAATTTATAATCTTTAGTACTTATTGGTATTTTATTGAGAGCCATTTTTAGATCTAACGATTATGATGATGAAACATACATTGAAGATCTTTTATTACGCTTAAATCAACATTTGGAATATTTTGCAACGTATTTGAGCTTCCTTTTCATCATCACCAACAAAATAAATTTGAAGAAACTGCATTTCTTCATTTGGCAAAGGTCGGACACTACCAATTAAGTGATACACTTGTCCTTGGCCTTTAAAGGTTGCCCAACTTTCATTTATAATTTTTGTACTACCAAAAGAAGTCATTTGAAAGCAGCTGTTATACTTCTTATACGATCAATGAAATGATCATGCTTGGGATGTCCACCAATTATTAAGCTCTTAAGTGGATCAGGCAAACTTTCATTTTGTGAAAGCTTAACTTTTCCTGCCTTGCAACAGATACCCAAAGGCTCATTTTTCCATTTTAAAGCATTACAATGTTTGCATATCAAATTCATACTACCAAGTTGAGTTATTTTATCTGACTTGTAAGCTATTTCAAAATCATAGTTTAAGCCAGACATGGCTTTAACACTCCATGCACGCAAACGCCTTTCTTGACGTGCATTAGGATTATTAGCCTGATGTCGTCTCACTGCATCTCTATTAGCTTGAGGATTATCAGCCTGATGTCTTCTCTTTGCAGCTTTATGAGCTTCTGGATTATTAACCTGATATCTTTTTGATACTTCTATGTGCTTACCCTTATTTTTTTCAAGATATTTTTCAACTATATGTTTTCGTACCGTTTGTGTTGTTTTGTCGGTGAACCGACTACGTCTTTTAACGGGATTTTTAACATTTTCAGTTATACATTCACTTGACGTATCGGTATCTTGAGTTAATACTTCCTCTAAAGGAATATAAACATCAAATGTCCATTCATTAATTCGCCGGTAAAACGAAATTTTTCACAGGATGCATATCATTTCCTAATGATAGATATAAGTTTCCATTTAGAAAAACTTGAAAATTTACAGCATAAATTTCTGCTGCTGCTTGAAGCTCACATGCAGTACCATTAGTATATGAATTTGACATAGTGCACTCATATTGTTCAGAAGAGCTATAACGCTCTCCATTTATGTTCATGTTGAAGCAAGCAAAAGTTTCCCAGTTGGTAACGACATGGGTTGCAATATGTTGGCGTATGGTGCCATGGAAGCCTTGCCTACCATATAAAAGGTAGGAAATAGATCTTAAAAATCAGGCTCCATCACCAAATATGCGAACAACTGAATGCGGCACCAAAACACCACTTATATCTAAAGTTTCAATAGACATCTTTTAATTTGGCTGTGAGACAATTGACTTCACTGTAAAACGATTGTTACAAAGTTACAGTGTCTATAGGTAAGTATAGAATTCAATAAAATTGAAAATGGCAACTTCTATTATTTTAAAGAATATTCAGACTGCTTAGTTTTATTTGATTTTTAAATGCACTTAAGCAGCGTCTATATAACTATTATATAATATGCAAAATAGAAGACAACTATATATAATGTTGCTTAAATTATTGAGTCTAAAATCGACTTATTTTTCTTGTGTTTAAAAAACCACAATAGAAATTAAAATACGTTGATCGTTAATGTTTTAAATTAAATATTTTTTATAGCTTATCATTAAAATACGTATTTTATATGAATTGTATATAAATAATACGAAAAGCAGAAAATAAATAACTCACTGATCCAAAAAGTAACTTTCGATGTTATCCTTTAATACAAATTATATTTAAAAATGAACTGAAACGAAGCGTAACTTTCTATCTTCAAATTAAATATAACCAATTGCCTAACCATTGTATGTAAGAACATAAAGTGGGAAAGAGTATTACAGTTATTCCTCTACACAACACACACCGAGATCTTACATACAACGCTTGTACTTAAGAGCTAGGTGTAGGTGGAACAAATTAGGCAATGTCATTCCCTTAAATGCAACTCTTAGTTATGCTTAACTTAGCTTAGAGAGTGCGGAGGAGGAAGGGATATTAGGATTTATGTTTGACATGCAGAGCGTGCGCACAAAGAGCATTTAAAAACAAACAGCTGATAGAGAAATGACGAAATAACGGAGTCGCGAAATTTTTTTTTCGCAAAGTGTGCGAAGTGCGTGACAAAGATTAGTTGTACCGCACTTTGCATTGCATTCGCTTGCTGCCGTTTATGATGCGTTTGCTCCTGCTGTTGCTGCGGCTGCTTAGTAAAAAAGGGTGGTATAGACTTAATTGACTTATTAATTAATAAATGCAATATATAAAAATGTATTATTCATAACACATATTACCTTTCTTATTGGCATTAAGTAATTGATAAAACAATCTGTATAAAATAAAATTATTTTGTTAATTAAATACCGAAAACAAATTGTTAGCAATGGCTATTTATGAAATTTTAAAACATAGGGTATTAAAATTTTATGCTTTGTATTTCGAAGCAACTTGCAAGTGTTTAGCTTGTATTTTCTTTGCATTTGCCTATTCTCTATGTGTACACAGAACGCTATTGCTTGGCGAATGACCATTTGATCTACAGACCAGAGGGTATATTTCTTTTGTGCAAATGTATGTAACAGGTAGATGGAAGTATTTCTGACCCAATTATATGTATGTATATCTGATATGTATATGCGGGAAGTTCAGTCAATCAATTTTGTAAGATTTTATTTGCAATGCATGCTACTGCTGCTGATGTTGATTACATTTTCTTAAGTTTCTATTTGTTAGTGTGTTTGTTTTTGCACGATATATATTTGGTGAAAATTTTTTTGTTTTCTTTTAGCTTGCTTCAGAGGTCAACAATGTATGCATCCATTTACAATGTATGCGCGCGCTCTGCAAGTCTAACAAAGAGCGTAGTAACGCTACCTTCTTCGCACGCACTGAATTAACGCAAAACATATCTAAGAGGCTGCAGCTAAGTGAATTGCATATTGCCTTTAGCTTAAATTTAAAGTGTGCGGAGGAGTTAGGGTTATTAAACTTTATGATTGACATGCAAAGCGCGCACATAAAATAGAGAGTGAACGTAAATGAGCAACATCAAAGGAATATGATCGGAGCGAGATTTGTAATTACCTGATTATCTTAAGAGCAACACGCGCACTTATTTGAACGCCCTATGCTTGTTCGCAATTGCATATCAATAACATATTAATAATGTTAGTTAGTTTTGTCTAAGTTATATAAGCAGCAAGTAGGCAAATCCACCCCCATAAAATATTCTGGTGTGGGTAATTTTTCTAGACGCACCAAGTTTTGTTTTGTTGTTTTTGTTTTGTTGTTTTTGTTTTTTTAAATCAATCACACCAACAAAAAGTATGAGTGCGGGCCCAACAACAACAACAACAAACGCTTCTTGCAAGTGTACGAACCTTTTTTTTATGACACTTTGCTTGCGGGACTCAAAGGCGTCATTGCCCATTGTTTTGTTTTTGTATTCTTGCTCGCGATCGAGCTCTCAGCTTGTCCGACAATCTGGCGACAGTAGTGGAATGGGTAATTGTTGTAATTGTAATTTGATTTTAAAATGGGTAAAAGTGCTCCAAATCCGTATGGGAGGTACTTGAAGGAGTTGTCCAAATAAAAATTCCTTTCTTAGTTCTCACTTTCAACCTGCATAAAATATTGTGTGAAAATTTCAGCCTTGTAGCTCTTTTCGTTTAGGCTGTGGCAATGTCAACAATCACTTAGGACAAACTCTTTTATATATAGAAGATGTTGCTTCAATTATTAAGTCTAAAATTGACTTATTATTTTTGTTAAAAAAAAAATAAACAACAAAACAAATTAACAACTTAATTTAAAGTAAGTATTATAAATAAATAAATACTTCAAAATAAGTCAAAAATTGACTTCACTGAACAACGTTACAGCGTCTATACAAAGTATAGAGTTCAATAAAATTGAATATGCTAACAGTTATGCCACCCATTAGGTATTCACTATCTCGAATGTCTTTCAAAGATCGATCTACAGCTTCAAAAGCACCTACCATATGGGCTATAGTACGCTCATCCCAAACAATAAGCTTGCAATCTTTGAGCACAGCAGCCATATAAGATTGCTTTGAAATTGAGCAATGTGGTGTTTCTAAATGAAACAATTAAATGGAATCTTTAGAGTAGAATGCGCTGTGCGACCACCATTTAGTAAAGTGGCTGCGATACCGGAAGAAGCAACGGCCAATGCAATGTTTTTACTTTGCCGTACCTTTGCCAATAATAAATTTAAAATAAACGTTTTACCTGTTCCACCAGGTGCATCTAAAAAATAGATTTCTCCCTTTTCTGCTTCAACGCTATGTAGTATCTTTTCGTATACTTGTTTTTGCTCAGCAGTAAGGAGTAGCTCATTATTAACAACAAAATTATCGCAATTTTCATAACTTGTTTCTCTATGATATTCAATATTTGGAACAATTTGCTCGGATCTAATTGGTAGTGAAAGTCAATAGTTAGTCAAGTTTTGACCACCAATAGACCGTACAATATCTTCAATGTAAATAAGACAATTATTTAATACATTATTCACAAACTTTCATCAATATTTCTCAAATATGAAAGGCTCTTAAAATATCTTCTGAGAAACTCTCTTTATAAGTATTCCAAAGTTTAAGAGCATCCGAAATTTGACAAAATACTAACTTATTGCAAAAAGTTCTCTCAGTTTTGTAGGATTTTGACATACGACAGCTTCGGCTATAGTTGAATCCCAGTGCTTATCATCTTTTAGTAATTCTACAGCCTCACACGCCAATTGAAATGATGCGTATGCTATACCATTAACGGTTTTTAAATTTAGTCTTAAATAAAAACATTCTGTATTATTGGGATGAATAGTGTAAACTCTTCCCAAAGCTGAATCTCTTTTAACTCCAGGAAAATTTGGCACATCATGCCCCGTTTTCTTCTTTTAAATTTTTTACTGTTCCATGTAAAATACGATGGAACTTCACAATATAGAAGCGTTCTTGCAAACTCATCACGTGTGCATATCTCAAAGAAGGTTAGCAAGTGGATTTGGGTGTAGTGCTTAATCTGTCAAGTAATTGTTGCGGATTATTGGGGTTAAAATATATTCGTTGACCATTTTCTAAATGAACAGCTAAGTGTGTAATAGCCGGAAAACGTTCATGTATGGGATATGCAAAGATTCTCCATACCGCTTCTGAGCTTCTTATATAACGGCCACTTTCGTACATATTAATTTCATTACGTTGGTCTTCAAGAGTAAATGATGCTTGATCACTGCCCTTGTTAACATATTTACAGATGTATTTAATAGACTTTACAGAACTACAATACTCAACATTTATGTGAGCTTTAAATGTTCTCAAAAGTACACAGTTGTCAGGCACAACCCAACGATTATCTATGCAATTACCATTTATGTTAATTGCATTACCTCCATCTTCTATTGCTCTTCTACGATATAGAGGGTAACTATCTTTTCCAGTCACAGTTTCTTTAAGTAATTCTCGAGGAAACCTTTTGGTACACTTTCCATTTTTCATGCATGGCGATTTATTATTAAATGCACCGCAAGGACCATGAATCATATTTGACTTAACAATGTTAATAACAAAGGATCCTCATCTGCGTTTGGTACTTCGGCACAGATAATCTTATCGATTTTATTTGGTCTTATTTTATTTTCTAACCAAAAAAAAATATGAATATGTGGTAAGCCCCGCTTTTACCATTCCACAGAGTACATGAAACATTGCACGCTTCCAAACAAAGAACCTTTTATCAATAGTGACATTAAAGCTTTAACTTTTAAATAAAAAACTCGAGCTATAATATCGTGACGATCATGTGGCTTTTGACCCGGTATCAAAACACTTTTGATGTCATTCCATTGTGGATTGCATGTGAATGTTATGAAAAGATCTGGTCGCCCATAATGGCGAACATATGTCATAGCATCTTGAGTCTTTTCATGCATATATCGTGCAGAGCTTGTAAAAGAAGATATATCCACTGAATAGCCATCTTCGCCATAAGGAAATAGCAAAGGGTACTGTAAGGCATCGTATGATCGATACACCTCACTTATACGATGTAATTTATTATTATGGCCTTCAATAATAATATCGCGCTTTCTAATTGCTGACCAACAATAACTATAGCTACTTCGCTTAATAGAGGTGCATTGTAAAGCCCTTTGTGTGCACCAGCGGGTGTTCGATCAGCATGTATAACCAATTTATAATCTTTAGTACTTATTGGTATTTTATTGAGAGCCATTTTTAGATCTAACGATTATGACGATGAAACATACATTGAAGATCTTTTATTACGCTTAAATCAACATTTGGAATATTTTTGCAACGTATTTGAGCTTCCTTTTCATCATCACCAACAAAATAAATTTGAAGAAACTGCATTTCTTCATTTGGCAAAGGTCGGACACTACCAATTAAGTGATACACTTGTCCTTGGCCTTTAAAGGTTGCCCAACTTTCATTTATAATTTTGTACTACCAAAAGAAGTCATTTGAAAGCAGCTGTTATACTTTCTTATACGATCAATGAAATGATCATGCTTGGGATGTCCACCAATTATTAAGCTCTTAAGTGGATCAGGCAAACTTTCATTTTGTGAAAGCTTAACTTTTCCTGCCTTGCAACAGATACCCAAAGGCTCATTTTTCCATTTTAAAGCATTACAATGTTTGCATATCAAATTCATACTACCAAGTTGAGTTATTTTATCTGACTTGTAAGCTATTTCAAAATCATAGTTTAAGCCAGACATGGCTTTAACACTCCATGCACGCAAACGCCTTTCTTGACGTGCATTAGGATTATTAGCCTGATGTCGTCTCACTGCATCTCTATTAGCTTGAGGATTATCAGCCTGATGTCTTCTCTTTGCAGCTTTATGAGCTTCTGGATTATTAACCTGATATCTTTTTGATACTTCTATGTGCTTACCCTTATTTTTTTCAAGATATTTTTCAACTATATGTTTTCGTACCGTTTGTGTTGTTTTGTCGGTGAACCGACTACGTCTTTTAACGGGATTTTTAACATTTTCAGTTATACATTCACTTGACGTATCGGTATCTTGAGTTAATACTTCCTCTAAAGGAATATAAACATCAAAATGTCCATTCATTAATTCGCCGGTAAAACGAAATTTTTCACAGGGTGCATATCATTTCCTAATGATAGATATAAGTTTCCATTTAGAAAAACTTGAAAATTTACAGCATAAATTTCTGCTGCTGCTTGAAGCTCACATGCAGTACCATTAGTATATGAATTTGACATAATGCACTCATATTGTTCAGAAGAGCTATAACGCTCTACATTTATGTTCATGTTGAAGCAAGCAAAAGTTTCCCAGTTGGTAACGACATGGGTTGCAATATGTTGGCGTATGGTGCCATGGAAGCCTTGCCTACCATATAAAAGGTAGGAAATAGATCTTAAAAGGCAGGCTCCATCACCAAATATGCGAACAACTGAATGCGGCACCAAAACACCACTTATATCTAAAGTTTCAATAGACATCTTTTAATTTGGCTGTGAGACAATTGACTTCACTGTAAAACGATTGTTACAAAGTTACAGTGTCTATAGGTAAGTATAGAATTCAATAAAATTGAAATGGCAACTTCTATTATTTTAAAAGAATATTCAGACTGCTTAGTTTTATTTGATTTTTAAATGCACTTAAGCAGCGTCTATATAACTATTATATAATATGCAAAATAGAAGACAACTATATATAATGTTGCTTAAATTATTGAGTCTAAAATCGACTTATTTTTCTTGTGTTTAAAAAACCACAATAGAAATTAAAATACGTTGATCGTTAATGTTTTAAATTAAATATTTTTTAAAGCTTATCATTAAATACGTATTTTATATGAATTGTATATAAATAATACGAAAAGCAGAAAAATAAATAACTCACTGATCCAAAAAGTAACTTTCGATGTTATCCTTTAATACAAATTATATTTAAAATGAACTGAAACGAAGCGTAACTTTCTATCTTCAAATTAAATATAACCAATTGCCTAACCATTGTATGTAAGAACATAAAGTGGGAAAGAGTATTACAGTTATTCCTCTACACAACACACACCGAGATCTTACATACAACGCTTGTACTTAAGAGCTAGGTGTAGGTGGAACAAATTAGGCAATGTCATTCCCTTAAATGCAAACTCTTAGTTATGCTTAACTTAGCTTAGAGAGTGCGGAGGAGGAAGGGATATTAGGATTTATGTTTGACATGCAGAGCGTGCGCACAAAGAGCATTTAAAACAAACAGCTGATAGAGAAATGACGAAATAACGGAGTCGCGAAATTTTTTTTTTCGCAAAGTGTGCGAAGTGCGTGACAAAGATTAGTTGTACCGCACTTTGCATTGCATTCGCTTGCTGCCGTTTATGATGCGTTTGCTCCTGCTGTTGCTGCGGCTGCTTAGTAAAAAAGGGTGGTATAGACTTAATTGACTTATTAATTAATAAATGCAATATATAAAATGTATTATTCATAACACATATTACATTTCTTATTGGCATTAAGTAATTGATAAAAACAATCTGTATAAAAATAAAATTATTTTGTTAATTAAATACCGAAAACAAATTGTTAGCAATGGCTATTTATGAAATTTTAAAACATAGGGTATTAAAATTTTATGCTTTGTATTTCGAAGCAACTTGCAAGTGTTTAGCTTGTATTTTCTTTGCATTTGCCTATTCTCTATGTGTACACAGAACGCTATTGCTTGGCGAATGACCATTTGATCTACAGACCAGAGGGTATATTTCTTTTGTGCAAATGTATGTAACAGGTAGATGGAAGTATTTCTGACCCAATTATATGTATGTATATCTGATATGTATATGCGGGAAGTTCAGTCAATCAATTTTGTAAGATTTTATTTGCAATGCATGCTACTGCTGCTGATGTTGATTACATTTTCTTAAGTTTCTATTTGTTAGTGTGTTTGTTTTTGCACGATATATATTTGGTGAAAATTTTTTTGTTTTCTTTTAGCTTGCTTCAGAGGTCAACAATGTATGCATCCATTTACATGTATGCGCGCGCTCTGCAAGTCTAACAAAGAGCGTAGTAACGCTACCTTCTTCGCACGCACTGAATTAACGCAAAACATATCTAAGAGGCTGCAGCTAAGTGAATTGCATATTGCCTTTAGCTTAAATTTAAAGTGTGCGGAGGAGTTAGGGTTATTAAACTTTATGATTGACATGCAAAGCGCGCACATAAAATAGAGAGTGAACGTAAATGAGCAACATCAAAGGAATATGATCGGAGCGAGATTTCAATTATCTGATTATCTTAAGAGCAACACGCGCACTTATTTGAACGCCCTATGCTTGTTCGCAATTGCATATCAATAACATATTAATAATGTTAGTTAGTTTTGTCTAAGTTATATAAGCAGCAAGTAGGCAAATCCACCCCCATAAAATATTCTGGTGTGGGTAATTTTTCTAGACGCACCAAGTTTTGTTTTGTTGTTTTTGTTTTGTTGTTTTTGTTTTTTTAAATCAATCATACCAACAAAAGTATGAGTGCGGGCCCAACAACAACAACAACAAACGCTTCTTGCAAGTGTACGAACCTTTTTTTTATGACACTTTGCTTGCGGGACTCAAAGGCGTCATTGCCCATTGTTTTGTTTTTGTATTCTTGCTCGCGATCGAGCTCTCAGCTTGTCCGACAATCTGGCGACAGTAGTGGAATGGGTAATTGTTGTAATTGTAATTTGATTTTAAAATGGGTAAAAAGTGCTCCAAATCCGTATGGGAGGTACTTGAAGGAGTTGTCCAAATAAAATTCCTTTCTTAGTTCTCACTTTCAACCTGCATAAAATATTGTGTGAAAATTTCAGCCTTGTAGCTCTTTTCGTTTAGGCTGTGGCAATGTCAACAATCACTTAGGACAAACTCTTTTATATATAGAAGATGTTGCTTCAATTATTAAGTCTAAATTGACTTATTATATTTGTTAAAAAAAAATAAACAACAAAACAAATTAACAACTTAATTTAAAGTAAGTATTATAAATAAATAAATACTTCAAAATAAGTCAAAAATTGACTTCACTGAACAACGTTACAGCGTCTATACAAAGTATAGAGTTCAATAAAATTGAATATGCTAACAGTTATGCCACCCATTAGGTATTCACTATCTCGAATGTCTTTCAAAGATCGATCTACAGCTTCAAAGCACCTACCATATGGGCTATAGTACGCTCATCCCAAACAATAAGCTTGCAATCTCTGAGCACAGCAGCCATATAAGATTGCTTTGAAATTGAGCAATGTGGTGTTTCTAAATGAAACAAATTAAATGGAATCTTTAGAGTAGAATGCGCTGTGCGACCACCATTTAGTAAAGTGGCTGCGATACCGGAAGAAGCAACGGCCAATGCAATGTTTTTACTTTGCCGTACCTTTGCCAATAATAAATTTAAAATAAACGTTTTACCTGTTCCACCAGGTGCATCTAAAAATAGATTTCTCCCTTTTCTGCTTCAACGCTATGTAGTATCTTTTCGTATACTTGTTTTTGCTCAGCAGTAAGGAGTAGCTCATTATTAACAACAAAATTATCGCAATTTTCATAACTTGTTTCTCTATGATATTCAATATTTGGAACAATTTGCTCGGATCTAATTGGTAGTGAAAGTCAATAGTTAGTCAAGTTTTGACCACCAATAGACCGTACAATATCTTCAATGTAAATAAGACAATTATTTAATACATTATTCACAAAACTTTCATCAATATTTCTCAAATATGAAAGGCTCTTAAAATATCTTCTGAGAAACTCTCTTTATAAGTATTCCAAAGTTTAAGAGCATCCGAAATTTGACAAAATACTAACTTTATTGCAAAAAGTTCTCTCAGTTTTGTAGGATTTTGACATACGACAGCTTCGGCTATAGTTGAATCCCAGTGCTTATCATCTTTTAGTAATTCTACAGCTTCACACGCCAATTGAAATGATGCGTATGCTATACCATTAACGGTTTTTAAATTTAGTCTTAAATAAAAACATTCTGTATTATTGGGATGAATAGTGTAAACTCTTCCCAAAGCTGAATCTCTTTTAACTCCAGGAAAATTTGGCACATCATGCCCCCGTTTTCTTCTTTTAAATTTTTTACTGTTCCATGTAAAATACGATGGAACTTCACAATATAGAAGCGTTCTTGCAAACTCATCACGTGTGCATATCTCAAAGAAGGTTAGCAAAGTGGATTTGGGTGTAGTGCTTAATCTGTCAAGTAATTGTTGCGGATTATTGGGGTTAAATATATTCGTTGACCATTTTCTAAATGAACAGCTAAGTGTGTAATAGCCGGAAAACGTTCATGTATGGGATATGCAAAGATTCTCCATACCGCTTCTGAGCTTCTTATATAACGGCCACTTTCGTACATATTAATTTCATTACGTTGGTCTTCAAGAGTAAATGATGCTTGATCACTGCCCTTGTTAACATATTTACAGATGTATTTAATAGACTTTACAGAACTACAATACTCAACATTTATGTGAGCTTTAAATGTTCTCAAAAGTACACAGTTGTAAGGCACAACCCAACGATTATCTATGCAATTACCATTTATGTTAATTGCATTACCTCCATCTTCTATTGCTCTTCTACGATATAGAGGGTAACTATCTTTTCCAGTCACAGTTTCTTTAAGTAATTCTCGAGGAAACCTTTTGGTACACTTTCCATTTTTCATGCATGGCGATTTATTATTAAATGCACCGCAAGGACCATGAATCATATTTGACTTAACAATGTTAAATAACAAAGGATCCTCATCTGCGTTTGGTACTTCGGCACAGATAATCTTATCGATTTTATTTGGTCTTATTTTATTTTCTAACCAAAAAAAAATATGAATATGTGGTAAGCCCCGCTTTTACCATTCCACAGAGTACATGAAACATTGCACGCTTCCAACAAAGAACCTTTTATCAATAGTGACATTAAAGCTTTAACTTTTAAATGAAAAACTCGAGCTATAATATCGTGACGATCATGTGGCTTTTGACCCGGTATCAAAACACTTTTGATGTCATTCCATTGTGGATTGCATGTGAATGTTATGAAAGATCTCGTCGCCCATAATGGCGAACATATGTCATAGCATCTTGAGTCTTTTCATGCATATATCGTGCAGAGCTTGTAAAAGAAGATGGTAAAATTACCATCTGACCAAGTTGAGCTGCGACAACATCTTGTTGGCCTATTGCATCTTGTAGATGTATATAGCTATCTGCTCTGAGTTTTGCTTGATTGTAGCGAATATAATTTAAACTTTCTGTTTCAATTTTAGCATACATATCAACCAAAAACTGACTAAAAAGGGAACGAAAATAAATTAAATGATTTATCTCAGATTGACGAATCATTATTTTACAGCTGCAAAAGCTTAACGCAGATATTTTTTTTTTGGCTCCTCCTTTTTAAATAATGGAATCCATTGTGGTATATCCACTGAATAGCCATCTTCGCCATAAGGAAATAGCAAAGGGTACTGTAAGGCATCGTATGATCGATGCACCTCACTTATACGATGTAATTTATTATTATGGCCTTCAATAATAATATCGCGCTTTGCTAATGGCTGACCAACAATAACTATAGCTACTTCGCTTAATAGAGGTGCATTGTAAAGCCCTTTGTGTGCACCAGCGGGTGTTCGATCAGCATGTATAACCAATTTATAATCTTTAGTACTTATTGGTATTTTATTGAGAGCCATTTTTAGATCTAACGATTATGATGATGAAACATACATTGAAGATCTTTTATTACGCTTAAATCAACATTTGGAATATTTTTGCAACGTATTTGAGCTTCCTTTTCATCATCACCAACAAAATAAATTTGAAGAAACTGCATTTCTTCATTTGGCAAAGATCGGACACTACCAATTAAGTGATACACTTGTCCTTGGCCTTTAAAGGTTGCCCAACTTTCATTTATAATTTTTGTACTACCAAAAGAAGTCATTTGAAAGCAGCTGTTATACTTTCTTATACGATCAATGAAATGATCATGCTTGGGATGTCCACCAATTATTAAGCTCTTAAGTGGATCAGGCAAACTTTCATTTTGTGAAAGCTTAACTTTTCCTGCCTTGCAACAGATACCCAGAGGCTCATTTTTCCACTTTAAAGCATTACAATGTTTGCATATCAAATTCATACTACCAAGTTGAGTAATTTTATCTGACTTATAAGCTATTTCAAATCATAGTTTAGGCCAGACATGGCTTTAACACTCCATGCACGCAAACGCCTTTCTTGACGTGCATTAGGATTATTAGCCTGATGTCGTCTCACTGCATCTCTATTAGCATCAGGATTATTAGCCTGATCTCGTCTCACTACAACTCTAATAGCATCAGGATTATTAACACGATATCTTTTTGATGCTTCTATGCGCTTACCCCTATTGATATCATTTTTTTTTTTTTTAAATTAACGTTTTTTACCTTTTTTTCTGTTTTGCCGTATTTTAACAGGATTTTTAACATTTTCAGTTATAATATAATAATACTTCCTCTAAAGGAATATAAACATCAAAATGTCCATTCGTTAATGGACCGATAAAACGCTGTCTTTTTACAGGATGCATATTATTTCCGAATGCTTGTAATAAATTTCCATTCTGAAAAACTTGAAAACTAACAGCATAAATTTCTGCTGCTGCTTGAAGCTCCATGCAGTACCATAAGTATATGAGTATGACATAGCGCACTCATATTGTTCAGAAGAGCTATAAAAAGGCAGGCTCCATCACCAATTATAGCTATTTCGGCTAACTCTCTTCTATGCGCGGGCTCTGCAAGTCAAACAATGAGCGAAGTATCTCTACCTTCTTCGCACGCACTGAATCAATGCAAAAATATCTAAAAGGCTGCAGTTAAGTGAATTGTACATTGCCTTTAGCTTTAATTTAGTGTGTGTGCGGAGGAGATAGGGTTATTAAACTTTATGATTAACTTGCACAGCGAGAGTGAACGTAAATGAGCAACAACAAAGGCGCATGATCGGAGCGAGATTTAAAATTATCTGATTCTCATAAGAGCAACATGCGAATTTTGTACAAAGGAAGGCGTGTTATGTAAAAAACAGACCTTGCGAATATAAAACACGACTGTATGTTCTGTGTACCGAGAATCAACTGATCTTCTTTATTTAAATTGGTTACATGAAAGCTTAATTCTATCTTAAAATAATTGTTGATACAAATGTCTGGCTATTGACCTACTCATTGGCGTGTGCAGGTACATTTCCTGTTATTGCCAAATATGCATGCTTGCATTTCCTGTTATTGTTCTGATTGGACTTATGACTTATTAGGAATTTAAGAGTTCTATACCTCTTGCACTTTCATACTTATGTTCGTATTTTCGACATTTTTACTGGTGGGGATCATACATAACTTCTCCCCCTTTTAGATAAGAATTCTCCTGAATTCTACTGTTAATTAAATGAATTTTAATTCCTTGTGTTTCAATATAATAATTGCAATCAATATAATTATTAGTATTAAAATAGCTGCATTGCAAAAATATGTTATGTCTTTATGTGTATTTAAATTTTTTATGTTTAGCCAGTTAATTTTGTTATTCTCAAGTATTTTTTCGAATGTAATTTGTTTCGTAAAGTTTTGCATTTGTTTTCTTTTTTCATATAATGTTATTTCATTTTCTTTTTCGTAAATGTTCGTATAATAATATTTTCTATATGGATTGTACAATTGGCAAATTGTATTAACATATTGTTTTCAATTTTAATTCTTTACTATTACAGTTTTGATGTAGTGTTTCGTTATTTGCGTTCTTAATAACTAAAGTTCTTCATCTAGTTCTATTATTTCCATTTCTTTTTTTTAATTAATTTGCAGTTATACTTGAATATACAATGTGTACTTGTTTTCATTTCTTTTAATTTTTTATTCTTTCGTATGTATATGTTATGTTTTTGTGGGTGAATATTACTTCTGATTTCTGCTCTATTTCAAATTTTTCTTATATTATACTTTGTAATTTCGTTATTCGTTAATATGCTTGGATGTAAAATGTTATATTTAGCTGCGACAACATTGTCCTGTAAGTGTTCTATTTTATCTTTTATCATTTGAATTTTTATCTGTTGGTCGTAATATAAATTTTCTTGGTATCTGCTGTTCTCGTATTTGTCAATTGCATTTAATTGATTTTCGATTGCTATTCTATCTGACTTAATTATGTGTTCCATATATCTAATTGTGTCATTAAAATCAGTGTTTATGTAAACCTGTTTATTTAGTGATTCGTCCGTTTCTTGTATTTTTTCTTTAAAAGTTGATAAATGTGTTTCTATAATTTTTTTGTCTTCTTCGTCCATTGTTCCGAACAGCCATTTTGCTGCGCTACCTACTGCATTAGCCAGTCCTCTTTTGTACGAGTCCGATTGCCGTATAATGTGTCTAGCCTCTGTTAGTTGTAATTGTAGTATATGTTTGTTATCGTTGTTAATCATTTCTATGTTTTTCTCTATATTGTTCAAAATATTGTCAATGCCTTTTAAGTTTATTTTATGTTGTATTATGTCTGTTGCTATTACTATGTCTTGTTGTTTCATCGGTATTTGTGCGTAACCGTCTTCGTCAAGTATTTGTTGCGTCGTCAGTGTTCCTGATATTGTTGTCGTCATCATTAGTATTAGCATCGACATCATTAGTGTTTTCTGTAAATTTATAGGCTCGTTTTATATTTGAAGGGTCAACATCTTTAAGTTTTGCTTTTTTAAATTTCGCCATTTCCTTGTGTCTGACTGCTTTATAGTTTTTTATGAATCCTTCTTCACGATTCTCAACATAATTTTCTCTATTTTTGTTCCGAATTTTCAACATTTTTCCTTTTGCGTATTCTATATTTTCTCTGATTTTCTCCACTTCTACTTTATTATTTTGGGCTTCATTCGGTGTACATTTAATAGTAGAGTGATATCTGTCGTTATAATTTCTTACTGCTCTTTGCAACATCTGTTTCACTGAAATCTTTCCTGCTTCTGTCTTGTATATTATTCAGAATTTTTCTACTAATGAATTGTGTAATCTCTCTACATTTGCTATTATATTTATGTCTGATATATTGTCATTAATGTCATGTTCTTCTTCCTTATTATTGCTGTCACATTCATAATCATTTTTTTCTAACCTACTTAGGTAATTGGCTACTCTATTTTCTTTTCCTTTTAAATAATTTATTTTAAATTGATATTCTCCTAGTTTCAATAACCACCTTTGATGTCTGGGTGAAATATCTTTCCTTTATACTTTGAATGTAAAAATTTTATTGGTTGATGGTCGGTTAATATTTTAAACTTTCTTCCATACAAGTAAGGTCTGAAGTAGTTTACACTCCAAAGTATTGCCAAAAATTCCTTATCTGTGGCTGAATAATTTCTCTCGTGTTTGTTTAGCATTCTTGATGCGAAACAAATTGGATGCCCTTGTTGGGAGAGGACCGCACCGATCGCGTAATTTGATGCGTCGGTCGTAAGTGTGAATGTTTTTTCAAAATTTGGGAATCTTAATATTGGGTGTGAGCTGATGAGATTTTTAAGTTTTTCGAATGCTTCGATGTAAGTTGGATCTTTTGTATTTACTTTTGCGTCTTTCCTGAGGTATTTTGTCATTGGTTGTGCTACTTTAGCGTAGTCTTTAATAAATTGTCTGTAATCCTGTTATGCCTAGGAATTTTTGAATTTGTTTTATTGTTTTTGGTAATAATAACTTCTCTATTACAATTATTTGTTAGGGTTTGGCTTGGTACCTTCATTTGTTAAAATGTGTCCTAAAAATTCTGTTTCTCTTCTCATAAAGTTACACTTGTCAATTGTATTTTAAAATTTTTTTTCTCTAAAATTTCAAATATTTCTTTAATAGATTGAATATGTTCTTGCAACGATGTGCTAAAAATAAGTATATCGTCTAAATATACCACACACTTTTTGTTAATGTGATCTCTTAAAATTTCATTCATAAGCCTTTGAAGCGTGGCAGGTGCGTGTTTTAGACCAAACGGCATTCTTTTAATTCGTATAACCCGTGTGGCGTTACGAATGCCGTTTTCTTTCTATCTTCTTCTCTTAATAAAATCTGATGGTAGCCCTTAGCTAAATCTATTGTCGTGAAGTATTGTGCTCTTCCGAGTTTGTCAAGAATTGATTCGATATTGGGAATAGGAAACTTATCGTCAATAGTTATTTCGTTTAACTTTCTGTAATCTACTACTATTCGAAATTTTTTCTTTCCGGAATTGTCTAATTTCTTTTGTATTACTATTAGTGGGCTTGAATACCTTGAGTTGCTTTTTCAAATATTCCTTGTTATTCCATTTCTTTTAACTGTCTTCTAACTTCTTCCTCATGTTGAGGTGGGTATCTATATAATTTTGAATTAGTTGCTCATCTGTAGTCGTCCGTATTTCATGTTCGATCTCGGTTGTGCTAGTCAATTGTTTACCTTCCTTAAAGATAGTTCACTGTATCGATTAACTATTTTTTTTAACTTCTTTAAGTTCTTCTGCATTTAAATGTCCCAATTCCAAGCTATCAAATGTTTCGTTATTACATTCGAGTGTACAAATTTCTTCGTATCGGTATGAATTATTTATTATAATATTTTCTTTATTATTCAAAGTTAAGATTTTCTTTTCAATATTGATGAACGCGTTTAAAAAGTTTAAAAGATCTATTCCTATTATAAAATTGTATTTTCTTCCTTTTAATGGGGCCAACTTCCAGCGTACCCTAGCGTTATTTGGTAAATTGAATTCCCTAGGTGCATTTTTATGTATTTCGTACTCTATTGTATCTCTGCCGTTTATTGTGCTGTAATGTATGGGTCTGTTTAATTTTATTTTTCTGTAACTGTTTATTTGATTATTCACTAAACTTAATGTGGCACCTGTTTCTATTAATGCTACATATTTCTGTCCTTCAATGTTAAGTTCCATTGATGGTAGGCATTCCGAGGCTGCTTCGTAAAAAAAACAGAATAGTTTACCTCTGCCTCTTCGTAGTAGTCTCCCTGATACGATTCATTGTGGCATGTGTTGTTACCCCTACTTGGGTTCTATTGTATGATCCTGCTTCCGTATTATTTCTGTTGGGTCTTGGTTTTTATATTGAAATCTGATGCAACTATTTTCGTACCTACGTAACATCATTATTCTTAATATTCTGTTTAGATCCTTTTCTTCGTATATTTTATCTAGTAATGTCCCTTGCGTCACCTCTTTAGCTGCATTAACTAACAAACTTTCTACATTGCTTAAATCTATAAAATTATCATTTTTATGGTATACAATAAGCTCGTCTGTCTTATATTAATATTTTGCAGTTCTACTGCTAGCTCGCTTACCGAGTTAACCTTCAGATCGCATATTCTCCTGTATATGTGGTGTGGTTCTGTGTCCGGCCGGTACCGTAGTTTTAACGATGCTTTTATTAATTCCCAATTGTCCGGTTCCGGTACGTTGATGATGACATCCTTGGCTTGTTCTTGGATGGTTTTGTAGAATATCGTCCGGGTTGCCTCTCGCTTCAATTGTAGATCCTGTACTCCTTGGAGAAGGTACTCCATGCTGCTGAAGAATGAGTTGATTGATATATCTCCTGTCCCCGTAAACGTTGCTAGGTGGTTCACATTTTTAAGTATGCGCTCTTGCTGGGCCATGTTATTACTTGCGCCTTGCAACTGTAGATATGCTTGTCGCAATTGTTCTAGTTGACTTTCTCTAAGGGCCAGTTGCTCTAAAATGTCCGGCTGTGGCATATTTTGGTTTTCTTGTGCCATCCTGTTTTAGTCGTAGTAAGCAGATCTTTTCTGCTTTCTAAAGGCCAGTTTGAGTTGTTCTGTTTTTAATCGATTTGCGCTCGACTTATTGTTTTTGATACACCACTTTATTAACTGATTTTAAGTTAATTTTTTAAAGTTTTGAATACAAGTAATTAACTGATTTTTAGTTAATCCTTTAAAGTTTTGAATACAAGTTATTAACTGATTTTTAGTTAATCCTTTAAAGTTTTTAAT
This sequence comes from Scaptomyza flava, assembly GCA_030179655.1. Taxonomy (NCBI): domain Eukaryota; kingdom Metazoa; phylum Arthropoda; class Insecta; order Diptera; family Drosophilidae; genus Scaptomyza; species Scaptomyza flava. The sequence goes on from JARNME010000022.1 coordinate 782,340, forward strand.
ACAAGTTATTAACTGATTTTAGATAAGTCTTGGTTTGTATTTTTACTTTATAAGTTTACTTTTGTATTTGCACTTTATTTTTAGTTCCTTTGTTTGTTCGTGCGTACTTTTTTCTACCGTTGTCCTTTGCCTCAATTTATTGATTTGGTTCGGATTATCACTGGATCTTATTTAAAAACAAGATCCTACCGGCTGCGCCAATTTGTACAAAGGAAGGCGTTTTATATAAAAAAAAAGACCTCGCGAATAAAAACACGACTGTATGTTCTGTGTATCGAGAATCAACTGAACTTCTTTATTTACATTGGTTTACATGAAAGCTTAATTCTATCTTAAAATAATTGTTGATACAAATGTCTGGCTATTGACCTACTCATTGGCGTGTGCAGGTACATTTCCTGTTATTGCCAAATATGCAATGCTTGCATTTCCTGTTATTGTTTTGATTGGACTTATGACTTATTAGGAATTTAAAGAGTTCAATAACTCTTGCACTTTCATACTTATGTTCTTATTTTCGACATTTTTACTGGTGGGATCATACATAACTTCTCCCCCTTTTAGATAAGAATTCTCCTGAATTCTACTGTTATTTAAATGAATTTTAATTTTCTTGTGTTTCAATATAATAATTGCAATCAATATAATTATTAGTATTAAAATAGCTGCATTGCAAAAATATGTTATGTCCTTATGTGTATTTAAATTTTTATGTTTAGCCAGTTAAGTTTGTTTTTCTCATGTATTTTTTCGAATGTAATTTGTTTCGTAAAGTTTTGCATTTGTTTTCTTTTTCATATAATGTTATTTCATTTTCTTTTTCGTAAATGTTCGTATAATAATTATTTTCTATATGGATTGTACAATTGGCAAATTGTATTAACATATTGTTTTCAATTTTAATTTCTTTACTATTACAGTTTTGATGTAGTGTTTCGTTATTTGCGTTCTTAATAACTAAAGTTTCTTCATCTAGTTCTATTATTTCCATTTCTTGTTTTTTAATTAATTGCAGTTATACTTGAATATACAATGTGTACTTGTTTTCATTTCTTTTAATTTTTTATTCTTTTCGTATGTATATGTTATGTTTTTGTGGGTGAATATTACTTCTGATTTCTGCTCTATTTCAAATTTTTCTTATATTATACTTTGTTATTTCGTTATTCGTTAATATGCTTGGATGTAAAATGTTATATTTAGCTGCGACAACATTGTCCTGTAAGTGTTCTATTTTATCTTTTATCATTTGAATTTTTATCTGTTGGTCGTAATATAAATTTTCTTGGTATCTGCTGTTCTCGTATTTGACAATTGCATTTAATTGATTTTCGATTGCTATTCTATCTGACTTAATTATGTGTTCCATATATCTAATTGTGTCATTAAAATCAGTGTTTATGTAAACCTGTTTATTAGTGATTCGTCCGTTTCTTGTATTTTTTCTTTAAAAGTTGATAAATGTGTTTCTATAATTTTTTTGTCTTCTTCGTCCATTGTTCCGAACAGCCATTTTGCTGCGCTACCTACTGCATTAGCCAGTCCTCTTTTTGTACGAGTCCGATTGCCGTATAATGTGTCTAGCCTCTGTTAGTTGTAATTGTAGTATATGTTTGTTATCGTTGTTAATCATTTCTATGTTTTTCTCTATATTGTTCAAAATATTGTCAATGCCTTTTAAGTTTATTATATGTTGTATTATGTCTGTTGCTATTACTATGTCTTGTTGTTTCATCGGTATTTGTGCGTAACCGTCTTCGTCAAGTATTTGTTGCGTCGTCAGTGTTCCTGATATTGTTGTCGTCATCATTAGTATTAGCATCGCCATCATTAGTGTTTTCTGTAAATTTATAGGCTCGTTTATATTTGAAGGGTCAACATCTTTAAGTTTGCTTTTTTAAATTTCGCCATTTCCTTGTGTCTGACTGCTTTATAGTTTTTTATGAATCCTTCTTCACGATTCTCAACATAATTTTCTCTATTTTGTTCCGAATTTTCAACATTTTTCCTTTTGCGTATTCTATATTTTCTCTGATTTTCTCCACTTCTACTTTATTATTTTGGGCTTCATTCGGTGTACATTTAATAGTAGAGTGATATCTGTCGTTATAATTTCTTACTGCTCTTTGCAACATCTGTTTCACTGAAATCTTTCCTGCTTCTGTCTTGTATATTATTCAGAATTTTTCTACTAATGAATTGTGTAATCTCTCTACATTTGCTATTATATTTATGTCTGATATATTGTCATTAATGTCATGTTCTTCTTCCTTATTATTGCTGTCACATTCATAATCATTTTTTTCTAACCTACTTAGGTAATTGGCTACTCTATTTCTTTTCCTTTTAAATAATTTATTTTAAATTGATATTCTCCTAGTTTCAATAACCACCTTTGATGTCTGGGTGAAATATCTTTCCCTTTATACTTTGAATGTAAAAATTTTATTGGTTGATGGTCGGTTAATATTTTAAACTTTCTTCCATACAAGTAAGGTCTGAAGTAGTTTACACTCCAAAGTATTGCCAAAAATTCCTTATCTGTGGCTGAATAATTTCTCTCGTGTTTGTTTAGCATTCTTGATGCGAAACAAATTGGATGCCCTTGTTGGGAGAGGACCGCACCGATCGCGTAATTTGATGCGTCGGTCGTAAGTGTGAATGTTTTTTCAAAATTTGGGAATCTTAATATTGGGTGTGAGCTGATGAGATTTTTAAGTTTTTCGAATGCTTCGATGTAAGTTGGATCTTTTGTATTTACTTTTGCGTCTTTCCTGAGGTATTTTGTCATTGGTTGTGCTACTTTAGCGTAGTCTTTAATAAATTGTCTGTAATATCCTGTTATGCCTAGGAATTTTTGAATTTGTTTTATTGTTTTTGGTAATAATAACTTCTCTATTACAATTATTTTGTTAGGGTTGGCTTGGTACCTTCATTTGTTAAAATGTGTCCTAAAAATTCTGTTTCTCTTCTCATAAAGTTACACTTGTCAATTTGTATTTTAAATTTTTTTTTCTCTAAAATTTCAAATATTTCTTTAATAGATTGAATATGTTCTTGCAACGATGTGCTAAAAATAAGTATATCGTCTAAATATACCACACACTTTTTGTTAACGTGATCTCTTAAAATTTCATTCATAAGCCTTTGAAGCGTGGCAGGTGCGTGTTTTAGACCAAACGGCATTCTTTTAATTCGTATAACCCGTGTGTCGTTACGAATGCCGTTTTCTTTCTATCTTCTTCTCTTAATAAAATCTGATGGTAGCCCTTAGCTAAATCTATTGTCGTGAAGTATTGTGCTCTTCCGAGTTTGTCAAGAATTGATTCGATATTGGGAATAGGAAACTAATCGTCAATAGTTATTTCGTTTAACTTTCTGTAATCTACTACTATTCGAAATTTTTTCTTTCCGGAATTGTCTAATTTCTTTTGTATTACTATTAGTGGGCTTGAATACCTTGAGTTGCTTTTTCAAATTATTCCTTGTTATTCCATTTCTTTTAACTGTCTTCTAACTTCTTCCTCATGTTGAGGTGGGTATCTATATAATTTTGAATTTAGTTGCTCATCTGTAGTCGTCCGTATTTCATGTTCGATCTCGGTTGTGCTAGTCAATTGTTTACCTTCCTTAAAGAATAGTTCACTGTATCGATTAACTATTTTTTTTAACTTCTTTAAGTTCTTCTGCATTTAAATGTCCCAATTCCAAGCTATCAAATGTTTCGTTATTACATTCGAGTGTACAAATTTCTTCGTATCGGTATGAATTATTTATTATAATATTTTCTTTATTATTCAAAGTTAAGATTTTCTTTTCAATATTGATGAACGCGTTTAAAAAGTTTAAAAGATCTATTCCTATTATAAAATTGTATTTTCTTCCTTTTAATGGGGCCAACTTCCAGCGTACCCTAGCGTTATTTGGTAAATTGAATTCCCTAGGTGCATTTTTATGTATTTCGTACTCTATTGTATCTCTGCCGTTTATTGTGCTGTAATGTATGGGTCTGTTTAATTTTATTTTTCTGTAACTGTTATTTGATTATTCACTAAACTTAATGTGGCACCTGTTTCTATTAATGCTACATATTTCTGTCCTTCAATGTTAAGTTCCATTGATGGTAGGCATTCCGAGGCTGCTTCGTAAAAAAAACAGAATTGTTTACCTCTGCCTCTTCGTAGTAGTCTCCCTGATACGATTCATTGTGGCATGTGTTGTTACCCCTACTTGGGTTCTATCGTATGATCCTGCTTCCGTATTATTTCTGTTGGGTCTTGGTTTTTTATATTGAAATCTGATGCAACTATTTTCGTACCTACGTAACATCATTATTCTTAATATTCTGTTTAGATCCTTTTCTTCGTATATTTTATCTAGTAATGTCCCTTGCGTCACCTCTTTAGCTGCATTAACTAACAAACTTTCTACATTGCTTAAATCTATAAAATTATCATTTTTATGGTATACAATAAGCTCGTCTGTCTTATATTTAATATTTTGCAGTTCTACTGCTAGCTCGCTTACCGAGTTAACCTTCAGATCGCATATTCTCCTGTATATGTGGTGTGGTTCTGTGTCCGGCCGGTACCGTAGTTTTAACGTTGCTTTTATTAATTCCCAATTGTCCGGTTCCGGTACGTTGATGATGACATCCTTGGCTTGATCTTGGATGGTTTTGTAGAATATCGTCCGGGTTGCCTCTCGCTTCAATTGTAGATCCTGTACTCCTTGGAGAAGGTACTCCATGCTGCTGAAGAATGAGTTGATTGATATATCTCCTGTCCCCGTAAACGTTGCTAGGTGGTTCACATTTTTAAGTATGCGCTCTTGCTGGGCCATGTTATTACTTGCGCCTTGCAACTGTAGATATGCTTGTCGCAATTGTTCTAGTTGACTTTCTCTAAGGGCCAGTTGCTCTAAAATGTCCGGCTGTGGCATATTTTGGTTTTCTTGTGCCATCCTGTTTTAGTCGTAGTAAGCAGATCTTTTCTGCTTTCTAAAGGCCAGTTTGAGTTGTTCTGTTTTTAATCGATTTGCGCTCGACTTATTGTTTTTGATACACCACTTTATTAACTGATTTTAAGTTAATTTTTTAAAGTTTTGAATACAAGTAATTAACTGATTTTTAGTTAATCCTTTAAAGTTTTGAATACAAGTTATTAACTGATTTTTAGTTAATCCTTTAAAGTTTTTAATACAAGTTATTAACTGATTTTTAGATAAGTCTTGGTTTGTATTTTTACTTTATAAGTTTACTTTTGTATTTGCACTTTATTTTTAGTTCCTTTGTTTGTTCGTGCGTACTTTTTTCTACCGTTGTCCTTTGCCTCAATTTATTGATTTGGTTCGGATTATCACTGGATCTTATTTAAAAACAAGATCCTACCGGCTGCGCCAATTTGTACAAAGGAAGGCGTTTTATATAAAAAAAAAAGACCTCGCGAATAAAAACACGACTGTATGTTCTGTGTATCGAGAATCAACTGAACTTCTTTATTTAAATTGGTTAACATGAAAGCTTAATTCTATCTTAAAATAATTGTTGATACAAATGTCTGGCTATTGACCTACTCATTGGCGTGTGCAGGTACATTTCCTGTTATTGCCAAATATGCAATGCTTGCATTTCCTGTTATTGTTCTGATTGGACTTATGACTTATTAGGAATTTAAAGAGTTCAATAACTCTTGCACTTTCATACTTATGTTCTTATTTTCGACATTTTTACTGGTGGGATCATTCATAGCTTGCATTTGTTTTGTTTTGTATTCTCGCTCGCGATCAAACCCTCAGCTTGTGCGACAATCAGGCGACAGTAGTGGAATGGGTACTTGTTGTAATTGTAATTTGTTTTTTTAAATGGGTAAAAAGTGCTCCGAATCGTATGGGAGGTACTTAAAGGAGTTGTTCAAATAAAAATTCCCTTATTAGTGCTCACTTACTACCTGCATGGAAAATTGTGTGAAAATTTCAGCCTTCTAGCTCTTTTCGTTTAGGCTGTGGCTTTTCCATTATCATCAGGACAAACTCTTTTATATATATGTATAGACAAGTAAGTGGCCCGCTTACTTCGCTGCGCGGATAGTTTATATAAATTTTAGCAATAGAAGATAGATACAAAATAAATAAATTAGAAAATATTTAATTAAATATTAAAGCAAAGTATTTAATATTCTCTTTTCCACGCCACCATTGAGGTAGAGAATCGGGCGCGTAATTTTTATTGTGGTTTCCCCAGTAGGCCTTATCCACTTATTGAATTGAATTTGCAATTATTAACAATTGTTAAGAGCTTCTTTATAACGATATCGGTTGTTTTTCCGTCAGGTGGTAATACAACTAAACTTTTTGGTGAACTGACTCTTGAGCAGGCTACATAAAATTGGCCATGAAAAAAACAATCGTGTCTTAAGTCTAGTCCGGCTTATTTAAGAGTTTGTCCCTGTGATTTGTTAATTGTTAAGGCAAAGCAAACTTTTAAAGGAATTTGCAATCTTTTAAATTGAATTGGCAATTCAGAATCAGAAGGTATTAATGGAATTCTCGGTATAAAAACCGTTTCCCCTATACCATTGCCAGTAAAGATAATTGGTTCGACAAAGCTATTTTGCCATCATGGGTTGGAAATAATCCATTTCCAATTTTAACAAGTAAGAAGGCTCTATTCGGGAGAGCCTGACTAGAAGATACCCTGAACCCAGTTGCAATAAATATATTAAATTTATATAAGTCTTTGGTATACTGACTTAACTTCAATCGATAAAATTAGATATCTCCGGCGTTTCTTAACCGATTTGGAAATTTTCAGAGAAGTGCTATCGTTACCCATTACTTCAATCCTCGTTGTTACATTTTCCAAATTCGTTATTTTATTGTTATCGATATTCTGTGTATATCGGAAACCAGAATAGTTATCGATGATTTGAAGCAAACTTGTTCTGCTTATGGTATAGGAGAACTTAAATACAAAATCTGAAGTCTCTAGCTCTTGTAGTCTCTGAGATCCACGCGTTCATACAGACGGACAGACGGACAGACGGACAGACGGACATGGCTATATCGTCTCGGCTGTTGATGCTGATCAAGAATATATATACTTTATAGGGTCGGAGATGCTTCCTTCTGCCTGTTACATACTTTTGCACAAAACCATTATACCCTTATTTACCCATTTTATGGGTTAAGGGTTCAAAACCATTTCTGCATATTCACCAGCTATGCTATCACATTTTAAGTGCACTCGCATATTCTTCGTTAATGCAATTTTCTGTATATTGGGCCACAAAATTGAAGACTTTAAGCACGCATTTATTTCATCTGCTCTTGTTCCTCTGGGGATCACTGGAAGAGTTTGTCGAAAATCACCAGCTAAGAGAACAGTTATGCCACCCATTAAGTATTCACTATCTCGAATGTCTTTCAAATATCGATCTACAGCTTCAAAAGCACCTTTATGGCCCATAGTACACTCATCCCAAACAATAAGCATGAAATCTTTGAGCACAGCATCAATATTAGATTTCTTTGAAATTGAGCAATGTGGTGTTTCTAAATGAATCAAATTGACGATACCGGAAGAAGCAACGGCCAATACAATTATTTTACTTTGCCGTATCTTTGCCAATAATAAATTTAAAAGATACGTTTTACCTGTTCCACCAGGTGCATCTAGAAAACAGATTTTTCCCTCTTCTGCTTCAACGCTATGTAGTATCTTTTCGTATACTTGTTTTTGCTCAGCAGTAAGGAGTAGCTCATTATTAGCATCAAAATTATCGCAATTTTCATACTTTGCTTCTCTATGATATTCAATATTTGGAACAAATAACTCGTATCTAATTGGTAGTGCAAGTCCATAATAAGTCAAGTTTTGACCACCAATAGACAGTACAATATCTTCAATGTAAATAAGACAATTATTTAATACATTATTCACAATACTTTCATCAATATTTCTGTCTTGTGAAAAATGAAAGGCTATTAAATTACCTTCTGAGAAACTCTCTTTATAAGTATTCCAAAGTTTAAGAGCATCTGAAATTTGACAAAATACTAACATTATTGCAAAAAGTTCTCTCAGTTTTGTAAGATTTGACATACATATGACAGCATCGGCTATAGTTGAATCCCAGTGCTTATCATCTTCTAGTAATCCTAGAGCTTTACACGCCAATTGAAATGAGGCGTATGCTATACCATTAACGGTTTTTAAATTTGAAAATGAAGTTGGCCCTCTTACAAAATGTAGTAAAAGTCTTAAATAAAACATTCTGTATTATTGGGATGAATAGAGTAAACTCTTCCCAAAGCTGAATCTCTTTTAACTCCAGGAAAATTTGGCACATCATGCCCTCGTTTTCTTCTTTTAAATTCTTTATTGTTGCACGTAAAATACGATGGAACTTCACAATATAGAAGCGTTCTTGCAAACTCATCACGTGTGCATATCTCAAAGAAGGTTAGCAAAGTGGTTTTGGGTGTAGTGCTTAATCTGTCAAGTAATTGTTGCGAATTATTGGGGTTAAAATATATCCGTTGAACATTTTCTAAGTGAACAGCTAAGTGTGTAATAGCCGGAAAACATTCATGTATGGGATATGCAAGCATTTTCCATACCGCTTCTGAGCTACTTATATAACGGCCACTTTTGAACATATTAATTTCATTACGTTGGTCTTCAAGAGTAAATGATGCCTGAACACTACCCTTGTTAATATATTTACAAATGTATTTAATAGACTTTACAGAACTACAATACTCAACATTTATGTGAGCTTTAAATGTTCTCAAAAGTACACAGTTGTCAGGCACAACCCAACGATTATCTATGCAATTACCATTTATGTTAATTGCATTACCTCCATCTTCTATTGCTCTTCTACGATATAGAGGGTAACTATCTTTTCCAGTCACAGTTTCTTTAAGTAATTGTCGAGGAATCCTTTTGGTACATTTTCCATTTTTCATGCATGGCGATTTATTATTAAATGCACCACAACGACCATGAATCATGTTTGACTTAACAATGTATATAACAAAACATCCTCATCTGTGTTTGGTACTTCGGCACAGATAATTTGATCAATTTTATCGGGTCTTATTTTATTTTCTAACCAAAGTAGAATATGTATATGTGGTAAGCCCAGCTTTTGCCATTCCACAGAGTACATGAAACATTGCACGTTTCCAAACAAAGAACCTTTTGTCAATAGTGACATTAAAGTTTTAACTTTTCAATGAAAATCTCGAGCTATAATATCGTGACGATCATGCGGTTTTTGCCCGGTAATAAAACACTTTTTATGTCATACCATTGTGGATTGCATGTGAATGTTATGAAAAGATCTAGTCGCCTATAATGGCGAACATATGTCATAGCATCTTGAGTCTTTTCATGCATATATCGTGCAGAGCTTGTAAAAGATTTGTTAAAATTACCATCTGACCAAGTTGAGCTGCGAAAACATCTTGTTGGCCTATTGCATCTTGTAGATGTATATAGCTATCTGCTCTGAGTTTCGCTTGATTGTAGCGAGTATAATTTAACCTCTCTGTTTCAATTTTAGCATACATATCAACTGATTAAAAGAGAACTGACTAAAAAGGGAACGACAATAAATTAAGTGATTTATCTCAGATTGAAGAATCATTATTTTATAGCTGTAAAAGCTTACCGCAGATATCATGTTTTTTTTTGGTTCCACCTTTTGTAATAATGGATTCCATTGTGGTATATCCACTGAATAGCCATCTTCGCCATAACGAAATATCAAAGGGTACTGTAAGGCATCGTATGATCGATGCACCTCACTTATTAGATGTAATTTATCATTATCGCGCTTTTTAAATTGCTGACCAACAATAACTAAAGCTACTTCGTTTGATTGTGGTCCATTGTAAAGCCCTTTGTGGGGACCAGCGGGTGTTCGATCAGCATGTATAAACAATTTATTGTTTCAAGTACTTGTTGGTATTTTATTGAGAGCCATTTTTAGGTCTTCATCATAACGATTATGCTATTTAACATGCATTGAAGATCCTTTACTACGCTACAATCAACATTTGAAATATTTTTGCAACGTAGTTGAGCTTCCTTTTCATCATCACCAACCAAATAATTCAAAATAATTGACCAACTTTCATTTATAATTTCGTACTTCCAAAAGAAGTCATTTGAAAGCAGCTCTTATAATTTCTTATACGATCAATGAAATGATCATGCTTGGGATGTCCACCAATTTTTCAGCTTTTAAATGGATCGGGCAAACTTTCATTTTGTGAAAGTTTAAATTTTCCTAGCTCAGATACCCAAAGGCTCGTTTTTCAATGTTAAAGCATTACAATGTTTGCATATAAATTCATACTACCAAGTTGAGTAATTTTATCTGACTTGTAAGCTATTTCAAAATCATATTTTAAGCCCGACATGGCTTTAACAGTCCATGCACGCAAACGCCATTATTGACGTGCATCAGGATTATTAGCCGGATGTCTTCTCACTGCACGTTTTATTACCCTTTTTTCTGTTTTGCCGTATTTTAACAGGATTTTTAACATTTTCAGTTATAATATAATAATACTTCCTCTAAAGGAATATAAACATCAAAATGTCCATTCGTTAATGGACCGGTAAAACGCTGTCTTTTTACAGGATGCATATTATTTCCGAATGCTTGTAATAAATTTCCATTCTGAAAAACTTGAAAACTAACAGCATAAATTTCTGCTGCTGCTTGAAGCTCCATGCAGTACCATAAGTATTTGAATTTGACATATCGCACTCTTATTGTTCAGAAGAGCTAAGTTTATTTTGAAGCAAGCAAAAGTTTGCCAGTTGGTTACAACATGTTCAGGCCGTCAGCCGTCAGGTGCTACAGGGGGATGATCACGCAGTGTCTAATGCCGGTACTTGTACTGGTATCTAGGCTGCGTGCCGTATCTGTAGCGCACTGGCGGAAGTGCGACTATACTATCCTCGCGAGGGCGGCTGGAAACAGGCTCTTGGTTAGGTCATGTCTCTGCCAGTGAGTGCTGCCAAATCGTAGTCGGGCGAAAGAAGACAACTCTCCAAATCACCTCAAGCCAAGGTGGAACAGCATACGCCGATGGTTGCGTGGCCGGGGAGAAGCACGGTCTCTAGTATGCGGACTCAGGGGGAACAGCCGACCCACCCTGTTTTATGTAGGCTTCCCGCGGTACATGGGCTCTGCCGCGGGTGACGATCCCCTTCCCTATTACTCGTGGGAACAATATGAACTCTAACACTAACAACATAACAATAAACAAAGAGGCCGACACTCGCCCAAAGTCGGATGGGACTAACAATCCCTCATCTTCTGCGCTGCCCGGTAAGCCAGCGGGCAGTGCTATTCCAGGTGTACGCGGTAAGGTTCCGGACAGGCAGCCGAGTCGTGGGGCGAGACCTGGATACAAGGTGCCGGCTAGAGCTCCGCAGAGCATACATGCGGCGGGCTCAGCCTCCACCCCAAACCGGGCCTCAATCTCGATAAAGCCGAGTATGCCCGGACCTAAGAAACCGTCGTACAACGACAAGAGACGTGCTGCGGGTATCTTGACCCGGAACCTGTCTGGCACAGAAACATCGCCAGAAGGTTCGCAGCTGGTGGAGTGGGCAAAATCAATTTTGCCCGATTTTCATCCAGCTCCAGCGAAAGAGCCAGATGCCGCTAAGCCAAAGCGGCAGCTACCGGAAGCTAGTAGCGCACCACAAGCAAAGCGGTCGCACCAGCAGCTCGGGACGAAATCCTACGCCGAGGTGACGAGGGGTAAGGTTCTTCTCGGTGTCCTGGATAAGGGCAGCGAGGGGGGGCAAATCCCGAGGAGCCAGTGGCCGTGGGTGAAGAACGAGCTGCAAGGAGCCTTTATGCAGATCATGCTGGAAATGGAGGACCAAAGCCCGTATGCCAAGATGCCGGCTGGCATCAAGGTTGCGTGAAGGTGGTGGCATGCGCTGATATGCACTCAGCCAAGATATACAAAGAGGCCATTTCTGCCCTGGGTGAGGTCTACCCTGGGGCCAAGTTGGAGGCTGTGGATTGGAAGGATGTGCCCAGCAGGCCTAGGGCTCAAGTATGGGTATCGGCTAAACCCGATGATCCGGCCGAGATCCTAAAGGTCTTCCAATTTTGCAACACTCAGCTGCCGTCAAGCGACTGGCGGGTGGCAAAATTGGAAAAGGCGGATGGTCCACGGCGCCAGATTCTCTTGGTGCTGAACGACAAGACAGTCGACACCTCGCCAAGTCCGGCGACACCTTACCGTACGGCTTTAAAACCGTGGCTGTTAGGGTTTATCGCTCGGACAAGGCCAACGAGTCCGTCGTGCAAGAGCCGGATCTGGAGATCGACCACGACGAGGATCTAGATGAGGAGGAGCTATTAGGCTATGCCTCTCAGACATCAAAGCTAGCTCGAGATCTCTCCCGGCTAGGCCACAGCGGGGGAGACATAGAGGTAGAAGACGATGAAGATGCCGACATTACTGTGGTGGAGAAGGATTTGAAGAATGTCCTTGAGACTTCTTCAGATAAATCTACACCACAGTAAGGCAGCATCGGCTGCTCTTCTGCTGTACCTGGAGAGGGGTACAGTGGACATAGTCCTTATACAGGAACCCTGGGTGTGTTGTTTTTGGACTGAGGACACATGAACACAAGCTACTAGTAGCTGGAACCGAAGGTAGAATTAGAACCTATATACTTGCAAAAAGACATTTAAACATATTTTGCTCCCGAAGAAGGAATAGACAATATCATTCCTGCCCAATTGCAGTCCGCGGGGAAATTAGCCATCAATTGGCTTAAGAACATATTCTCCAGGGTTTTTAAAAATGGTATAATCTCGAGGCCATGGCTGGAATCGAAAGTAGGTTTCATCTCAAAAGCCGGAAAACCCTCGCACACAACAGCTAAAGATTTTCGACCTATCAGTCTCTCGTCTTTTCTACTGAAAACGATGGAGAGGCTGCTCTGTCTTCATTTGAGAAGCACTATTCCCATATCGCTTCGCTCACCAGTTCAGCATGCATATTCTAAGGGCAAGTCTACCGAGAGCGCACTGCATGCACTTACTGCATACATAGAAAAGTCTATACACAGGGAAAACTATACGCTAGTAGCGTTCCTAGACATAGAGGGAGCTTTCAACAACGTCACTCCTAAGACTATCACCGACGCGCTGACGGATTTGGGGGTTGACTCCCTGACTGTGCACCTGATCGATCAGATGCTCCAATGCAGGATCGTAAGGGCCGCACTGGGGGCAGTGACTGTCACCAAATCCGTTGATCGTGGAACCCCACAAGGCGGAGTCCTCTCCCCTCTTCTATGGAACGTAGCAGTAAACCAACTGCTGCTGTCCATGGATGGGGGAGGGTGCAAAGTGGTAGCCTATGCAGACGACGTTGCCCTAGCCTTTTAGGCAAGTTCCCGCAGACGTTATGTGACCGAATGACGGAAGCCCTTGCTAGGCTTTTCGGTTGGGCAAAAAGATCTGGATTAGGAGTTAATCCTGCTAAAACGGAGCTGGTTCTGTTTACGAGGAAATACAAAATTCCGTCTCTACAGCCACCAACTCTAGATGGGGTTGAACTGTCCTTTAGTGACTCAGCAAGATACCTAGGTCTAATTCTAGACAAGAAATTAAACTGGAATCTCAATACTGAAGAGCGTATAAGGAAGGCACATGTTGCTCTATACGCCTGTAGGAAGACAATCTGACTTAAATGGGGCATGACTCCGCAAGTTGTTCATTGGCTCTTCACTGCGGTAGTCAGACCAATTTTATTCTATGGTGTTTCTGTCTGGTGGCCTGCACTTGACAAGAAAACAGTCACCAGGAAATTAGGAAGGGTGCAGCGAACTGCTGCGCTCTGCATAACAAGACCTTTACGTACGACCCCGGGTAACGCTCTTGATGCCATACTGTACTTCCTACCTGTCGAAATGATGGGGCGCAACATAGCTACTATGTCAGCGCTCCGAATGAGGGAAGCCAAACAGTGGATAGGCCAGGACTTTAGACATTCAAGTATCTTGAAAGACAATCCACTCATACCAGACAATACGGATTATCAGATCCCACAGGTGTATTTAGACACTCCCTTTACCACCCTAATCCCAACTAGAGAGAACTGGGAAGAAGGTTTGCCCGCAAGACCTGCGGAAGCTATAGAAATTTTTACAGACGGCTCAAAGCTGGACGGTAGAGTAGGAGGCGGCATTTTCTGCGCCAATTTTAACTTACGCAAAGCTTTTCGACTCCCTGACCACTGTAGCGTCTTCCAGGCAGAAGTGCTAGCAATTCAGGTGTCACTAAGTTGCATTCCACATAGGTGTAATGTCAGTAAAATCTATATCCTCACAGACAGCCAAGCAGCTATTAGATCGCTGGAGTCGTACACGTCGAACTCTAAGGCTGTTCATAACTGTCGCAAATCTCTAAGCGAGATGGCAAAGCAGTTAAGCATATGCCTAGTATGGGTCCCAGGACATAGGGACATAGAAGGCAACTGCATCGCTGATGAACTTGCCAGATTAGGAACTACTATGGAACTCCTTCCAGACAAAGAGTGCATTGGTATACCTATGGCATCCTGCCAACAGAGTATGGCAGCTCTCCACTCACAACTCACGTATTGCTCATCAAACCTGGCCAACCAGATGCCAGAAAAGATCAAATGAGCTCTGCCTCCTAAGCCGGAACAAGTGCTCTATTGTTACCAGAGTGATGACTGGGCATTGGCTTGTGGGGGCACATGCGGCCAGATTATTGGTCCCACACAACGACTTCTGCAGAAGTTGTAGAGACGAGGAGGAAGAAGAAACAGTTCTTCACCTTCTTTGTACCTGTCCGGCCTTATGCAAAACTAGGCAAAGAATCCTTGGTGACTTTTTCTTCGAAGATCTATCTGAACTTGCGAGTAAAAGACCCAAGAGTAGCAAGGTACATCCAAGTCACAGGATGGACTCATGATGCGGTGTCATACCAAGAGTGATAGAGGGGCCTCAGAGCCTTTCGCGGCATCACAATGGGCGGCCTAAGTGCGCCGAAACACCAAAAGAAACTAAAATACGTTGATCGTTATTTAAATATTTTAATAATAGCAATTCAATTTTATTATAACTTATCATAAAATACGTATTTAAAATGAACTTATATATATACGTAATTTTAAAGGAATGTATATATAGTATATAATACGAAAATCAGAATATTGAAAAACTCACTGATTCAAAAATTTACTTTCGATTTTATTATTATCCTTAATATAAACAATATTAAAAAATTCACTGAAAATTAACTTTCTTTGTTCACATTAAATATCAACTAAAATGCAAAACCAATTCTCTTACCATTGTATGCAAAAACATAATGTTGGAGAGAGCATTACAGTTATTCCTCTAAGCAACAGACACCGAGCTCTAACATACAACGCTTGCACTTAAGAGCTAGGTATGGGTGGTGCAAATTAGGCAATGCCATTCCCTTAACTGCAGCCTCTTAGTTATGGCAAGCTTAGCTTAGTGAGTGTGGAGGAGATAGGGATATTAAAATTTATGTTTGACATGCAGAGCGCGCGCATAAACAAAAGAGTGAGCGTAAATAACAACAAAGACGCATGATTGCATTAAAATTATTTTATATCTAGCGGCAGTCATAAGAGCGACGCGCGCGCTGATTAAGCTTTAAGCCGCTCTTTGTGATGCAGACATGCATATATTCCCTCAGCTGTGCATGCTGCTTGCAGTGAGTACCATGAACAGTCATATTTCTTCTTCTTTGTTCTACTCTCTGTTATCTTACGGTGGCTACAAAATATAAGAAAACTTTGTTTTGAATCAATCGACGTGTAAAGTATTACATTTTTTATACCCTGAACCATGAAATGGGTAAAAAAAAGGGTATAATTTTTTTGAGCAGGCAGAAAGAAGCATCTCCAACCCCATATAAAATATATATATTCTTGATCAGCATCAACAGCCATGTCGATATAGCCATGACCTTCTGTCCTTCTGTCTGTCTGTCCGTTCGTACGTCCGTATGTATGAACGCATCAATCTCAAAGACTAAAAGAGCTAGAGACTTCAAATTTGGAACATAACTTCTCCTAAGCCATAGGCAGATCAACTTTATTTCAAACTATCGATAACTATTCTTGCTTTCGATATACATATGGAATCGATAACGAAAAAATCTCGAATTAAGAAAATTAAAAAATATAAGTTGAAACTATGTATAACTTTATAACTTCCATGAAAATTTGATCCAAATCGGTTAAGAAACACTGGAGATATTTTAAATTAAAGTTAAAGTCAAGAAAAACTCACATCTCCAAGTCATTTTAATACACGGGTTCAGGTTATCTTTTAGTCGGGATTTCTCGACTAAAACCTTCTTACTTGTTTTCAGATTCGCTCGCGCATCGATCTTCATGTTCGGCGCTAGATGACAAATTATTTTTAAATCGCGCCTTCGTTGTTGGCTATTTAGGCTAATTCTCTTATCTATGCGCGCGAGTTATGTTTGATCCCACCAGTAAAAATGTCGAAAATAAGAACATAAGTATGAAAGTGCAAGATTTATTGAACTCTTTAAATTCCTAATAAGTCATAAGTCCAATCAGAACAATAACAGGAAATGCAAGCATTGCATATTTGGCAATAACAGGAAATGTACCTGCACACGCCAATGAGTAGGTCAATAGCCAGACATTTGTATCAACAATTATTTTAAGATAGAATTAAGCTTCATGTTAACCAATTTAAATAAAGAAGTTCAGTTGATTCTCGATACACAGAACATACAGTCGTGTTTTTATTCGCGAGGTCTTTTTTTTTTATATAAAACGCCTTCCTTTGTACAAAATTGGCGCAGCCGGTAGGATCTTGTTTTTAAATAAGATCCAGTGATAATCCGAACCAAATAAATAAATTGAGGCAAAGGACAACGGTAGAAAAAAGTACGCACGAACAAACAAAGGAACTAAAGTAAAGTGCAAATACAAAAGTAAACTTATAAAGTAAAATACAAACCAAGACTTATCTAAAAATCAGTTAATAACTTGTATTAAAAACTTTAAAGGATTAACTAAAAATCAGTTAATAACTTGTATTCAAACTTTAAAGGATTAACTAAAATCAGTTAATTACTTGTATTCAAAACTTTAAAAAATTAACTTAAAATCAGTTAATAAGTGTATCAAAAACAATAAGTCGAGCGCAAATCGATTAAAAACAGAACAACTCAAACTGGCCTTTAGAAAGCAGAAAAGATCTGCTTACTACGACGAAAACAGGATGGCACAAGAAAACCAAATATGCCACAGCCGGCCCTTAGAGAAAGTCAACTAGAACAATTGCGACAAGCAAATCTACAGTTGCAAGGCACCAGTAATAACATGGCCCAGCAAGAGCGCATACTTAACAAGTAAGAAGGCTCTAGTCGGGAGAGCCCGACTAGAAGATACCCTGAACCCAGTTGGATTAAATAAATTAAATTTATAATTGACTTTGGTAAACTAACTTAGCTTCAAGCGATAAAATTCGATATCTCCGGCGTTTCTTAACCGATTTGGAAATTTTCAGAGAAGTGCTATCGTTACCCATTACTTCAATCCTCGTTGTTACATTTTCCAATTCGATATTTTATTGTTATCGATATTCTGTGTATATCGGAAACCAGAATAGTTATCGATAATTTGAAGCAAACTTGTTCTGCTTATGGTATAGGAGAACTTAAATACAAAATCTGAAGTCTCTAGCTCTTGTAGTCTCTGAGATCCACGCGTTCATACAGACGGACAGACGGACATGGCTATATCGTCTCGGCTGTTGATGCTGATCAAGAATATATATACTTTATGGGGTCGGAGATGCTTCCTTCTGCCTGTTACATACTTTTGCACAAAACCATTATACCCTTATTTACCCATTTTATGGGTTAAGGGTATAAAAATGTGAACGACCTAGCAACGTTTACGGGGACAGGAGATATATCAATCAACTCATTCTTCAGCAGCGTGGAGTACCTTATCCAAGGAGTACAGGATCTACAATTGAAGCGAGAGGCAACCCGGACGATATTCTACAAAACCATCCAAGGACAAGCCAAGGATGTCATCATTAACGTACCGGAACCGGACAGTTGGGAATTAATAAAAGCAACGTTAAACTACGGTACCGGCCGGACACAGAACCACACCACATATACAGGAGAATATGCGATCTGAAGGTTAACTCGGTAAGCGAGCTAGCAGTAGAACTGCAAAAAATTAAATATAAGACAGACGAGCTTATGTATACCATAAAATGATAATTTTATAGATTTAAGCAATGTAGAAAGTTTGTTAGTTAATGCAGCTAAAGAGATGACGCAAGGGACATTACTAGATAAAATATACGAAGAAAAGGATCTAAACAGAATATTAAGAATAATGATGTTACGTAGGTACGAAAATAGTTGCATCAGATTTCAATATAAAAAACCAAGACCCAACAGAAATAATACGGAAGCAGGATCATACAATAGAAACCAAGGGGTTAATAACAATAGCTATAACCCAAACGCCCAACAGCAAAATCATAAGAATAATTATCAAAATAAAATACGAATCAACAATACGATCAACAAGTCAACCAGCAGTTTAACGCAAATCAGAATTTAAACCAAAATAATAGGAACCATCAGCAGATTTATAAAAACAATAACTCTGGACTATACAGATAGAATATTAGAAGTAACAACTCGGGACAGAGTAGGAATTACCAGAATAATCAACAAACGAACTCACAACAAACAAGACACTATAGGTCTGGAAACCCAGAACCTATGGAAGTAGACAATGTAGAAGCAGAACGAAATAGGAGTACAACACATGCCACAATGAATCGTATGATAACAATTACCATGAAAACGACAACAACTCAAACGAACAGAACGACCAGAATCAAGGAGACTATTACGAAGAGGCAGAAGTAAACAATTCTGTTTTTTTTACGAAGCAGCCTCGGAATGCCTACCATTAATGGAACTTAACATTGAAGGACAGAAATATGTAGCATTAATAGATACAGGTGCCACATTAAGTTTAGTGAATAATCAAATAAACAGTTACAGAAAAATAAAATTAAACAGTAAATTACAGCACAATAAACGGCAGAGATACAATAGAGTACGAAATACATAAAAATCGACTGACGTCGAACATATCCGGGAGCCTGAGGTAGCTATGGACGTTTGTTCACAAAGCTCCAGCACCGACACCATCACCAAGGAGGTTGAAGAAGCCCTTCTTGCCTCTCCTAAGGCCGAGAAACCCAAGAGGATCGCGCTATCGGGAGCTGCAAGAAAGAGACTGCGCAGACACCTTGCAAATGGCGTTCCCATGGAGGAGGCTAAGAGGCTCGCACAGAAGCCTATTGGCCCACCCATGGCTATGCCCAGCAGAAGTGGTGTAGCGAACAGCGGGGTAGATCGGCAAACACGACCCCAGAAGAGGCGTCGAATAAGAGGGTCATGCTGAAGACCGCGGCACCTAGTGCCCTGGCGAAGGGTGATCCTGCAAGCGTGTTGCTTGCCAAGGTGGCTCCAGTAGCCTCCACAGCCGCAACTGCGGCTGGGCAAGTAGCACAGGAGCAGCCACCCCAAACCGGTGGTATGGCCTCTTATAGGGATGTTGCCAGCTCATCGAAGATGGCAATACTCCCAGCCGACTACCCCAACAGTTTGCTCACTACGGAGCAGCTTGGCAGCATCCAAGCCGCCATCTTGTCAAGGGTGATGGAGCTGAGGCATGGCTCTGTGAAGCCGTTATTCTCTGGCTGCACCTTTAGACCAGGATGGATGGCCATCACTTGCGGAAATGCGGAGACGGTTGAGTGGCTGTGCACAGAGGTGCCTAAGCTCCGGCTGTGGAAGGATGCCCGCATTAAGGTAGTCCCCGAGGCAGAGGCTCCACGTGCCGCTGTTTTCATAGGCTACTTTCCGCTTCCGAATGCGGACGAAGACGGACGAGATTCTGAAGCTCGTCGAAGGTCAGAATAGCGGGCTGCGAGTGGGACACTGGCGCGTCTTTCACCGGGAGATGAGGCAGCACATGGCTATTATTACCTTAGCACTGGACCTGTTTGGGCCAACCGGCTGAAATCGCTATGATTCCAGCTGAACTTCGCGTGGGGCAAGGCTACCCTTAAGCCTAAGGACAGCGCGCAGTCGAAAGAACAGGCAGTGGCTCATGCTCTCGTATCGGAGAAGCCCACCTGCTCCAAGACTGCCATACCGGACGCAGCTGCAACAACACCACAGGGTGTCGCTGAGGAGACTCATGCGACCCCTGGGCTGCCTGAAGCTAACATCACAGTCCGGACCCCCAGCGGTGGTGAGGCATGTGGCACCGTAGCTGCCCAGGAGCCCGCAGCACCGAAAAAGATCCTGCGCCCTCCCCTTTACGGGCGCATCACGCGCGGAACCGGGCGCGTGAATAGGGGTGCGAGGCGCACTTTAGAGGAAGAGGCCCTTCTGCGCACTAATCGAGGCCGGAAGAGGGCGGACTAATGTCTTGTCCTCCTCCCCCCTCTCTCACCAACACCCGGAGACACCTCAAATGTCTCCAAGCAAACCTCCATCACGCAAAGGCCGCATCCGACGTACTTTGTGAGAGGTTTGCTACAATGGACATAGCATTTATCCAGGAGCCGTGGATAAATGCCGGACGTGTCCTGGGGCTAAGCACCACATCCGGTAAATTGCTATATGCAAACAACCTACCTCGCCCTAGAGCGGCGTTGTTAATTAACAAAAATCTAACATATGTTCCCCTTTCACAGTTCATCACTGAGGACCTGGTGGCAGTCTGGGTTAAAATACCCACTGCCCATGGCAAGCAGGAGGCAGTGCTGGCCTCCGCCTATCAGCCCGGCGATTCAGATGTTGTGCCTACGGCGGCTACCTGTGCCCTGGTAGAGCATTGCCAGAGAAACCGGCTCCGATGGTTAATCGCCTGTGATGCCAATGCACATCACACGGTCTGGGGGAGCAGTGACATCAAAAAAGAGGTGAGTACCTTCTTGAGTACATTATTAGTGACAACATAAGCCTACTAAATCGAGGCAATGAGCCCACATTTATTAATGCAATCAGAGAGGAAGTCCTCGACCTAACTCTCTGTAGTCTTAACATGTTGTCCATTGTCTCAAACTGGCACGTTGCGAGTGAGATCACTATGTCAGATCACCAGCACATTAGATTTGATATAGGATGTGCCTTGCAATGTAGCCTAGTTACAAGAAATCCCAAAAACACCAACTGGGATCTTTCTGTTTTGAACTTGAGCAATCCAGAGACTGCTCCACCCGTCCGATATTGTCCATTGACGAGCTAGAGCGTGAAGCTACTGTGCTTCATACGAACATTAAATTGGCTTATCACGCTAGCTGCGAACAAAAAGTTCGTAAGACCAGAAGGGCTGTTCCCTGGTGGAACAAGAGCCTTGACGATCTCAAAAAGGCTGCGCGAAAGCTCTTCAATAAAGCAAAGAGTGGGAAAACCACATGGGATTCCTACAAATCTGCTTTAACGCTCTATAATAAAGAGCTGAGAAGGTCCAAACGGGCTACATGGCGCCAACACTGCGGGCAGATTTCAAACCTCCCGGAAGCTGTCAGGCTACAAAAAGCCCTTTCCAAGGACCACTCAAACGGCATCTGTACGTTGAAAAAGCCAGATGGAACACACACAAACGACCCAAGGGAAACGAGCAGCCTTCTTTTGACTACTCATTTTCCCGGGTGCGTGGCTGTAGAGCAGCACAGCTCAGAGGGTGAGGCACCAACCTACCTCTCTGGGATTGGAGAGTGCCTATACCTGCGAGTGGCTATGGTGGCAGACTCCAATAGGGCTGAGAGAAGGGAACCCCTTATCCCTCAGAACGTTTTGGAAACTTGCCCTATAGACTGTTTCATCAAAATAGCGTACAATGGGCTATACAGAGCTTCAGTCCATACAAATCCCCTGGGCCAGATGGAATATATCCATGCTTGATGCAGCGGGTACTGCACCAACTCGCAATCCCCCTGGTCCGTTTATTCCGAGCTAGTCTCTTGTTTGGACACATACCAAGCAAATGGGCTAAAGTGAAAGTTGTGTTTATTTCTAAGGTAGGGAAGAAAGATTCCCAATTGCCTAAGTCCTATAGACCAATTAGTCTTAGCTCCTTCTTCCTTAAAACTATGGAAAAGATAATTGACCAGCACATCAGGGAGATAAATCTCAAGCAGCTTCCATACATAAGTACCAATATGCGTACCAAGCTGGTAAGTCAACTGAGACTGCCATTATTGCCTTACAACAACCATTGAAAAGGCCATTGGTGCTCAACAAATAGCACTATGTGCCTTTTTAGACATATCAGGAGCTTTTGACAACACGTCATATCAGGCTATCCGTGCCTCTCTTGTACATAAAAATGTACCCACACCCATTATTAGGTGGATTCGGAAATGCTAAATCCAGAATAATAACTGTAGACCTTGGAGGAACCATGACCTCAATCACAGCCACAAGGGGGTGCCCTTAAGGGGGAGTACTCTCTCCTCTCTTGTGGACTCTGGTCATCGACGAGCTACTCTATAAGCTCAACGACTTAGGGTTCGCCACTCAAGGCTACGCTGATGACCTAGTCAGTAAGCCCTTAACATAGCCAACAGATGGTGTCAGGACAAAGGATTGTCCATAAGCCCGTCTCAAACTGTTTTAGTTCCATTTACCAGGAAAAGGTCTCTGTCTCTAACAAGACCATCCTAAATGAATCTACCATTAACTTTTCGGTTGAAGCCAACTACTTAGGAGTTACACTTGACTCCAAGCTCAACTGGAATGCACACCTTGAAAAGACCATAAATAAAGCCACTCGAGCACACTTCGCTTGTTACAGGCTTTTCGGTAGAACATGGGGCCTAAGTCCCAAAATGATCTACTGGTCTTTTAACACTGTGGTAAAACCGATCCTAACCTATGCAGCTCTTGCTTGGTGGACGAAATCTACCCAGAAGACAGCTGCGGCTGCACTTACCAAACTACAACGACTAGTCTGCATAGGCATCACTGGAGCCATCCGAACATGTCCCACTGCAGCACTTGGAGTTATAACTGGCATACCCCCTCTACCCATCACCTTGAAAAAGGAGGCCTGCCTGGGGCTCTTCGCCTTCAAAACATCACTAACATAAAAAGTGGGGATCTTACCGGGCATCTTCGGGTTCTTGAACCCATAATAAATGAGCCCATTCTGCGCGTAACTGACGAACAGAAAACAAAACTTGTTTTCCACAGAAACTTCTCTGTAGTCTTGCACACCAGGCATGATTGGAAAACAAAATCAATATCTCTGCCCAGTGGATCACAAACGTGGTACACTGACGGGTCAAAACTGGAAAACGGCGACACCGGGGCTGGTATTTTTGGACCAAGGTTCAACAAGTCCATAGCCATGGGAAAGTCTCCAACCATTTTCCAAGCAGAGATATACGCTATAGAAATCTGTGCTCGTGAATGCCTTCGCAGGAAAATGCAAGGTGCACGGATTTACATCTTCTCTGACAGTCAGGCGGCGCTCATAGCGCTAAGATCCTTCACGATCTCCTCCAGACTTGTAGAGAACTGTTTCCAGCAGCTGAACGCCCTTGCCTCAAAAAACATCTTAACGATGGGCTGGGTGCCGGGGCATAAAGGCCACATAGGAAACGAGGTAGCAGATCCCTAGCAAAACGCGGGGCGATGTCACCACTAATCGGCCCTGAACCGTTCTGTGGACTCTCGAAAGGACACAAAAGAGAACTGGTCAGGAAATGGGAGGAAAAGGAAATAAGTTGCCACTGGACCGACAGTGCAGGGCTGAGACAAGCCAAACAATTTCTTGTCCCCCAGATGACGCGATCAAAACGCATCATCAATCGAAAGAAGAACGAAATACGTATTCTAACAGGCTACCTAACGGGTCATTGCAACCTAAGGTATCACCTTAAGAAATTAAAACTTTCAGAAATCAACACATGCAGATTCTGTGAGATGGAGCCTGAAACATCAGAACATGCTATATGTGAATTCCCCTCGCTAAGCAGACGTCGACTTCTACAACTAAGAGGTGATCTCACTCCCCCCTACAGGATATGGGAACATATAGACCCTACCAAAGTGCTCTCTTTTATTAGAAGCCTTGGTATAGAGGCTCTACCCTAATTCCTACAGGCCGGCACAAAAGACCTAACATCTGGTCGCAGTGCAACAAAGCCCTAGTAATAATAATAATAATAATAAAATGTTTTTAGATCGCTTTTATATTTATGTTTTTATATTTTAATAACTGCACACAACCAGCCACGTTCACACGCAAAAACAAAAGAGGAAGTAAGTCAAACAGTGTGCCCATACATTCATTTTTAGGGATTTCAATAATGTACATTTTTGTTAACATAACATGACAGTGAGGACGGTAGAGTAATGTTCAATGCCCAACACGCCCCCTCAAAAATTACATTTAACATTTAATTAAGTATTTCATTATATGTGACTGGTGTGTATTCTGGGGAAGTATTACAATATGATCCAGCATTTGCTGCTAGGATTGGGAAAACCCAGATAAAACACAATCAGATCATTTCAACTGCTGCCACTGAATTCTGCCTCCTTGTGTTCCAACAAATAGAATTTGAATTAAACATTTTAATTATATAACCCGTTGTACTTTTTCTGTCATTCTCATTTCCCCCCAATCTGAGTCAACATAGCCAACAAATATGTGTTCATAATCTAAATTTTCTTAAAGATTAGTTTCATGTCAATATTGCCTCTAAGATATCTCAGAATTCTTTTTAACCTTGCCATAATTCCATATTATTTTTTTAGGATATCTACTTAAGATGTTTATGGCAGCAGCGATATCAGGACGTGTACAAAGCATTATGTACATTAAGCTACCAATTAAATTTCGACAGGGGGCATCGTATATGTCGTCTGAGTTTAACATTTCATAATTTAGCTTGCTTGGAAGTGGAGTGCTGACGGATTTGCATTCTTCCATATTAAACTTACTTAAAATCCTTTTTATGTAAGCAGATTGGCTTAAAGATATCTGATCATGGCCTATTTCTATTTTCATTCCAATAAAGTACCGTATTTCACCTAAGTCAGTCATTCGAAACTTTGTCATCAGGTATTGTTTTAAATTATCTATTATATCTATATCTGATGTCGCTATAACTAAGTCGTCCACATATAGCAATACATATAATTCTTTTTTTATATCACCTTCATCTTTAACATATATACATCGATAAACAGGTGATTCTTAAATCCACACTCTTTCAACGCTTGCTCAAATACTTGAAACCAGCATCTAGCTGCTGTTTGAGCCCGTAAATTGATTTATTTAATTTACATACACTTCATTATTGCAAACAATTCCTTGAGGAACTTTCATGTATATTTCCTCTTTCAGCGTACCATTTAGAAAAGCTGTTTTAACATCCATGTGATGTACTTTGAAGTTATATTGGTTTGCAATAGATAATATAAAACGAAAACTAGAAATTCTAGCAACAGGGGCGAACGTTTCATCGTAATCTATTTGATACTTCTGTGTAAAACCACGTGCCACTAATTTCCAAATTCATTCTGTTTTAAGGTAAATACCCACTTACTGTCTACAATATTCTTGTTTTCGGGCCTTCTAACAATAGTCCATGTCTTATTAATTCGTGAGCAGACAATTCTTCTTGAATAGCTTCTTCCATAAAGACCTGTCCTCTCTACTTCGTATCTCGTCAAACGTATTAGGAACTTCATTGAAAACAGTATGAGCATTTAAAATATAACTATTTAGACTCGCTTCATCTTCGCTATACGATATATGTGGTTTATTTTTCAATCTATCGCTTAACCTAGTTACATCTTCAGTAACTTGTCCGCGATTTCATTTGAAACTTTTCACTAGGCTGTGAATTTCCTTACTCTCATTTAGGAAATGTCATTATCACTATCCTTACTTCATTCAGGATCTCTGGTACACAACATTCCTTACTCTCATTCTGGACATTTTCATTATCGTAATCCTTACTCTCATTCGGGATCTCTGGTTCACAACTTTCCATACTCTCATTCTGGAAATTTTCATATCATCCTCCTTACTTTCATTCAGGAGATCACTTTCCTACTCTCTTTCAGGAATTAAAATTCTTATTTTTATCCTTACTATCGTTCGGGATTTCACTTTTACCAGCACTACAGTTAACCATATTTGTCTCATCTACAACCACGTCTCTAGCAACAATAAATTTCTCATTTTCGATATCCCATAATTTAAAGCCTTCGGTTCATATCCGACAAAAATACTCTTAAATGATTTTCTTCGAACTTCCGTTTCTATTTTTATTGTGAACATACACAGTCGAACCGAATATTTTCAAATATTTAAAACCGGCTTTCTACTATGCCACAACTCGTATGGTGTAGTTGCTCGATCTCCAAGTGCCTTACTTGGAATCCTATTTATTATGTACGTTGCCGTTAACACAGCTTCACCCCAAAAAGACTTATCTAATTCTGCACCACTGCTCATGGCACGAGCCTTTTCAGTAATGTTCTAATCATTCGTTGTGAAACTCCATTCAACTGTGGAGTGTATGGTACCGTTAAATGATAACTGATTCCCTTCTGAACACAGAACTCACGCATATCGGTAGATAAATATTCCCATTGTCAATGTACAGATTCACTACTTTGAGATTAAAATGTGCTTCACATTTTGCCACAAAGTCTTTAAACATATTAAACACATCCGATTCATGTTTTATAAGATAAGTAACACATAATGTGTAAACTGATCCACGAAAATTACATAGTAGTTTTTATCATCAATAGTTGTAGGAGTTATCGGACCACAGACATCTGAATGAATAACAAAGAGAGCTCTATTTATATGTTCTTTATTTTTATATTTATCAAATCGTAATCTGGCTTGTTTTCCATTTAAACAAGCTTCGCATATGTCGTCTGTGGGATTAACACTATCAAGAAGCCTATTATCGTTAAATAAATTCTTTCTTTTATTTCTAACATTTTCCCGTTGCTAATGTGACCCAATCTCTCATGCCACAATTTATATAGATTAGTGTTATTTGCATTAATTTTATATGCTTTAAACTCAATAATTGGCATATCGTACGCACCTGACTTTTCAGCAATAGTGATACCATTCTTGTTCAGTTTCACTCCATTTTCGTCGAATATAACAGTTATACCGGCCTCTTGCATTCTTTTTACCGATATAAGATTCTCTGTGACTTCTCCACAGTATAAGACGTGCTCCAGCGTAATCTCATAATCAGTTGGTAGACGAACCACTCCACGCTTGGTTGCAGATATGTATTCTCCTTGTTTGGCTACAGCAATCCTTACTGGAGTTTCTAATTCGACAGAGTCTACGAATAGTGTCTCATCGTTTATGAGGTGGTCTGTAGCACCAGAGTCCAGAATAAAATTCACATTCATGTTTGATTTCTTATTTTTATTATTTAAACTTTTCAACATAAACGCGAAACCTGGCTTGGATGTTGCAGGGTGAGCTTGTTCATTGTTTTCTTTATTATTATTTTCATTATTAATTTGGTTTTTATAACTATAACAATCTTTCTTTATGTGTCCCGGTTTTCCACAGTGGTGACATTTTATATTATTTTGTTTTGAATATGGTTTGCGGGTATTATTATTATAATTTTGCCTTTTAATTTGTATTTGTTATTATTTTATAATGTTTTCAGCATGCATAACCTTTTACTAGTGTCATTATTAGCGTTTTTTATTTTAACTCGTGATCTAATAAACGGTTCTTGACGAAAGCTATTATATTTTATATTTTTTTTATATTTTCCTCCGATAATGGTCTCTATAGGTGTAATAACCCCGTCATACGATATTGGCAAAGTAAGTAGCAAGTGCGAAACCTTATCCATTTCATCTATTTTAGCACCCGATGCTAAAAGTTCACCGACTAGTTCATCAAAAATCATAAAGTGGTTCACTAGCGTCATCTCGCTCTTTAATTTGAGCGATAACAATCGTTTGCGCACAGCTAATTGCGACGCCAGACTTCTACGTTCATATACGGAATCCAAATTCAGCAGAATTTGGCGTGCTGTGTGGTTGCCGGTAGCAAAATTCAAAACGAATCGCTTAAAATTTCTATTAATGCACTTTTAGCGCACCTCTCTGCCTTCACCCAACTTTCGTCTTGTTCATTAGGTGTCCCATCGTCGATAACTTTTAACACATCGAGTTCAGCAAGAAGTGCTCTAACTCTGAATTTCCAAATCGCGTATTTCTCGCCGTCAAACGGTTTTATATTGCGCTTTGCCTTATCCATTATATATTTATTTGCGTATAGGTAATTGTAAGCACGCAAGACGGACGCTTTGAATATGAATATTGTATTCACTTTTAATTCTTTATTAGAACGTAGCCTGGGGCCATAACCTGTTGTAATGTATCGTTCGTTTTCCCTTTTCTACGTTTGTTCAATTAATAACACAATTGTTTGAGTTATGTTTTTAGGTCGCTTTAATATTTTAATGTTTTTATATTTTAATAACTGCACACAACCAGCCACGTTCACACGCAAAAACAAAAGTGGAAGTAAGTAAAACAATGTGCCCATACATTCATTTTAGGGATTTCAATAATGTACATTTTTGTTAACATAACATGACAGTGAGGACGGTAGAGTAATGTTATGTCCAACAGTTTTATTATCTTAAGAGCAACACGCGCACTTATGTGAACGCCCTATGCTTGTTCGAAATTGCATATCAATAACATATTAATAATGTTAGTTAGTTTTTTCTAAGTTATACAAGCAGCAAGTAGGCAAATCCACCCGCATAAAATATTCTGGTGTGGGTAATTTTTCTAGACGCACCAAGTTTTGTGTTGTTGTTTTGTTTTTTAAATCAATCACACCAACAAAAGTAGGAGTGCGGGCCCAACAACAACAACAACAAACGCTTCTTGCAAGTGTACGAACCTTTTTTTATGACACTTTGCTTGCGGGACTCAAAGGCGTCATTGCCCATTGTTTTGTTTTTGTATTCTCGCTCGCGATCGAGCTCTCAGCTTGTGGGACAATCAGGCGACAGTAGTGGAATGGGTATTTGTTGTAATTATTTTATTATCTTAAAAGCAACACGCGCACTTATGTGAACGCCCTATGCTTTTCGAAATTGCATATCAATAACATATTAATAATGTTAGTTAGTTTTGTCTAAGTTATATAAGCAGCAAGTAGGCAAATCCACCCCATAAAATATTCTGGTGTGGGTAATTTTTCTAGACGCACCAAGTTTTGTGTTGTTGTTTTTGTTTTTTTAAATCAATCACACCAACAAAAAGTATGAGTGTGGGCCCAACAACAACAACAACAAGCGCTTCTTGCAAGTGTACCAACCTTTTTTTATGACACTTTGCTTGCGGGACTCAAAGGCGTCATTGCCATTGTTTTGTTTTTGTATTCTCGCTCGCGATCGAGCTCTCAGCTTGTGGGACAATCAGGCGACAGTAGTGGAATGGGTATTTGTTGTAATTATTTATTATCTTCAGAGCAACACGCGCACTTATGTGAACGCCCTATGCTTGTTCGAAATTGCATATCAATAACATATTAATAATGTTAGTTAGTTTTGTCTAAGTTATATAAGCAGCAAGTAGGCCAATCCACCCCCATAAAATATTCTGGTGTGGGTAATTTTTCTAGACGCACCAAGTTTTGTGTTGTTCTATTGTTTTTTTTAATCAATCACACCAACAAAAGTAGCAGTCAGGCCCAACAACAACAACAACAAGCGCTTCTTGCAAGTGTACCAACCTTTTTTTATGACACTTTGCTTGCGGGACTCAAAGGCGTCATTGCCCATTGTTTTGTTTTGTATTCTCGCTCGCGATCGAGCTCTCAGCTTGTGGGACAATCAGGCGACAGTAGTGGAATGGGTAATTGTTGTAATTATTTTATTATCTTAAGAGCAACAAGCGCACTTATGTGAACGCCCTATGCTTGTTCGAAATTGCATATCAATAACATATTAATAATGTTAGTTAGTTTTGTCTAAGTTATATAAGCAGCAAGTAGGCAAATCCACCCCCATAAAATATTCTGGTGTGGGTAATTTTTCTAGACGCACCAAGTTTTGTGTTGTTGTTTTTGTTTTTTTAAATCAATCACACCAACAAAAAGTATGCAGTGTGGGCCCAACAACAACAACAACAAACGCTTCTTGCAAGTGTACGAACCTTTTTTTATGACACTTTGCTTGCGGGACTCAAAGGCGTCATTGCCCATTGTTTGTTTTTGTATTCTCGCTCGCGATCGAGCTCTCAGCTTGTGGGACAATCAGGCGACAGTAGTGGAATGGGTAATTGTTGTAGTTATTTTATTATCTTAAGAGCAACATGCGCACTTATGTGAACGCCCTATGCTTGTTCGCAATTGCATATCAATAACATATTTAATGTTAGTTAGTTTTGTCTAAGTTATATAAGCAGCAAGTAGGCAAATCCACCCCATAAAATATTCTGGTGTGGGTAATTTTTCTAGACAGACCAAGTTTTTGTTGTTGTTTTTGTTTTTTAAATCAATCACACCAACAAAAAGTAGGAGTGCGGGCCCAACAACAACAACAACAAACGCTTCTTGCAAGTGTACGAACCCTTTTTTTATGACACTTTGCTTGCGGGACTCAAAGGCGTCATTGCCCATTGTTTGTTTTTATATTCTCGCTCGCGATCGAGCTCTCAGCTTGTGGGACAACCAGGCGACAGTAGTGGAATGGGTAATTGTTATAGTTATTTTATTATCTTAAGAGCAACACGCGCACTTATGTGAACGCCCAATGCTTGTTCGCAATTGCATATCAATAACATATTTAATGTTAGTTAGTTTTGTCTAAGTTATATAAGCAGCAAGTAGGCAAATCCACCCCCATAAAATATTCTGGTGTGGGTAATTTTTCTAGACGCACCAAGTTTTGTTTTGTTGTTTTTGGTTTTTTTAAATCAATCACACCAACAAAAAGTAGCAATGCGGGCCCAACAACAACAACAACAAACGCTTTTTGCAAGTGTACGAACCTTTTTTTTATGACACTTTGCTTGCGGGACTCAAAGGCGTCATTGCCCATTGTTTTGTTTTTGGATTCTCGCTCGCGATCGAGCTCTCAGCTTGTGGGACAATCAGGCGACAGTAGTGGAATGGGTAATTGTTATAGTTATTTTATTATCTTAAGAGCAACACGCGCACTTATGTGAACGCCCTATGCTTGTTCAAAATTGCATATCAATAACATATTAATAATGTTAGTTATTTTGTCTAAGTTATATAAGCAGCAAGTAGGCAAATCCACCACCATAAAATATTCTGGTGTGGGTAATTTTTCTAGACGCACCAAGTTTTGTGTTGTTGTTTTGTTTTTTTAGATCAATCACACCAACAAAAAGTAGCAGTGCGGGCCCAACAACAACAACAACAAACGCTTCTTGCAAGTGTACGAACCTTTTTTTATGACACTTTGCTTGCGGGACTCAAAGGCGTCATTGCCCATTGTTTTGTTTTTGTATTCTCGCTCGCGATCGAGCTCTCAGCTTGTGGGACAATCAGGCGACAGTAGTGGAATGAGTAATTGTTGTAATTATTTTATTATCTTAAGAGCAACACGCGCACTTATGTGAACGCCCTATGCTTGTTCGAAATTGCATATCAATAACATATTAATAATGTTAGTTAGTTTTGTCTAAGTTATACAAGCAGCAAGTAGGCAAATCCACCCCCATAAAATATTCTGGTGTGAGTAATTTTTTTAGACGCACCAAGTTTGTTTTGTTGTTTTGTTTTTTAAATCAATCACACCAACAAAAAGTAGCAGTCAGGCCCAACAACAACAAACACTTCTTGCAAGTGTACGAACCTGTTTTTATGACACTTTGCTTGCGGGACTCAAAGGCGTCATTGCCCATTGTTTTGTTTTTGGATTCTCGCTCGCGATCGAGCTCTCAGCTTGTGGGACAATCAGGCGACGGTAGTGGAATGGGTAATTGTTATAGTCATTTTATTATCTTAAGAGCAACACGCGCACTTATGTGAACGCCCTATGCTTGTTCGCAATTGCATATCAATAACATATTAATAATGTTAGTTAGTTTTGTCTAAGTTATATAAGCAGCAAGTAGGCAAATCCACCCCCATAAAATATTCTGGTGTGGGTAATTTTTTTAGACGCACCAAGTTTTGTTTTGTTGTTTTGTTTTTTTAAATCTATCACACCAACAAAAAGTAGCAGTGCGGGCCCAACAACAACAACAACACAACGCTTCTTGCAAGTGTTTGAACCTTTTTTTTATGACACTTTGCTTGCGGGACTCAAAGGCGTCATTGCCCATTGTTTTGTTTTGGATTCTCGCTCGCGATCGAGCTCTCAGCTTGTGGGACAATCAGGCGACAGTAGTGGAATGGATAATTGTTATAGTTATTTTTTTATCTTAAGAGCAACACGCGCACTTATGTGAACGCCCTATGCTTGTTCAAATTGCATATCAATAACATATTAATAATGTTAGTTAGTTTTGTCTAAGTTATATAAGCAGCAAGTAGGCCAATCCACCCCCATAAAATATTCTGGTGTGGGTAACTTTTCTAGACGCACCAAGTTTTGTGTTGTTGTTTTAGTTTTTTTAAATCAATCACACCAACAAAAAGTAGCAGTCAGGCCCAACAACAACAAACGCTTCTTGCAAGTGTACGAACCTTTTTTTTATGACACTTTGCTTGCGGGACTCAAAGGCGTCATTGCCCATTGTTTTGTTTTTGTATTCTCGCTCGCGATCGAGCTCTCAGCTTGTGGGACAATCAGGCGACAGTAGTGGAATGGGTAATTGTTATAGTTATTTTATTATCTTAAGAGCAACACGCGCACTTATGTGAACGCCCTATGCTTGTTCAAAATTGCATATCAAAACATATTAATAATGTTAGTTAGTTTTGTCTAAGTTATATAAGCAGCAAGTAGGCCAATCCACCCCCATAAAATATTCTGGTGTGGGTAACTTTTCTAGACGCACCAAGTTTGTGTTGTTGTTTTTGTTTTTTTAAATCAATCACACCAACAAAAAGTAGCAGTCAGGCCCAACAACACAACAAACGCTTCTTGCAAGTGTACGAACCTTTTTATACTCGATACCGAAGGTAAAGAGTATATTGGTTTTGTGCAATGTCCGTCATGGTGTCTGTCCTTCTGTCCGTCCGTATGTATGCAAGTTTTTTCCACACCCTTCAAGCTAGAGACTTGAAACTTTCCAATTCTCTTTATCTATGGGATAGTAAATTAAAGTGTCAAGATGGGGGTTCTACGATAACTGGGGGGCTGGCAAATCGATTAATTCGATAACTCAAAACCGATAAATCCACATATTTCGCACATCCTTACAGCTAGAACTACCAAATTTGGTAAGAAGATAGCTACTAGCAACCCCCAAAAAACTGCATCAAAAATTTTGGAGCCACGCCCCCATTCCGCCCCCAGACCCCCCGAATTTTAAAGTCAAATAAGCCTATATCTCCCACAGTTTTTGAGCTAGAGCCACCAAATTTGGTGCCAATTTAGCTGATGATGACCCCCCAAAAACTGCACCAAAAGTTTGGATGCCACGCCCACCAATACCGCCGTAGCCGCCCCCATCTGCCCCAACGCTTCGTCAAAAACGGGAATGCGTGTATATTCCAGAGTAGTGGAGCTAGAGCCACCAAATTTGGTAGGAAGATAGCTGGCAACGACCCCAACAATCTGCATCAAAGTTTTGGAGCCGCGCCCACCCATTCCGCCCCCAGCCCCCCCGCATTTTGAAATCAGAAATGGCTATATCTCCCAAAGTTTTTGAGCTAGAGCCACCAAATTTGGTGCCAATTTAGCTGATGATGACCCCCAAAAACTGAGTTAAAAGTTTGGATGCCACGCCCACCAATACCGCCCTAGCCACCCCCATCTGCCCCAACGCTTCGTCAAAAACGGGAATGCGTGTATATTCTAGAGTAGTGGAGCTAGAGCCACCAAATTTGGTAGGAAGATAGCTGGCAACGACCCCCAACAATCTGCATCAAAGTTTTGGAGCCTAGCCCATCCATTCCGCCCCCCTTTCCTACCTTATACAAACTTTGAGCTAGAGTCACCAAATTTGGTATGAAGGTAGCATTTGACATTCCACAAGGATCTGCAGCAAAAATTTGGATGCCACGCCCAAATATACCGCCCCCAGCCACCATTTCCCCACTTTATACAAACTTTGAGCTAGAGTCACCAAATTTGGTATGAAGGTAGCATTTGACATTCCACAAGGATCTGCAGCAAAAATTTGGATGCCACGCCCAACAATACCGCCCCCAGCCCCCCTTTCCCCACTTTATACAAACTTCGAGCTAGAGTCACCAAATTTGGTATGAAGATAGCAATTGACATCCCACATAGATCTGCAGCAAAAATTTGGATGCCACGCCCAATATACCGCCCCCAGCCACCATTTCCCCACTTTATACAAACTTTGAGCTAGAGTCACCAAATTTGGTATGAAGGTAGCATTTGACATTCCACAAGGATCTGCAGCAAAAATTTGGATGCCACGCCCAAATATACCGCCCCCAGCCACCATTTCCCCACTTTATACAAACTTTGAGCTAGAGTCACCAAATTTGGTATGAAGGTAGCAATTGACATTCCACAAAGATCTGCATCAAAAATTTGAATGCAATTCCACCCATACCGCCCCCAGCCCCCATTCCCCACTTTATACAAACTTTGAGCTAGAGTCACCAAATTTGGTATGAAGATAGCAATTGACATCCCACATGGATGGGCATCAAAATTTTTAATACTGGTATCGAGTATACCGCAGTCGGTTGCGTCCGACTGCAACGTTTCCACTTGTTTTTATGACACTTTGCTTGCGGGACTCAAAGGCGTCATTGCCCATTGTTTTGTTTTGTATTCTCGCTCGCGTTCGAGCTCTCAGCTTGTGGGACAATCAGGCGACAGTAGTGGAATGATTAATTGTTGTAATTATTTTATTATCTTAAGAGCAACACGCGCACTTATGTGAACGCCCTATGCTTGTTCGAAATTGCATATCAATAACATATTAATAATGTTAGTTAGTTTTGTCTAAGTTATATAAGCAGCAAGTAGGCCAATCCACCCCCATAAAATATTCTGGTGTGGGTAATTTTTCTAGACGCACCAAGTTTTGTGTTGTTTTAGTTTTTTTAAATCAATCACACCAACAAAAAGTAGCAGTGCGGGCCCAACAACAACAACAACACAAACGCTTCTTGCAAGTGTACGAACCTTTTTTTTATGACACTTTGCTTGCGGGACTCAAAGGCGTCATTGCCCATTGTTTTGTTTTTGTATTCTCGCTCGCGATCGAGCTCTCAGCTTGTGGGACAATCAGGCGACAGTAGTGGAATGAGTAATTGTTGTAATTATTTATTATCTTAAGAGCAACACGCGCACTTATTTGAACGCCCTATGCTTGTTCGAAATTGCATATCAGTAACATATTAATAATGTTAGTTAGTTTTGTCTAAGTTATATAAGCAGCAAGTAGGCCAATCCACCCCCATAAAATATTCTGGTGTGGGTAATTTTTCTAGACGCACCAAGTTTTGTGTTGTTGTTTTAGTTTTTTTAAATCAATCACACCAACAAAAAGTAGCAGTCAGGCCCGACAACAACAACAAACGCTTCTTGCAAGTGTACGAACCTTTTTTTTATGACACTTTGCTTGCGGGACTCAAAGGCGTCATTGCCCATTGTTTTGTTTTTGGATTCTCGCTCGCGATCGAGCTCTCAGCTTGTGGGACAATCAGGCGACAGTAGTGGAATGGGTACTTGTTGTAATTGTAATTTGATTTTTAAAATAGGTAAAAAGTGCTCCAAATCGTATGGGAGGTACTTGAAGGAGTTGTCCAAATAAAAATTCCGTTCTTAGTGCTCACTTTCAACCTGCATAAATATTGGTTGAAAATTTCAGCCTTGTAGCTCTTTTCGTTTAGGCTGTGGCAATGTCAACAATCACTTAGGACAAACTCTTTTATAAATAGAGATAGATTACCAAGATCTAACTATTATTATAAACGACATGAACCAGGATTTCTGCTGCTGCTCACATGCAGTACCATAAGTATGACATAGCGCACTCATATTGTTTAGAAGAGCTTTAAAAAGGCAGGCTCCATCACCAATTCTAGCTATTTCGGCTAACTCTCTTATGTATGCGCGCGCTCTGCAAGTCAAACAAAGAGCGTAGTATCGCTACTTTTTTCGCACGCACTGAATCAATGCAAAACATATCTAAGAGGCTGCAGTTAAGTGAATTGTATATTGGCTTTAGCTTTAATTTAGTGTGTGTGCGGAGAAGCTAGGGTTATTAAACTTTATGATTGACATGCAAAGCGCGCACATAAAATAGAGAGTGAACGTAAATGAGCAACAATAAAGGAGCATGATCGGAGCGAGATTTCAAATTATCTGATTATCATAAGAGCACCACACGCGCTTATTTGAACGCCCTTTGCTTACTCGAAATTGTATATCAATAATATATCAATAATGTTAAAGTGTTACGTTTTGTCTTTTCGTTTAGGCTGTGGCTCTTCCATCCTTACTAGAAATTCTTTTATATACATATATAGTTTTAGATTTTTTATTTAAATCAAATACACAAAGTGCCATAAATTGAGCTGTTTCTACGTGTATGAACGTATGTACATACATATAAGTATCACAAATTTTGATATTATTTGTTGATGGCAGCGACACGATTTTGCAGCGTCCAAGATGTCAAAGTCCAAAGGAGCAAAGCAACAAAATCCAAAATAAGCAGCGTCGAAAATGGCTCAGTCCAAAGGGTAAAGCAGCAAATCTAAATCAGCGAAAATGTGTGAAGGCCTATTTACTCCAGCGATAAGACGTAAAACGAGAAACATAAAACGAGAGACGTAAGACGAGAGACGTAATAATTTTTTTTGCAATTACTCTCAACGTAATACGTAAACAGCTGTGCCAATTAAAACAAAGCGAACAAAGGCAACAAGAATTTTATTTTTTCCAAAATCGATATGGAAATAGATGAAATAGGCGAACTGTTTTTATGTTTGTGCAAAATGTTCAAAATTATAGTATTGCTTTCTGTGCTTTATTTTTAAAATCTGTTTGCTTCTTGTCATATAGCAAAGGATTTGCCTCTACAAGGGCTATTAACTCATGGTCATTAATTTCCATTTTAATAATATTATTTTGTCAGCACAAATACTCTACAAGGCGCAAAAAAACAAGAAATGAAATCAGCTGTGCACATCAAAACGTAAGACGAGAGTCTGCTTTCTGTTTTCTGCAGAAAGATTTTACGTCTCTCGTTTTACGTTTCTCGTTTACGTCTGGAGTAAGCGCTAACATTGTTTGCCGTAAGGTTGATCACTACAGCAGGCCTTGATTCTTTATCACACGCGAGACTTGAGCCACCACCGCGAAACAAACAACAAATTTAAATAACCGAAGTCCCTTCTCGGGCGCCACTGAAAAATCTAATAGTTTTTAGAATTAAATGTGTACAAATTACAAAATTGAGACGCGGTTATTTCTTTAGATTGACAACGAGTTAAATGTTGTGGCTTCAAGTGATTTTCGACAATTAAAAGTAGCTTCGCCTAATACAATTGCGTGGGCCACAGACGGCCACACACAACACAAATTCGCCGTCGGCAGATTGCCGATCGGCCTAAAAGCTCTAAAAGCTTAAGAGCGAATTCATTGTTTCATTTAAACTAACTTAAGCTATGTCTACAAACTATCAATATACTTGTTCTGCTCCAACAACATCATTCCAGCGGCATCATCCAACATCAAACGTCCTTCCAGTACCTGCAAAGAAAAGAAAAAGAGCAAAATATAATTATAAATTGATTTTTCTCAAACACACAAAATTCGTCACTTATCTGGTCATCACATTGTCGCCTGCATCCAGTGTTCGTGGAGTCCAAACTTCCGGCATGGCTGGTGGCATGGAGTGTGATCCACGAATGAACATCACAGTCACATACCTGGTCCATCCTTCTGGTTGGCAGCTCATCGATTGGATCCAGCGAAAACATCGTTCCGGCGGCTTTATCTAACATCTAACGTCCCTCCAGTACCAGCAAAGAAAGAAAAAGAGCAAAATTTAATTGTACATTGATTTTTCTCAAACACACAAAATTCGTCACTTATCTGGTCATCACATTGTCGCCTGCATCCAGTGTTCGTGGAGTCCAAACTTCCGGCATGGCTGGTGGCATGGAGTGTGATCCACGAATGAACATCACAGTCACATACCTGGTCCATCCTTCTGGTTGGCAGCTCATCGATTGGATCCAGCGAAGACATCATTCCAGCGGCATCATCTAACATCTAACATCCCTCCAGTACCTGCAACGAAAAGAAACTGAGAAAAATTAATTATTAATTTATTTTTCTCAAACACACAAAATTCGTCACCTACCTGGTCATCATTTTGTCGCCTGTATCCAGTGCATGTGAAGTCCACACTTCCGGCATAGCTGGTGGCAATGAGTTTGATCCACGGAATCAACATCATAGGCGTCTATCAGCGTCCACCAAAAGTTGCTGCAAAAATAAAAGATGAATACAAAATAGTATAAATTTTGATTTTTAAATAAAACAATTTTACTATTTTCAAGTAAGTCACTTACCTGGTCCATCCTTGTGGTTGGCAGCTAATCGATTGGATCCAGCGAAGACATCATTCCAGCGGCATCATCCAACATCAAACCTCCTTCCAGTTCCTGCAAGGAAAATAAAAAGATCAAAAATTAATTGTACATTGATTTTTCTCAAACATTCCAAATTCGTCACTTATGCGGTCATCACATTGTCGTCTGCACCAAGTGCTTGTGAAGTTCACACTTCCTGCATAGCCGGTGGCATGGAGTGTGATCCACGAATCAACATCACAGTCACAAACCTTGTCCATCCTTGTGGTTGGCAGCTCATCGATTGGATCCAGCGAAAACATTAGTTTTATATATAATTATGTTAAACATAACTCTAGATAAGTTTTGAAGTCACAAATTTTAAAAAAATATTGTAATCTACATCTGTATTGGTATCGAGTATGCCGCAGTCGGTTGCCTCCGACTGCAACGTTTCCACTTGTTTTTCATTTGTTTGTTTGTTTCGCGTTGGTGACTCAGGGTTCGCGTGTGTTGAAAAATCAACACAAATACTTCTTGGATTTGCTGCTTTTGCCATTTTAGACTGTGCCATTTTCGACGCTGCTTAATTTGGATTTAGCTGCTTTGCCCCTTTCGACTTTGCCATCTTGGACGCTGCATAATCAGGATAGTCCATGGATAATAAAGGAAGAACACTTTCTATTGAATCGCTAGAAAGTCTCCAGGTATTCCGTGTCAAAAATTGAGCTTAAAATTTTTTTACTTCGTTGTGTCGCCACAGTCGACAAAAATATCACAAGTTTGAAACACCTTTATGTCTACGTTCATACACGTAGAAACAGCTCAATTTCTGGCACTTTGTGTATTTGATTTAAATAAACAAATGGCAACATATTTTCATACATATATATAAAAGTCAATAAATAAAAATTCAATACAAGAAACAAAATTAAGGTTTCAACGGTGGTCTATTTATTGCGTTTCATATAGTTCGTGTGTTTGTGCAACAGCAAAGTGTTTTTTTGGTTTGTCTATGCGTGCGCTCGCGCCAAATTTTGCCGCTTGTTCTTTTCATCCCCGTTTTGCTTGCGGATCAAGCTTGGCTTGATCGTCTGTTCGTTTTTGTGCGCGCGTTCGCTCCAAATTATCTCTTTACTTTGTTTAACCCCCGCACTCAGCATATTTTACAGCTGTACCCACAAAGTGGCTGCTTGACTTGATTATTCTCGGTCGCTTGGACCGTTTTCGTTTGTTTGTTCACATATCACCAAGAGTGCGTGTGTGTGTTCAATAAGCAAGCTTCGCGTTTTGTTAAATATTCACAGTGCGTGCGTTAGGGCAGCTCACAAAGTGTGCCGAACTTTTTTCTGCGTTTGTTAAAGGTTGTTTTTAGTCAGCTTAGATATGTCCGAATCAGATAAACTGTCACTCGAAAAGCCAGCAGCATCTAAGTCTAATGTTAAGTTAACATTATGTTTGCAGAAGTTTGATAAAGTTAGTGCTGACATTGCTCGCATGCAAACCGCCTTTAAATTAAAAAAAATCTTATCCGACAAAACAGAGTTAGCATGGCGATTAGAATTATTAGAAGGGTACGTTGAAA
Source organism: Scaptomyza flava (assembly GCA_030179655.1). Classification (NCBI taxonomy): domain Eukaryota; kingdom Metazoa; phylum Arthropoda; class Insecta; order Diptera; family Drosophilidae; genus Scaptomyza; species Scaptomyza flava. Next base: position 822,775 of record JARNME010000022.1, read on the forward strand.
AGGCTATGAATTTACAGGCAGAGCTGGACAGTTTAAGTCCAGCTAACGAAAGCAGAGGGCCGCTAGAGGATTTGTGTGTCATAACAAGAGCGTTGTTTATGAATGCAACTAAGCCACGATTCGACACACAGGTAAAACATGATTGCTCAATGAATTCGAGCCAGCGATCTCAACCGCCTAAAATGCGTCTACCGAAATTTAGTGGTAAACATTCGGAGTTCAGAAACTTTATGTGCCTTTTCGAGAGTCTCGTGGATGACGATGCGTCATTAACAAACGTTGAAAAATTTAACCATTTAGTTTCTTGTTTGTCAGATGAAGCATTGGGTTTAGTTAAGCCATATCAACTCACAGATTGTAACTACTAACTAGTCTAAAGTCAGTTTACGACAATAAATGCCTTATATTTTTTGATACAGTTGCTCAATTGTTTGATTTGCCAAGCATGACCAAACCATCTGCGTCGAGTTTAAGATCGATAATAGATACAGTGTCTGCTATATATGCATCGCTGTCGTATTTGGGTGACGACAAAGACATTGCTAATGCAATGATTATTCATATGGTCATGGCTAAGGTAGACCATATGACCAAATCTCGTTTTGAGGAGCAGCTTGATTATGATAAGCTGCCATCTTGGGAAGATTGTGCTAAACAGTTGAATAGGAGGTATCAATACTTGACAGCAGAGGAGTCCACTCGTGACAAGTTAAAAGTGCGCAATGAAGTGAGAAAGCCTCAACAAAAATCTTCATTTGCCTGTGCTAATGCAGGTCAAACGTCATCGTCTGCATGTACTTATTGCAAGTCTGCAGATCACAATATATATGTTTGTCCCGCATTCTGTGGTATTTCGGAGTACGTAAAAACTCAAAAAATGTGTCTTAATTGTTTGATCGTGGGACACATTGTTTCGAACTGCAAGGCGTCGAAGTGTCGTGTGTGTTCAAAGCCTCATCACTCTTTGCTTCATAGGTTTAATTCACCAGTACAAAGTGAGGAAGCGGCACTTCAAGCTCCAACTTCTGAGGCATATGTAGTTCACGTGCTTAATGCGGATCAAGTTTTTCTTGCTACCGCCATCGTGAACATTAAAGATAGATTTGGACAGTTGCATCCAGCACGAGTTTTGCTCGATAGTGGCTGGCAGATAAATTTGATGTCTGAGATTATGGCACAGAGGCTACGTCTTAAACGTGAGCCAACTTCCCTTGCTATCTCAATGGTAGGTGGTGCAATCACTGATAGCAAAACTAAGGTTTGTGCATTAATTGAATCTCGTTTGAATTCCCACACATTTTCCGCTGAGTGTTGGGTACTTAAGTCAATATCCACATCTCAGCCTGGACAGGCTCTGTCCATATTGAACAGGAAAATACCAAAAATATTCAGTTGGCAGATCCCAAGTTCTATTAGTCAGCTAAGGTAGATGTGTTATTGGGAGCTGAATTGTTTTATGGTTGATTGTGCGTTGGGCAAATAAATTTACATTCCGAGCTGCCCATAATGCAAAAAACATTGCTCGGCTGGATTGTAGCGGGCAAATATACTGGACAAGTGCCTCGGAAACAATATAGTAAGAGTTCAGCAGCTCAAGTTTCTTTTTGCTCTCTCGGCTCCGTAGTTAATCGTTCTTGGAAATTGGATCAATGTCCAATCGAGTCGAAGGCTGGTCGCCAAACAGCTGAACAGCAGGCCTGTGAACTGCATTTCAAGAAATCCATACAACGGTTATCTTGCGGTCGCTTCCCTTTAAGACCAATCCCAAAGTTCTTAACCTGTCCTTTCAAACTGCTGAAAGGCGTCTTCCACAACTTGAGCGCAAACTGTGACAGAAATGACACTTTAGAATTATGTATCAAGACTTCATGAAAGAGTATTTGGATTTGGGACACATGTCCATTCTGAAGTCTGCTTCTCGAGAACAGCAGTATTACATTCCTCATCAATGCGTTCTGCGACCTGAGAGTACCCCAACCAAGCTTCGAGTTGTTTCTGATGATTCTAGAAAAACATCAACAGCAGTTTCGTTCAACGCAGCACTAATGGTGGGGCCAACTATTCAGAGGGAGTTGTATTCAACGTTGGTCAACTTTCGGTTGAACAAATATGCCGTACCTGCAGACATTTCAAAAATTTATAGGCAGATAAATGTTTCTGAGGAAGACAGAGACTTTCAACTTGTTTTGTGGAGAGAAGCCACTTCTCAAAATTTACAGGCATACAGATTGAATTCTTGTACATATGGTACAGCGTCAGCACCCTTTTTGGCTGTACGTTGTTTGTTTGAATTGGCTAATATCTACACACGATCATACCCCATTTTCGCGGATGTGATTAAAAATTGTTTTTATGTTGACGGTATGCTGGCAGGTGTAGACAGTTTAAAAGAACTGGACACAATTTGGGGCCATGTCGGTGACATATTGCACGCAGGAGGATTTCCACTGGCCAAGTGGACTGCCAATTGCCAGACTCGGTCTGGTGACAGGAACGCCAGTGGAGAAATTTGTATAACAATTGATGAGCAAAGCTCAGTTAAGACTCTTGGAATGCGTTGGGCACCTCAAGAGAATGTTTTCAAATATCATCTTGACGTTGATAGTTTTGCTTCCCTAAAACCAAAAAAGCGTAATATCTTGTCCATAGCCTCACGCTTGTTGGACTCTCTCGGTTTGTTGTGTCCATTTTTCACTACGGCAAAAATGTTGTTAACAAAGTCGGTAGTATAAGCTCCAATACTGCACTCGTTAAATCCATTTATCCACGAAGTTGAGGAAAATGGTATTAAATTTGAATTATATCGAGTAGGAGGGCGTATGCTACACGGCCCTATCTCACATAATGCTAAATTCCCTTTGTTGCTACCACAGAATTCTGAATTCTTCAGCATCTTCTTCAGGCATTTGCACCTTAGGCACTTCCATGCTGGTGCAAAAGTTATGATTGGATTGTTGAGGCAGCCTAATTATGTAAGCTACAGAGTGAGAGGTAGACCACCTTTAAAAATGTACGTTGGCGTATTTGTTTGTTTCGCCTCAAAGGCGGTCTTGAAATTTGTGACTGACGCCTTTCTTATTGTTTTTAAAAGGCTCATTGGAGCGAGCAACGTGCTGAAGGAGGTCCACGAAGCGCTTCACCTCAGCAAGGAGAAAGCTGTACAATGGCGGTCTATCCCTCCGAGGACACCGCACTTCGGCAGACTGTAGAAAGCAGCAGTAGAGGCTGCCAAAAAGAGGCTAGCGCGGGGGTCAGGCGTCGCCAAGCGTACGCTGGACACTCGCAACTCCAGGCTGCTCGTGGCAGACAGCAGCGACCAGAACGATGGAGAGGTCACGATGGCAGGGCATTTGCTCATCGGCCAGTCTTTGCTGGGGCTGCTCACAGGATCCACGCCCGAGGAGCCCAACAATGAGCGCGTAGCCGCATACTGGAAGCGGTAGCGACAGTTGTTGTTAAGCAAACTGCACTGTTGGCGCAAGTGGTTCAGGGATTACCTGCTCAACCGGCTGCAGCGAGCCCAGTGGAGCAAAGGCGAGGCCAACATGGGAGAAGGGGCGGTCGTGCTCGTCCACGACGACAACAACCCCCCTCAACGATGGATCATCGGGCGCGTCACACGCGTCGTAGCTGGGAAGGACGGCTAGGTGCGGGTGACCGAGATAAGAAGTCCGGCCGGCGTTATTAAACGGCCTTTACATAAGCTGGCACCAACACCGAATTGTTGAATTTGTTGAAGACTGGAACTCGTCAACGGGGCCGGAATGTTGGAGCAAACCTATTGATTGTTTGTAGACATATCTTAAGTTAGTTTAAGAGAAACAATGAAATCGCTCTTAAGCTAGGGAAGCTTTAGGCCGATTGGCAATTTGTGTTGCGTGTGGCCGTTTGTGGCCCACGCAACTGTATTTGGCTAAGCTACATTTAATTGTCATTTTACACTTGAAGCCACCGCACGAATTAAATTCGCTACTTGAAGAAATAACCGCGTCTCATCATTTCGTTGTTTGTTTTATAAATCTAAAAATGATTAGATTTTTCAGCTTCCATGGCACCATACGCGAAAATATTGTTGAACATTTTGTAACCAACTGGCAAACATTTGCTTGCTTCAGCAAAAACTTAAACGGAGAATGTGATAGCTCTTCTGGACAATATGAGTGCGATATGTCAAATTCAAATACTTATGGTACTGCATGTGAGCTTCAAGCAGCAGCATAAATTTTTTCTGTAAATTTTCAAGTTTTTCAGAATGGAAATTTATTACAAGCATTCGGAAATAAAATAAAGAGATTGCGTTTTACCGGTCCATTAATGAATGGACATTTTGATGTTTATATTCCTTTAGAGGAAGTATTAACTCAAGATTCTGATACGTCAAGTAAATGTATAAGTTATACAGTATAACTGAAAATGTTAAAAATCTTGTTAAAAGACGTAGTCGATTCACCGGCAAAACAGAAAAAAAGTACAAACATTTATTTAAAAAAAAAAGTGATATCAATAAGGCTAAGCGCATAGAAGCATCAAAAAGATATCGTGTTAATAATCCTGATGTTATTAGAGTTGTAGTCAGAAGAAATCAGGCTTATAATTCTGAAGCTCATAGAGTTGCAGTGAGAAGACATCAGGCTAATAATCCTAATGCACATCAAGAAAGGTGTTTGCGTGCATGGAGTGTTAAAGCCATGTCTGGCATACACTATGATTTTGAAATAGCTTACAAGTCAGATAAAATTACTCAACTTTGTAGTATGAATTTGATATGCAAACATTGTAATGCTTTAAAATGGAAAAATGAGCCTTTGGTTATCTGTTGCAAGGCAGGAAAGTTAAACTTTCACAAAATGAAAGTTTGCCTGATCCACTTAAAAGCTTAATAATTGGTGGACATCCCAAGCATGATCATTTCATTGATCGTATAAGAAAGTATAACAGCTGCTTTCAAATGACTTCTTTTGGAAGTACAAAAATTATAAATGAAAGTTGGTCAACCTTTAAAGTCCAAGGACAAGTGAATGAAGAAATATTTCAAAGGTTGATTTAAGCGTAGTAAAGGATCTTAAATGCATGTTTCATCATCATAATCGTTATGTTAAAGATCTAAAAATGGCTCTCAATAAAATACCAACAAGTACTAAATACTATAAATTGATTATACATGCTGATCGAACACCCGCTGGTGCTCACAAAGGGCTTTACAATGCACCTCAATCAAGCGAAGTAGCTTTAGTTTTTGTTGGTCAGCAATTTGAAAAGCGCGATATTATTATTGAAAGCCATAATAATAAATTACATCGTATAAGTGAGGTGCATCGATCATACGATGCCTTACAGTACCCTTTGCTATTTCCTTATGGCGAAGATGGCTATTCAGTGGATATACCACAATGGAATCCATTATTAAAAAACGAGGACCCAAAAAAAAAAGATATCTGCGTTAAGCTTTTACAGCTATAAAATATGATTCGTCAATCTGAGATAAATCATTTAATTTATTGTCGTTCCTTTTTAGTCAGTTTTTGGTTGATATGTGTGCTAAAATTGAAACAGAAAGGTTAAATTATATTCGCTACAATCAAGCGAAACTCAGAGCAGATAGCTATATACATCTACAAGATGCAATAGGCCAACAAGATGTTGTCGCAGCTCAACTTGGTCAGATGGTAATTTTACCATCTTCTTTTACAAGATCTGCACGATATATGCATGAAAAGACTCAAGATGCTATGACTTATGTTCGCCATTATGGGCGACCAGATCTTTTCATAACATTCACATGCAATCCACAACGGTATGACATCAAAAGTGTTTTATTACCGGGTCAAAAATCGCATGATCGTCACGATATTATAGCTCGGGTTTTTCATTTAAAAGTTAAAGCTTTAATGTCACTATTGACAAAAGGTTCTTTATTTGGAAGCGTGCAATGTTTCATGTACTCTGTGGAATGGCAAAAGCGGGGCTTACCACATATACATATTCTACTTTGGTTAGAAAATAAAATATGACCAGATAAAATCGATAAAATTATCTGTGCCGAAATACCAAACGCAAATTAGGATCCTTTGTTATTTAACATTGTTAAGTCAAATAAAGTAATGCAATTAATGTAAATGGTAACTGCACATAGGTTGAAGAATTAAAAAATAACCTAGACGGTAATGTTGAGAATACAGCTTGGCTGCAGGAAATGCACATTTGCTCAATTCGAAGAAAATTAAATGCACTTTGGCCAAACTCTTTTACGAGCGCTGTCTGGCCAAATATCATACTGATTCGACCCTTTGGCTAGATTATGTCCAATATATGAAAGAGCCATTGGAGTCGGGTAGCAAAGATCGGTTTCTGAAAATTTCGTCCAAATCGGTTGAGAAACACCGGAGATATCGAATTTTATCGATAGAAGCTAAGTCAGTTTACCAAAATCTTACATAAATTTTATTTATTTATTGAAACTGGGTTCAGGGTATCTTCTAGTCGGGCTCTTCCGACTAGAGCTTTCTTACTTGTTTTTATTAGTTTAACATACACACAACTAGTGTTTTACCAACACAAAAAGAAGAATAAATCTTACCATACAATTATTAATCCAAATCTTATTATTTGGAGCCTCTTCCACAAACAGTATACAATAAAATCAAACCCTAATCTAAAATCAAAAAACAGTTTCAAAAGCTAGGGTGTATAAAACGACTTATAAAAAGAAGAAAAATCAGAAAACACCAATATTAAGTGGGTATAAACCAATCCGGTGATAGTTAATGTACATTATTTCAAAAACACACTTCATTTAAAAATTTTAAGTACTCAACCGCCCGCAAAATACCGACTTTTAAGTCATCTCGAGCTTTAGTACATCACAACCTTATTTTGCCATCCAAATTCAAGATTAGTGCAAAGTTTCAAGAAGAATAAAACACAATACAATGGTTTCATGAATTAAATAAATTACTCAGATCAAGAAAAATAAATCCTTTAGCGACAATAAGTTTTGAGCACTAAAAGAAATAAGTCTCCTTAAAAATAATTATAATAATTTAATGAATAAATACGCCCTTATAACATGGCATTTAGAACAAAAGTTTTTGTTCTCATTAAAATTAATAAAGCACCTACAAAAAAAAAAATAGCAACAAGAAAAACATGGAAGTGAGATGTAACAAAACTGCAACTATCTCTGTTAAGGAACAGAAATAGTAGATACTTAACCCTTAAATTATAACAGTTAACGTATTCATACTTTTCGAAACAGTGTAAGAATCATAACTCGAACTGTTAAGTTAGTTCAATGCATTTCCTTATTAAATGCAAGAAAAATGGGGAGAATAATGAAATAAAATATTAGCATCCATCAATTATAAGAAATTAGTAACGAAATTTTGTAAGTTCAAGCAATGAGTTTGGAAATATAAAAATCTAACATAATCACAAAAAAATTAGAAATGTACATAGGTTGACAGTTAAAATATATTAAAGCATTCAATTATAAAGTGAAAAATCAATGTCCGATCGATTTCCCTGTTAAAATTAAGTTAACTTGTTAAGGACAATAATACAATCTATTTCGTTTTAAGCGTAAAGCCTAGTCAAAATAGCTAACTACAAGAAGAATACTAAGTTGAAGAAAACGATTATATATAACACAAATTAAGATAGGGTCTCATACAACGTCAATAGAAGAATTTTTGAAGTCAGTAAATGAGTACAAAACACATTCTTTATACTTTTTTATCATAGGTAGCATACTAAGAAAGAGTATAGTAAAACCCGTTTTAAAAAAAAAATCAAGCTGCTAAGAACATCTTACTGTTTTCATTTTTTTTATTTTAGAAATTGATTGGATATGTGAGTTTGAGGAAATCATTTAAGTTGAGTATAAGAAATAGTTTGACGGATATCTTAAATATGAAAAGTGTCATTTGTAGTGTAGTGAATTATGCCGAGGTACAGATCTCATTCTGGCCAAGGCTCGCGTTACAAGAAATTTATAAATTGCCGAATCGCGTTAGCTATCATAGAGGCGAGTTTCAATAAGCGATGCAAACCCGAGGTTGTGCGGCCGAAAAGGTGGGAGTGTCAGGGACTGACGTACTTTTGTACAGTCTCCGCTGACTCCACTAATGCCGCACCGTTTGAATCGGGGTTGGACCCGCCGATTAATAGGAATGCGGGGGAGGAATGGGAAACGCGTCGAAAGACAGGGATTTCAGGGCTTGATGTACATTCATACAGTCTCCGCTAACTCCGCTAGTGTTGCTCCGTACGAATCGGGGCTTGATCCGCCGATTAGTAGGAATGCTGGGGAAAAGAGGAAAGGGGAACGTATCGCGAACTGATGCCGTCGACGCGATGCCAAACCGATTGAGTGACCGCTTGTCACCCAACTATTTAATTTACATGAAAAACGGAACGTAATGCGTCCGATACTCTGCGTGTGCATATATATATGATCGCATATACCATATATATATGCTGCGATTCTCGCTCGTCTCACACAAAAAAACTAATATATCATATGGGGTTTTATATTAGTTAAGATTGCTTTTATTCTCCTTTCATTGGGCTTGCTTAAACTTACTCACTTTTGAATTTGTCCGTACACCTCGTGCAGTGTCTTTTCACCAAAAATCGTCTTGTGCGTCTTCTTTACAACGTTCGCACTAACAGTTCTTTACGCTTATCGTCTAAACTTAAACACGTCCGCACTCTTGTTGCTCTACTGGGCAATTGATTCGCCGGTCTCGCGCTTGGCCTGAGCTTGCCTTCATCGCTGCCTTCGTCGCTTGTGGATCGCGACATTTGAGGTTGTGGGTCGTGAGAACGCGGCTGTTCGGCCCCTCTGCTCTCTTACGCTAGCCTGCCCTTGTTCTTATGCTAGCTCGCCTTTTCTCTCTTGCTTATCTTCTGATCGTTGATTATGTTTCATGCTAGTGTTATGATCGTATTTTATGTTTATGTGTAAAAAATAGAGTCTCCTAGACTATGGTTTATTATGAATTAACAGTGCTCTTAGTCTAAGGATTTAAACATAAACGGTGGACAGCCTACCTCACACCCCCCCCCCCTCCCCCCTCCCCCCACCCCTCTAACAAGACTCTGACCTTACTGTTGGAGTGCTTTGTCACATTGTAAATTGTAGTACCGCTTTGATATTCACCCTCTCTCGTCTTCCTGGACCACTCCCGATGAGCCATCTCTCGATTTTCTCGATATTGCTGCTATCGGCAGTTCCTCACCCGCCGGTAGCACATGCCAAGTATGTGGCGGTCGTGCCGGTGTTTGTCGGGATTCAGCCTATGCTTTCCCGTTGCTGGCGTTTGCGGTGATTGCTTCTGCGACCTGTGGCTTTGCGCACTCTTTCGTTATCGTAACCCAGCCGGTTTTGCGGAAGTTTATTATGTAGTATTCTCCTCCCGCGGTTAACTTGAACCATCCGTGCTTGTTCCTCTGTCTTCGGTTATCTAATTCCCGCGTGATGGCTAGTATTGCCATAGCCGTCAGTATATTCTCATTAGGCAGAACTTCCCATTCTTCCGGGAATTCCTACCTAATTGCGGGGCACACATTTCGTGGGGGTGATCTACGGCTGCAGGACGGTGTGTTGTCTGACTCGACTTGTGTCTCCAAGCCCTCCTCCCATCAGCACACTCCTTCGAAAGGTTCTTCTGACCGGTCCGTGTCGCTCCGCATGCGTTTCCCGTTGTTGGGCGTCGGGTTGTCTGTCGTGCTGGGTGCCGCCAGGTCTTCGTAGTCTACGTTCCCGTCTTCGATCGCCTGGGTTGCTCCGGTGGTGCCGGTTCTTCTACTTACGGAGATGGTGCCTTTGCGTGTGGTGCCGCCAGGTCTTCGTTGCCTACGTTCCCGTCTTCGATCGCCTGGGGTTGCTCCGGTGATGCCGGCTCTTCTACATACGGAGATGGCGCCTTTGCGTGTGGTGCCGTGATGATGACTGTTGTTGTTTTTGTCATTTTTAAGACGGCCGCTCCGTCAACCCTGTACGCAACTACCTCTTCGTTAGTGTACATCGTGTGTAAAAAGGTGGGGGGCGAGTTTTCTCTCTCGTTTTGTTGGTTCTTCGGGTGATTTCGGCGTGGATCTCGTGAACGCTGGTATGCGCTCGGGTCGTCGCCTTCGGCTTCGCTACCCTCTTCATCCTCCTCCGCATGGACGTTGTGTCCGTAGGCCCCCATTTTGGCTTCTCGCCGAGCCGTGAAATCCGACTCCTCGTCGGTGACGTCTTCCACACGGATGTCTTGCTCGTGGGTTCCTGTGTCGTCGTCGGTCGTTGACTCCTCTCCGCTCTCCGCACGTGACTTTCGTCCGTGGGCACCCTTTTCGTCAACACGTTCGACCGTCGTGTCTGACTCTTCGCCTTCCTCGTCGTCGTCCGTACGTGACTGTCGTCCGTAGGCACCCGTTTTGCCGACACGTTCGACTGTCGTGTCCGACTCTTCTCCGCTACTAATCGATATGATATCGTCCATCTTTATCTGAAATGTACATGAAATTGTTACAAATTTTATACATTTGGCAAGATTAGTTGTTAGTGACTTTTTTTTTTTTTTGATAGAAAAAAATTCACGAAAGCAACGAGAAAAAAACCCGCTACTGGCGATTTTCGTAGTGTTTTTAGGTCGTTGAGTGGCTTTCGCCTAATTCCTTCTCTTGTTGTTGACTCGTTTCGTGGTCGTCGTTTTCTCGGTGGAAAGGTATTAGTTGTGAGATGCTGGAAGTTTTCCTCTTGCGTTCTCCGACTATTGCGAGACGTACAACGTTTGGTGACACGAACTTCTTCACGATGAAGGGTCCGTCGAATTTCACGGCCAATTTCGCTTCGAACCCATCACTAGCTTTGGACAAGTGGTGTGTTCTCAACAATACCAGCTCGTTAAGGACGGGGCGCCATTCTCTCCTCCTCAGGTTATAACTCCTGCCCTGGTCTTTTGATGCTCGCTGCTGGTTACTTCGCACTATGTCGAACACTTCCTTCAGCCTATTTGCTCTCTCCTCCGGCGTTTGCGGCATGTTTCCTGTGCCTGGTGTCTTCTCCTCATATAATGTGGCTGGCAGACGCTGTTCCCTTCCTTGCATCAAGAATGCTGGGGAGAATCCTGCGAATCCGCAATGCTTGAGTTGACGGCTAGTGAGATTTTTGGAATTAACTGATCCCACGAAGTTTGATTTCCAGATATGTATTGGGCAATCATCGTCTTCACCGTCCTGTTAGTCCTCTCAGTCGGGTTTTCCTGCGGGCAGTACGGGGCGGTATGTTCCATCTCCACGCCCAGCGAACTCAAAAATTCTTTGAAATTCCGACTTGCGAACTGCACTCCGTTGTCGCAGACAAACCTTTTGGGTACCCCGAACCGGCATAAAATGCGCTCGCGAAAGGCCTTTTGCAACGTGGCCGCTGTCGCTCGTCTCAGGGGAACCAATTCTACCCACTTCGTAAATGCGTCGTGAAACACCAACAGCATCGTGTTGCCTTGTTTTGATCGCGGTAGGGGGCCCACAAAATCCGCGCACAGAATGGCCATTGGTTCTGCCACCTGGCGGGTCAGCATGTATCCGGCTGGCTTCCTTTTTGACAGCATTTGACGTATTTGGATGCGTCCCGAAACATACCCGGCCAGTAGTAACGCTGCGATAGCCTCATTATCGTCTTGCAGATCCCTTGGTGTCCTGCCGTCGGTGCATCGTGGCATTCGTTAAACACTCTTTTCCTATGTTCTTCGTCGACGCACAACTTCCATGGGATGGCGTCCTCATCGTCCGCGCGGTGACCAAGGTGTCGGTACAGCTGTCCATTCTCCTCGACGAAATCCGCATACTTAGCTGGCTCCTTAGCGATTTTGTTCCTCATTCCTTGAATCCACTTCCCTGGGGATTGCTGGGATACGACTTGCTGGAGTTTTTCCAACGGATCTCGCGACAATGCATCCGCTACCACGTTGAGCTTTCCTTTCCTGTACTGTACATCGAACTGGTACTGCTGAAGCTCTAACTCCCAGCGCGCAATTCTTCCCGACGGGCTCTCTATTGAATCCAACCACTTTAATGCCATATGGTCCGTCACTACATCGAAACGATAGCCCTCTAGATAGCATATCAGCTTCCGAATCAACCAAACTATTGCCAGGCATTCCTTCTCGGTTGCTGAATAGTTTTCCTCGGCTTTGGATAGCATCCGACTTGCGTAGGCGATGACTCGCTCTTGTTGGTCGCTGGTCTGCGTCAACACTGCTCCAAGGCCGTAGTCGCTGGCATCCGTTTCCAACGTAAACTTCTCGGAAAAATCGGGACACGCGAGAACGTGAGCGGTCGTCAGACAGTGTTTTAAGCTGTCTTATGCCGTTTGTTGTTCCGAATTCCCCACTCCCTTACAATGCAAGGCACCAGATTCTGCTGCCCTACAATGTTCCAATTGTAAAAATGCTGTTGAAAAATCTGCATGATGACCATTTCTTAGCCTTCTTTAGCAGGAGTGTAACCGGCTGTACCACCGTTGTGAAGTTGGGCACGAAGCGCCTTTACCAGGACGCCATCCCTAGGCAACGTCTGAGCTCCTTGAAGTTCGTCGGGGCCTTCAGATTGCTTATTGCTTCGTCCTTCGATGGATCCGTCTGAAACCCTTCGGCGCTTATCAGGTGTCCTAGGTAGACAAACTTCCTGCGGAAGAACGAGCACTTTTTCCTGTTTGGCTTCAGATTTGCTGCCCTCAGCCGGCGAAAGACTTCCTTTATGTTCTCTAAATGCTGTTCCTTCGTTGCGCTAATCACTATGATATCGTCCAGGTGGGCGAACGCGTGAGGCAACATCTCTGGGCCGATTACCGCATCCAATGCTCTCTGGAAAGTTGCACCGGCCGAGAGCAGTCCAAATGGCATGACTCGCCATTGGAATAGCCCTCGACCGGGCACCGTAAATGCCATGCATTCTCGACTGTCCGCCGCCTTGGGGACCTGCCAGTAGCCGTGTTTCAAATCCAATGTTGAAATGCAACGGGCGTGTCTCAACTTTTCCAGGATTTAATTTATTCTTGGCACAGGGTACGCGTCTGGTATTGACTGTGCGTTGAGCTGCCTATAATCCACGCACATCCTCCAGTAGTTCGTCTTCTTCCGGACGATTACGATCGGGGCACTGTGCGGGCTCCTTGACGGCTCTATGGCTCTTGCTTCTATCAATGCATCCACTTGCTGGTCGATAACACGCTGCATTGCGGGATTGTTGGGATAATAACTCTGTTTGATTGTTTTATTATCCTTCAAGATAATCCGATGCTCGGCCACGTGGGAAACTCCTTTTAGCCCTTCGAAAAGCTGTAACTCCGCTTTCAAAACTCCCGTGTGGCTGGCTCTAAATACGCTGGCCACTCCGCTTCTTCTACGGTGGTGCCTTATGACCTTGATCCTGTTTGGGTTATGGGGTCTCCATCCTAAGGTGCCTCTACTCCTGTACTTCCCAGCTGGCCCAGCGATGGCTCCTTGACGGCTGTAACTGCGTCTCGGTCGCCCTCTCACTTGGCTGTCGTGGCGTTTTTCTTGCGCTTTGTCCCCAGGACATTCCATCGCTTTCCGTCTCTCGTACCGCGTGTCTTTTCCCCCTCAGGCTTCACTTCGGCTCTGCAACTCGGCTCGGCCGGAGCGTCAACGCTTTGTAGAAATTATTTTGTCCATCGGCACTTCTCTTTTAACTAGCCCTACCTTAGTCCGCAATAACTTGTCTACGACTACCGTCCGCTAGGTGTGTGTTCGCGGTTATTGCCAACACTTCCCCCTTTGTCTCGATTTCTCTGAAAAATTTCTCACTCATGAAGCAACTCGTGGCTCCGGTATCCACCGTCGCCCTCGCCATCCGGTCGCCTATCCTCACCGCGGCGACTATGCGATTCTTTTCGACACTGAGTGGGTATATCAATTCCGGGACTGACTCGCGCCGGCGCCCATCCAATCCCGTTCCGGATGATGCGGCTGTCCATTTCCCGTCCTTCTTCCACAACACGCCTCACTACTCACGCCTCGCGTGCCACATCTCCTGCAGAACAACACTTTCGGGTTCGCGCATTACCTAGCGAAACGTCCCCCTTGTGCGCAGTTATACCACAAACGACGCACTTCTGCCGACCTCATTTGACTTTGATCCTGACTGGGATTTGGGGTCTCCATCCTGAGGTGCCTCTATTCCTGTTCTTCCCAGCTGGCCCAGCGATGGCTCCTTGACGACTGTAACTGCGTCTCGGTCGCCCTCTCGCTTGGCTGTCGTGGCGTTTTTCTTGCGCTATGTCCCCAGGACATTCCATCGCTTTCCGCCTCTCGTGCCGCGTGTCTCTTCCCCCTCAGGCGCTTCTCTTCGGCTCTGCAACTCGGCTCGGCCGGAGCGTCAAAGCTTTGTTGGACGAAGCTCCTAGTAGTTCCTTTGCCGTCCGGTCTCCGATCTTCACCGTGGCGACTATGCGATTCTTTTCGACGCTGAGTGGGTATATTAGTTCTGGGACTGGTTTCTGCTGACGCGCATCCGATCCCGTTCCGGATGACGCGGCTGTTCTATTCCCGCTTTCCGTCCACAACACGCCCCACTACTCATGCCTCGCGTACCGCATTGTCTACAGAACAACACCTTTGGGTTCGTACATTCCCTGGAAAAGTGTCCCTCCTGCGAGCAGTTATAAAATTCGCGACTCCCTTCTATCGGCCTAACCTGTTCATGGCCCACCATGGCGTTCGAAATCTTTTCACGCTCAGCGACTGGATGGATACCCGGCTCGCTTCTCACCAACGTTTCTCGTGCTGGTGGGCTCCGAAAAGGGTTCGATTGCCTTGCGGGATCGTTTACGCCTCCTAGTCCGCCCCAATGTCTAAAACCTGTCGCCTGGCCGTTTCCCCGTGACCCTCACCCGATATATTCTCAAACTCCGCGGCTATCTTTGACAGTTGGGCTAGACTCATAAAATCTCTCCTCCGAATATACAAGCGGTACTCCCTTGTGAGGTTCTCGTACACCCTATTCAGCTCTTGTTCGGGGCTATAATCGGCGTGTCGCATTAGTCTTTTCAGGCTAACCAGATACTCTTTATATCCTTCCTCTACCCGTTGCCGACGGGCCCTTATCTCGTCTTCCAGTTTGTCAAAATACTGGGAAGGCAGGAAGAAATCCAAAAAGTCGACGAAAACCAGTCCGACGCCATGCCGGTGAATGCTTTACTCAGGGCTCTGGGGATACGCTCTAACTCTATCTCGTACGTCCTCGCACACTCCATCAATGATTCTATAAACACGAGCGGATCAGCATACCCATCGAATGTTATTCCCCACTTTCTGACTTGCTCTGGGACAACCATGTAGTGCCCCCCATGGCTGACTCCCCCATAGTCGAACCCCGCGTAAGGTCCACGACCGCCGTGCCCCACCTGGGTGCTATTCACAGGTGAGCATACCGATGGAAATTCGCACCTTACCGGTGAGGTCTCTCTTTTAGTGTTCTGCCCTTAAGGCGGCATACGTCGCACGTGGCTGAATGGTGGGAACAGTCCCCCCGGCGACCCCGACAGCGTCAGTAAGGTCAAAACGTCGAGCGTAGCGGGCGGTTCTGGTCCTTTGGCGAATTGCGCCTCCCATTCGGCCAACCGCGTCCAAACTTCAGTACGATGACCCCCGTCTTTGATGAAAGTACATACCCGTTTTCGAAGTTCATCTACCTTTCCTACTCGATCCAAGCCAAGTTCTTGCGCAACCCATTCTAATTCTTCTTTCCGGATATGGTAGATCCAAGGCACACCCACTCCTGGGTTGACCCGATCCTTCAGGGACGCATCGTTCGGCCCATCCATTGTTGGCTTTATAAGTATTTTTTATTTTTATTTTTTTTGCTGTTGTTGTTTTCTCTACGTCGTTGTTGTTCTTTAAGCTTAGTACGCAGTAACTAGAATTATTTCGGATAGAAATTTACACATTATTTCTAATGTGTATCCTAAGACCCTGTGTGCCCCTTAAAAATACCGGAAAAATCCCAAAAACGCAAAAAAAAAAATGGCAAAACAAGAAGGTAAAAGAGTAATACGGGCACACTTGTGCCTAGAAATAATGTGCTGCTCATTTTTTCTAGCAGAAATTCAGCTGTTCAATGCCATCCACACGATCCACTTCAATGTAATCGATGTGGCAACTCTCAACATTTTTTGAGTATACATTTCTAGCTGCTCATTAGAAATGTCTCTAGAAATTATGTCCAGAAATTATTTCTAGCGCTTTTTTTATATGGAGTTTGACACAACTAGAAATATTTCTAGTTCCTGCGTACTAAGCTTTAAAAAAAATTTTTTTCTTTTTTATTTTAATTTATTAAATTGTTATTTATTATTAATTTTATTAAATTTTATTTATTATAAATTTTTTTCAAATTTTCTTAATTATTAATTTTATTAAATTTTATTATTATTAATTTTATTAAACTTTCTTTATTGTTAATTTATTAAATTTTATTTATTATTAATTTTATTAAATTTTCTTTATTATTAATTTTATTAAACTAAATTTATTATTAATTTTATTAAATTTTATTTTTTATAAATGACTTGTGTGTTCTACCGGCTATAACTATATGTTATTAATCTTACTGTTCGGTGTTTGTGTTTGCTAAATCCCCCAACGGAACAAGCTTAATATAAATTTCAAATTTAACATACTGCAAAAATCTTTTAAAAAAATATTTAGTAAAATTAAAACATACCTATTGGAAAAACATATTTTGAAAGTTTATTAACAGAGTATACCAATTTTAAAAATGTGCATTGGTTTATTAAAAAGTTATACCAATTAGCTCTATAAAAGTAACAGAAGTCAGTCCAATAATCAAAACAGATTTATGCAAATAAAGGTTAGAAACGTTATTAGCAAACAAGTTGGGTGTGCGTTAGAAGGAGGGACAATCAATTAACATACCACCAGCATTTCATAGACGCTCGTGTATAGAATCGCATAAGGGAGCGTGTTCTAATAAAATAATACAAGCAGGATTACTACTCCCTATAACACTTTCGCCCTCTAACACTTACTCTCCCTAATACTAACTCTCTCTTTCTCTCTCTAACACTTTCCCCCTCTTAAAATTTCCCCCTATAATATTCCAAACTAAATCTGCAAGTCTCAATATTCTTGTGTTGATCTTGTTGCTGCTGCTTCGAAAAAATTCCCATCCCTTGCTTACATAACATTCACGAATGTTGTTGTTCTTGTTGTTGTTGGTTTTGCTTTTGATCATAACAATGCGGCCTACGAATGTACTGCCCTTTGACTAGCGTGCTTGAATCAAGCACAATCTTGTCTCAATCCTTTTATTCTTTGATCACTGGTTTTCACAACCATAAACATTCATTATTATGTTTTGCCTGCAGGTGTGCAAGGCAACGTACGTCAAACAGGCGCCCTCTGGACTCTCTTTTATTTACTTATTCGTATCTACGAAATATGCTCACAATTGACTCTCATTCTCTTATCTACTAACTTGTAGCTAAGAATCCTGTGCGCACTTGACTCTAGCATTTAATAGTTTCATAGGCAATGTACTTTGCTCACTGATCCTCACGGACGGTGATACCTATAACACATTAGCCAACTAATGTACTTTACCTTTGACTAGCGCACTTCAAGCATGCACAAACTTGTCTCTAAGTCTTCCTCCCTCTAACACTTTCTTGCACACAGTCTCCTTCTAACACTTTCCCCCTCTTACTCTTTCTTCCTCTAACAGCATCTACCTCTAACTTTTTCCCACTCTAACCTTTCCCTCTCTTACACTTTCTCCCTCAAACACTCCCCCTCTTACACCTTCTCCTCTATCTCTTTATAATCTAAATGTACAAGTATCAATACTCTTGTTTAAAAACAATTCCTACCCTTGCACACATTACGCCCCCACGAAGGTTGTAGTTGTTGTTGCAGTTGACAATAACAATGTACGTGTGCAGCTCAACGTACTTAAAACAGAAACACACTTGACTTTAACACTAATTGGTTAAATAACTAAAACTGATCCTCTCATTCACACAGCCATAAAGATCAACGTATTGATCCTACCGCTGCTGCTGCTGCTGGGTAGGAAAATTTCCATCCCTTGTTCACAGAACCCCACGAATCTTTATATTCTTGAATTGAAGAGCTAACTCTTAATATATTTAAAAAAAAAAAATTTAGATCATAGATCATAATAATTAATATCATAGAGAAACAAATTATGAAAATTGCGATAATTTTGTTGTTAATAATGAGCTACTCCTTACTGCTGAGCAAAAACAAGTATACGAAAAGATACTACATAGCGTTGAAGCAGAAAGGGAGAAATATATTTGTGGTTGTGGCGGAGGATCGAAAAGATGTATAATGCGGTAGCTTTGTAGTTTTTTGTGGTTTTTTATTATATATATATTTGTGTAGTAGTAGCCGTTGCACTTCGATGTGCGTAGTTGTGTTAATCCAATACTGATCTTATGCTGTAACTTGGACTTACACTGTAGGAGTTTATGTTACTTAACATTAACATGAGAGAGATAGGAGACGCGTACAGTTAGAATTTAACATGATTGGAATTGAAACTAAGATTCATGGTTCTGAGCTAGTTACATATTTTTACTGCTCTGGAATGTGAATTCTGCCATAAACATCCTCCCCCCCTTGCAGTATTGCAAAAGGAACTATTGGCCGCAAGTCCCGGACAGAATCCAGCCAAATACGGAATGCTGGGCCATTGGATAGTTATTGGTGCTCGAGAAGACGCCATTGAGAATGATGTGTGGATGGGCCTAGGAAGTGCTGGCGACGGTTGGCAACGAGGGTTTGGAGACCGCTTAGGGGGGTCTAGTAGCCCAGGGCGAAGCTGATCGCTCACGCCGTGTGGATGGGCGACTGTTTCTGTGGGCCTCGTGGATGTGCAACAGGGTGTGGTGGTCCTTATGACAGACCTTGCAAGTGCCAGCGCTGCGGCAGGATTGCCCGGAGTACTAGTGAGCCAGGCAGTTGGGGCAGTACTTATTAATAAGTACTGCCCGGAGTCGCTTTTCAGCCGTGAGCTGCGAGAATCGGCGGCATTTCCTCAATGCATGTATTCCTTGGCAAATCCTGCACCGAAAGGAGTTGGTGCCAACTGGGCCGTTGTACGTAGAGGATTTATGCGATGGCATATTTTTGCTACAACGAGAATTCCATATATAAAATTAGTGTAAGTATTGGACGTAATAAAGTGACATATAACCTGGAGGTTATGTGGACGGCACAGGACGATTGTTTTTGAAGGAGGAAGAGCAAAATCAATTGTGCGCTGAGCTTTCGGATGTGGAAGGCTCCGGGTTAGTATCACCCATCGGAAGTAGGATTAGCTTTGCGATGGGTCGACGTATGGTGCCACGAGTTGTGAGCACATCTACCACGCGGACCTTGTCGTCACTGCCAGGAAAGGCCAGCGTTACTCGACAAAGGCGCCATTCATTTGTTGGCAAGTTGTCCTCCTTGACGATGACCATGTCACCGACGCGCAAGTTTCGTTCGGGTGATTGCCACTTGGTTCGGTTGTGGAGCTCTTTGAGATATTCGTCTTTCCAACGGAAACAGAACTGTTGGTGGAGAGCTTTAAGACGCTGCCAACGATTCAGGATAGAAGTGGCAGGTTCTTTGATTTCTGGTTCGGATACAGAAATTAGAGGGCCACCTATCAAGAAGTGGCCTGGAGTGAGGGCCAAAAAGTATTGAGACAGGCTTCAATTTTTGCCAGGAGGGTCGAGAATTCCTCGAAAGTGTATTTGACTGTGGACGTGGTATTGTAGAAAAGAGCTTTAAAACTATTCACACCTGCTTCCCATAAGCCTCCCATATGGGGAGCGCTGGGTGGGTTAAAAAGCCAGGCGAGGCTCTGGTGACTGTGCTTTGAGATTACGCCGGTCCGTATCGTTTCCAGGAAGTCCCGCGAAAGCGCTTTCTCCGCCCCGACGAAGGTTTTTCCGTTGTCTGAACACATATTTTGTGGACACCCGCGTCGTGCCACAAATCGGGAGAATGCCGCCAGGAACTTCTCTGTGGTAAGATCCGATGTCGCTTCCAGGTGTATAGCCTTAGTGCTGAAACACACAAATACGCAGACGTAGCCCTTGGTGATCAGGCACGCACGACCGGTGTAATTCTTGACATCGACATCGGTCCAGCGAAATCCACGCCTGTGTGCGTAAAAGATCTCGAAAAGGATGAGCGTTCCACAGGCAGGTCACCCATCATCTGTGTCTGTAGCCGCTTCCCGTATACCACACAAATTTTGCAGGAGTTGATGACGGATTTGACGAGGACCTTAAGTTTGGGAATCCAAAACTTAGAACGAATGAGACGCATCGTCAATTGGTTCCCCCCATGCAAGGATATGCGATGGGTGAATTTAACCAAAGCTTTGCGAAGGTTGACGAATATGAAATTATCACGGGATGGCTCTCATTATAACGCAAATACTGGGACGCCCTCATGCGCCCGCAAGCCCTGAGAATTCCTTTACTATCTAGGAATGGATTCAAGTTACGGATATGACTTGAGACTGGAATTTGCTGCTTTAGCATTAATGTTTATACTCACATGAGTAATCCCTACGCTGCGCACAAACGATGAATAGCTCTTGAGCATCGGATAACTCACAGGAACTGAGTTCTATGGGACCTGGTACTGAAAGCCTTTTGCATCCCTTAATAAAACGCTGCATATAAGCGATAACGCGAAGCGCTTTGTGGAGCTCCGAAAAACTGCTGAGGAAATCGGACGTAGGAGGCAATTTTGCTAAATTGCATTTAATAGTGCGTTGTTCTAGAGTCGTATCTGGAATAGGAATTGTTGTGACAGGCCATTGATTTTGAGGAAGGTGTAGCCATTCAGGCACGTGCCACCACAGAGAATTTTGCACCATATCTTGCGACCGGATTCCTCGGCTCACTAGGTCCGCCGGATTGTGCTCCGATCGGACGTGCGACCATTCGGCAGGATCGCTGACTTGCACAATTTTTGCCACTCTGTTGGCAACGAACGCTGTCCACTGGCAGGGTGGATTATTCAACCAGGACAGCACAATCGTAGAGTGTGTCCAATAGAAAACTTTAAAGTCGCCTGCTGGCAACTTATGGAGAAGGGCTGAAGATAATTCAGCCAATAGGACGGCCCCGCAAAGCTCTAGGCGGGGCACCGACAGGGATTTAACAGGAGCTACCCTCGTTTTGGAAGTCAGAAAATGGGAAGTAACTCTGGTTGCCGTTTCGAATCGGACGTAGATTGCTGCACCGTACGCCCGTTCCGATGCAACGCAGAACCCGTGGTACTGCAGCTTCCCTTGTGGCTGGATCTGCAACCATCTCGGAATGCGGAGTTCCCTTAGAGTAGGATAGCTCTCCAGGTATTCCTGCCACTTACTGATAAGATCCGAAGGCAGCGGTTGATCCCATTCCAGTTGCTTGAGCCAGATTTCTTGCATAAAAATCTTAGCCCGAATAATGAAGGGGGTCAGCCACCCGGCCGGGTCGAACAACTTCGAGATTTGGGATAGAACCTCCCGCTTCGTGTATGATTCTTGCAGAGCGACGTCAGAAGGCATGAAGTAGAATTCGTCGCTACGCGCTTGCCATCGTATTCCCAAGGTCTTCGCTTCACTTGAGTCATCGAACTCTAGAAAATCATCAGATAGCAGATGCTCTTTAGGGATGTCTTGCAGGACCTCCTTGGCGTTTGATGTCCACTTTCGTAGCGGAAATCCAGCGCTGTCCAAGGCCTTTCGCAGTTGTGCAATGGTTGTAACGGATTCCTGTTTCGTGTTTGTCCCAGCGAGGATATCGTCTACGTACATGTAGTCGGATATGACCTTGCTTGCGAGAGGATACTGCAAGCGTACGTCTTCTGCGAGTTGCTGAAGTACCCTTAGTGCCAGAAATGGAGCACAATTACTCCGAAGGTGATATCCGCGCCGATAAGCACGTCAATTTGCGAGCTCTGAAAGAAGGTTGGATCGGCATGCTCAATGGCTGGGAGGTTTCGAAGAACACTCTGAGGCACCGATACGGCAGGCAAGTTACCAGCCAGCTGGGGAAGAACGTACGCCGAAGCTTCTAGATGAAGTCTTGGCTTTGTAGGAGAGACTATTTGGAAGTGGCATAGTTTTTGAGGTTGGGCTGCAACTGTTTGGTTGAGCCCAGAGACTTGAGCTTGCACGGACTGGAAAGGCAGCTTTATTAAATGGAACAGTCGCTCAGAGATAAAAGTAGCCTCTGAGCCGGAATCAATTAGGGCTCGAGCGGTATATGTAGCTCCTCGATGGCATACATTAATGACCGCCGTGCCGAGTAGGACACTCTGTTCGTTAGCAGCAAAATAAGTTTGGACATTTGCTGCTGGTTGCAAGATAGCGAACTGTATAGTATTGGAACTTGCATTGGAACGAGGGGTAGTGGACTATATACTGGAGTTGGAACTGGCGGAGTTACCTTGAGCTGTTTCACCTCTATGTAGTAACGTGTTGTGACGACCCTTGCACGTAAAGCAATGATGCGCACTGGTACACTCCCGTAACTGGTGATCTCTTGCGAAACAGTTAAGGCAGAGCTTTTTCTGCTTAATATACGCTGCCCGCTCGCTAACTGGCATCTGTAGAAAACGAGGGTACAGTCGCACCGCATGGTTTTCTTTAGAACATACGTCGCAAGTCTTGCTCTTCGGATTTACTTGCGCTTCGAACGAATTTACTCTCTTAGGGGGTTGATTATTTCGGGATATAGAAGCGGATGAGGTTTGTGGATTGTTAGCGGGTTTCACATCATCAATCGCTTCAAGCGTTCGGTAGCGTTCATTGAGGAACGCACTCAAATCTTGCCAAGCTGGAATTTCGCCTTTTTTGGATATTGATTGTTCCCATAAAGAAAGCGTGAGTTTGGGAAGCTTTGACGAGCATAGAAAAACTAGAATGCAATCTGCGAATGGGGAGGAAGTGGAAGTTCCCGAATGCTCTACACACCTTTCATAAACGAAGTAGCAGTGCTCATATTTCGCCTCCATTGCAGCAATATCATCACTCTTTTCTTCTTGTGTGAGTGCCTTGGAACAGATTTCATTCTCAGTCTCAATCTTCTCCCAAAAGACTTGTAAGCGATCACGGCGAATTTCGAAGGTAAAAATATTATCTTCGTCGGATGCGGTAGCATTGACACGGGACTCAAACTGGATCAGTCTGTCCGTAACGGAAATAAACTTCACCAAGGACATCGTTGAATTTTCTTGGTAGATCTGGTTTTTACCGGACTACGATTCGGAAATTGTGATTTTGAATTTTTTTTCGGACTACGATCCGGAAACTTGGACTTTGACTCTTTATTCGGAAGTGTGCTGGGAAATCGCGATGACGTTGCTGCTGGTGACGCCGATGGATTTTTCTTCACGCGAACGATTGGATTTAACTTCTCTTCACTTTGTGGAGGTGCCCTGATTGGAATACGAGAAGCTTGCGACCCAGATGGAGCGGACGAAGTGGAACGACGACGATCAGGTTGGGAAAGTGGAAAAACTGGCTTAAGTTTTGCTTTTTTATCGGTCTCTTTTGACCCTGTGGACATACTATGCTTTGCAATTTAAAAGAATAATAATGTGTGTCGAGTTACCTGGAACGTTAGGTGGGTCACGACAATATTAAAATAAAGCGGAATAAAAACGATGCAATAAATATAAAAAATGTTTTGAATAATAATTAAATAATTATTTATTTTATCTATACCACTTGTATTTATTATTATTATTATTTTTTTTTTTTGAGACGCTTTGAATGCGCTGCTAGTGGAAACTTTGAGTTTGTTGTACTTGTTGAATAAGTTACACGATAGTTTGGGTTGCCGGCTATCGATTATCGGAGTGTGTTTACTTTTTGTTCAGCGGCAATTATTTTGGTGAAAAAATTAATTTGGTGAATAATTAATGGTTATAATTAATGCAGTGCGTGTGTAATTATTTATATTGTGTTAAAGTATCGGCCGCCTCAATGGAATGAATATATTCTTTATTAATCTCTTGTGTTGTGGCGGCCAGAAATTTATTTGGTTATATTTTTGTCGTTGTTGTTTATGTGCGTTGGTTTGGAACTCAATTTTAGTGGACAAAAAAATATATTTAAGTATAAGTAGTAGCTGCAGTTGGATATTGTGTGTTGAATATAAATAAAGCATGTCGGCATTGCGCATTTGATTTAATTAAATATGTTGTACACTTTGCTCTGGCCGACCGCTGTTTGTGTATATGTGGATATGTATGTCGTAACTTGCTTGCGGGTTTCCGGCAGCTGTTTGTGTATATGTTAGTGTTATATATGTGCAAATGTATATGTGTAAATTAAATGTGGATAAATAATTTGTATAACTGGTGCAATTATTGCTGGATTCTATATATATAATGTAAGCAAGTATGATCTGGAGTGTATGTGCAGAGTAGTGGACGTGTACGTATGTTTGTATGTATGTCGTAACTTGTGTAAAATAAATGTGGATAAGTTTGAATGCACGTATGTTGTAATTTATTTTATGCAATGATATTCCTGCAGAATTATGCGAATAATATTTTAGCGCAAAATATTATTCAGCCGTGGTAGAATGTCTGTATGTATGTACATACATACATATGTGCTGCAATGCAAAGCGGATCACTGGAATTGGATCGTGTAAGTACGAACATAGGTTAATAAATTTATTTTATTTATATATTTTTCAACAGATGTTTTTATGTAGGATTTTATTGTGTGGACATGGACATTTACCAATTTTGGACAAATTGGTATGAACATATATAAATATATGTATGGGAATAGGTTCCACAATATGGCGGACTATGGATGCCGGTATGTAGAAATTTTCACTTGCACAATTTGAAGAAATAGAAAATGCATTACTTATCTTTTCTTTTTAATGAACGTGCTGGGGCGAGTGGAAGGATATCCGGCTCGAAGGACCAATGTGGTTGTGGCGGAGGATCGAAAAGATGTATAATGCGGTAGCTTCGTAGTTTTTTGTGGTTTTTTATTATATATATATTTGTGTAGTAGTAGCCGTTGCACTTCGTGTGCGTAGTAATATTAATCCAATACTGATCTTATGCTGTAACTTGGACTTACACTGTAGGAGTTTATGTTACTTAACATTAACATGAGAGAGATAGGAGACGCGTACAGTTAGAATTTAACATGATTGGAATTGAAACCAAGATTCATGGTTCTGAGCTAGTTACATATTTTTACTGCTCTGGAATGTGAATTCTGCCATAAACAATATTTTTTAGATGCACCTGATGGAACAGATAAAACGTTTCTTTTAAATTTGTTATTGGCAAAGGTACGGCAAAGCAAAAAAATTGCATTGGCCGTTGCTTCTTCCGGTATCGCAGCCACTTTACTTAATAGTGGTCGCACAGCGCGTTCTAAACTTAAGATTCCAATTAATTTAATTCATTTAGAAACACCACATTTCTCAATTTCAAAGCAATCTAATATTGCTGCTGTGCTCAAAGATTTCAAGCTTATTGTTTGGGATGAGTGTACTGTGGGCCATAAAGGTGCTTTTGAAACTGTAGATCGATCTTTGAAAGACATTCGAGATAGTGAATACTTAATGGGTGGCATATCTGTTCTCTTAGCTGGTGATTTTCGACAAACTCTTCCAGTGATCCCCAGCGGAACAAGAGCAGATGAAATAAATGCGTGCTTAAAGTCTTCAATTTTGTGGCCCAAAATACAGAAAATTGCATTAACGAAGAATATGCGAGTGCACTTAAAAGGTGATAGCCTAGCTGGTGAATTTGCAGAAATGCTCCTTCAAATAGGAAATGGATTATTTCCAACCTATGATGGCAAAATAACTTTACCATCCACTTTGTGTCATGTTGTGAAAAGTATTGAAGAGCTAACTCTAAAAATATTTCCGGATAT
This sequence comes from Scaptomyza flava, assembly GCA_030179655.1. Lineage (NCBI taxonomy): Eukaryota > Metazoa > Arthropoda > Insecta > Diptera > Drosophilidae > Scaptomyza > Scaptomyza flava. The sequence continues at coordinate 848,740 of JARNME010000022.1, forward strand.
TACAAAAATCTCTCAAAATCACTCGAATGGTTTTCAGAACGTGCTATTTTGACTGCGAGAAATGACAATGCATTGGAAATAAACGAGTTTTTAATAAAATCATTTCAAAGTGAAGAAATGACATATAAATCTTTTGATTCTGTGACTGAAATCGAAGATGCAGTTCATTACCCCGTTGAGTTTCTTAATTCATTAAATCCGGCTGGCCTGACTCAACATAAATTATCTTAAAGATTGGTTCACCTGTAATGTTGATTCGCAACTTGAAGCCGCCAAAACTGTGCAATGGTACAAGATTGCAAGTTAAAATTCTTCATAAAAATGTTTTCGAAGCAATTATCTTTACTGGCAATGGTATAGACGAAACGGTTTCTATACCGAGAATTCCATTAATACCTTCTGATTCTGAACTGCCAATTCAATTTAAAAGATTACAATTTCCTTTAAAAGTTTGCTTTGCCTTAACAATTAATAAATCGCAGGGTCAAACTCTTAAATTAGCCGGACTAGATATAAGACACGATTGTTTTTCTCATGGCCAATTTTATGTAGCCTGCTCAAGAGTCAGTTCACCAAAAAGTTTAGTTGTATTAGCACCTGACGGAAAAACAACCAATTTCGTTTATAAAGAAGCTCTTAACAATTGTTAATAATTGCAAATTCAATTCAATAAGTGGATAAGGCCTACTGGGGAAACCACAATAAAAATTACGCGCCCGATTCTCTACCTCAATGGTGGCGTGGAAAAGAGAATATTATATACTTTGCTTTAATTTAGTTAAATATTTTTTAACTTATTTATTTTGTATATATCTTCTATTGCTAAAATTTATATAAACTATCCGCGCAGCGAAGTAAGCGGGCCACTTACTTGTCTATACATATATATAAAAGAGTTTGTCCTGATGATAATGGAAAAGCCACAGCCTAAACGAAAAGAGCTAGAAGACTGACATTTTCACACAATTTTTTATGCAGGTAGTAAGTGAACACTAAGAAGGGAATTTTTATTTGGACAACTCCTTCAAGTACCTCCCATACGATTTGGAGCACTTTTTACCCATTTTAAAAAACAAATTACAATTACAACAAGTACCCATTCCACTACTGTCGCCTGATTGTCGCACAATTTGAGGGTTTGATCGCGAGCGAGAATACAAAAACAAAACAAATTGCGCAGTGACGCCTTCGCGTCGCACAAGCAAAGTCATTAAAAAAGGTTCTTACATCGTTCTTGACATCGTTGAATTTTTCTTGGTAGATCTGGTTTTTACCGGACTACGATTCGGAAATTGTGATTTTGAATTTTTTTCGGACTACGATCCGGAAACTTGGACTTTGACTCTTTATTCGGAAGTGTGCTGGGAAATCGCGATGACGTTGCTGCTGGTGACGCCGATGGATTTTTCTTCACGCGAACGATTGGATTTAACTTCTCTTCACTTTGTGGAGGTGCCCTGATTGGAATACGAGAAGCTTGCGACCCAGATGGAGCGGACGAAGTGGAACGACGACGATTAGGTTGGGAAAGTGGAAAAACTGGCTTAAGTTTTGCTTTTTTATCGGTCTCTTTTGACCCTGTGGACATACTATGCTTTGCAATTTAAAAGAATAATAATGTGTGCCGAGTTACCTGGAACGTTAGGTGGGTCACGACAATATTAAAATAAAGCGGAATAAAAACGATGCAATAAATATAAAAAATGTTTTGAATAATAATTAAATAATTATTTATTTTATCTATACCACTTGTATTTATTATTATTATTATTTATTTTTTGAGACGCTTTGAATGCGCTGCTAGTGGAAACTTTGAGTTTGTTGTACTTGTTGAATAAGTTACACGATAGTTTGGGTTGCCGGCTATCGATTATCGGAGTGTGTTTACTTTTGTTCAGCGGCAATTATTTTGGTGAAAAAATTAATTTGGTGAATAATTAATGGTTATAATTAATGCAGTGCGTGTGTAATTATTTATATTGTGTTAAAGTATCGGCCGCCTCAATGGAATGAATATATTCTTTATTAATCTCTTTGTGTTGTGGCGGCCAGAAATTATTTGGTTATATTTTGTCGTTGTTGTTTATGTGCGTTGGTTTGGAACTCAATTTTAGTGGACAAAAAAATATATTTAAGTATAAGTAGTAGCTGCAGTTGGATATTGTGTTGTTGAATATAAATAAAGCATGTCGGCATTGCGCATTTGATTTAATTAAATATGTTGTACACTTTGCTCTGGCCGACCGCTGTTTGTGTATATGTGGATATGTATGTCGTAACTTGCTTGCGGGTTTCCGGCAGCTGTTTGTGTATATGTTAGTGTTATATATGTGCAAATGTATATGTGTAAATTAAATGTGGATAAATAATTTGTATAACTGGTGCAATTATTGCTGGATTCTATATATATAATGTAAGCAAGTATGATCTGGAGTGTATGTGCAGAGTAGTGGACGTGTACGTATGTTTGTATGTATGTCGTAACTTGTGTAAAATAAATGTGGATAAGTTTGAATGCACGTATGTTGTAATTTATTTTATGCAATGTTATTCCTGCAGAATTATGCGAATAATATTTTAGCGCAAAATATTATTCAGCCGTGGTAGAATGTCTGTATGTATGTACATACATACATATGTGCTGCAATGCAAAGCGGATCACTGGAATTGGATCGTGTAAGTACGAACATAGGTTGATAAATTATTTTATTTATATATTTTTCAACAGATGTTTTTATGTAGGATTTATTGTGTGGACATGGACATTTACCAATTTTGGACAAATTGGTATGAACATATATAAATATATGTATGGGAATAGGTTCCACAATATGGCGGACTATGGATGCCGGTATGTAGAAATTTTCACTTGCACAATTTGAAGAAATAGAAAATGCATTACTTATCTTTTCTTTTCAATGAACGTGCTGGGGCGAGTGGAAGGATATCCGGCTCGAAGGACCAATGTGGTTGTGGCGGAGGATCGAAAAGATGTATAATGCGGTAGCTTCGTAGTTTTTGTGGTTTTTTATTATATATATATTTGTGTAGTAGTAGCCGTTGCACTTCGTGTGCGTAGTAATATTAATCCAATACTGATCTTATGCTGTAACTTGGACTTACACTGTAGGAGTTTATGTTACTTAACATTAACATGAGAGAGATAGGAGACGCGTACAGTTAGAATTTAACATGATTGGAATTGAAACCAAGATTCATGGTTCTGAGCTAGTTACATATTTTTACTGCTCTGGAATGTGAATTCTGCCATAAACAATATTTTTTAGATGCACCTGGTGGAACAGATAAAACGTTTCTTTTAAATTTGTTATTGGCAAAGGTACGGCAAAGCAAAAAAATTGCATTGGCCGTTGCTTCTTCCGGTATCGCAGCCACTTTACTTAATAGTGGTCGCACAGCGCGTTCTAAACTTAATATTCCATTTAATTTGATTCATTTAGAAACACCACATTTCTCAATTTCAAAGCAATCTAATATTGCTGCTGTGGTCAAAGATTGCAAGTTAAATTTTTGGGATGAGTGTACTATGGCCCATAAAGGTGCTTTTGAAGCTGTAGATCTATCTTTGAAAGACATTCGAGATAGTGAATACTTAATGGGTGGCATAACTGTTCTCTTAGCTGGTGATTTTCGACAAACTCTTCCAGTGATGCCCAGCGGAACAAGAGCAGATGAAATAAATGCGTGCTTAAAGTCTTCAATTTTGTGGCCCAAATACAGAAAATTGCATTAACGAAGAATATGCGAGTGCACTTAAAAGGTGATAGCCTAGCTGGTGAATTTGCAGAAATGCTCCTTCAAATAGGAAATGGATTATTTCCAACCTATGATGGCAAAATAACTTACCATCCACTTTGTGTCATGTTGTGAAAAGTATTGAAGAGCTAACTCTAAAAATATTTCCGGATATTACAAAAATCTCTCAAAATCACTCGAATGGTTTTCAGAACGTGCTATTTTGACTGCGAGAAATGACAATGCATTGGAAATAAACGAGTTTTTAATAAAATCATTTCAAAGTGAAGAAATGACATATAAATCTTTGATTCTGTGACTGAAATCGAAGATGCAGTTCATTACCCCGTTGAGTTTCTTAATTCATTAAATCCGGCTGGCCTGACTCAACATAAATTATCTTTAAAGATTGGTTCACCTGTAATGTTGATTCGCAACTTGAAGCCGCCAAAACTGTGCAATGGTACAAGATTGCAAGTTAAAATTCTTCATAAAAATGTTTTCGAAGCAATTATCTTTACTGGCAATGGTATAGACGAAACGGTTTCTATACCGAGAATTCCATTAATACCTTCTGATTCTGAACTGCCAATTCAATTTAAAAGATTACAATTTCCTTTAAAAGTTTGCTTTGCCTTAACAATTAATAAATCGCAGGGTCAAACTCTTAAATTAGCCGGACTAGATATAAGACACGATTGTTTTTCTCATGGCCAATTTTATGTAGCCTGCTCAAGAGTCAGTTCACCAAAAGTTTAGTTGTATTAGCACCTGACGGAAAAACAACCAATTTCGTTTATAAAGAAGCTCTTAACAATTGTTAATAATTGCAAATTCAATTCAATAAGTGGATAAGGCCTACTGGGGAAACCACAATAAAAAATTACGCGCCCGATTCTCTACCTCAATGGTGGCGTGGAAAAGAGAATATTATATACTTTGCTTTAATATTTAGTTAAATATTTTTTAACTTATTTATTTGTATATATCTTCTATTGCTAAAATTTATATAAACTATCCGCGCAGCGAAGTAAGCGGGCCACTTGTCTATACATATATATAAAAGAGTTTGTCCTGATGATAATGGAAAAGCCACAGCCTAAACGAAAAGAGCTAGAAGACTGACATTTTCACACAATTTTTATGCAGGTAGTAAGTGAACACTAAGAAGGGAATTTTTATTTGGACAACTCCTTCAAGTACCTCCCATACGATTTGGAGCACTTTTTACCCATTTTAAAAAACAAATTACAATTACAACAAGTACCCATTCCACTACTGTCGCCTGATGTCGCACAATTTGAGGGTTGATCGCGAGCGAGAATACAAAAAAAAAACAAATTGCGCAGTGACGCCTTCGCGTCGCACAAGCAAAGTCATTAAAAAGGTTCTTACACTTGCAAAACAGAAACGTATTTCCGCTTCTTAACGAATAAGTGCATACACAATTAAGTAACAATGCGCTTGAAAATAATTTTCATAATTTTATGTGCATGCATCACTTCGCACAGTGCACATTTTTATTTTTGTTTTGTCAAATTGTGTGCCTTTGACAATTGATTTACGACCCAAGTAGCGTTTGTTGTTGTTGTCAGTTTTGTTGTTGGGCCCGCCTGCTACTTTTTGTTGGTGTCATTGATTTAAAAAAAACAACAACAACATAACAAAACTTGGTGCGTCTAGAAAAGTGTACCACACCAGAATATGTTATGGCTGTGGATTCGCCTACTTGCTGCTTATATATCTTAGACAAAACGTATCACACTAATATTTATTGATATAATATTGATATACAATTTCGAATAAGCAAATGGCGTTCACTTAAGCGCGTGTGTTGCTCTTATGATAATCAGATAATTTGATATCTCGCTCCTATCATGCGCCTTTGTTGTTGCTCATTTACGTTCACTCTCTATTTTATGTGCGCGCTTTGCATGTCAATCATAAAGTTTATTAACCTAGCTCCTCCGCACACACACTAAATTAAAGCTAAAGGCAATATACAATTCACTTAACTGCAGCCTCTTAGATATGTTTTGCATTGATTCAGTGCGTGTGAAGAAGGTAGCGATACTGCGCTCTTTGTTTGACTTGCAGAGCGCACGCATAGATAAGAGAATTTGCCGAAATAGCCAACAACGAAGGCGCGATTTAAAAATAATTTGTCATCTAGCGCCGAACATGAAGAGCGATGCGCGAGCGAATCTGAAAACAAGTAAGAAGGTTTTAGTCGAGAAATCCCGACTAAAAGATACCCTGAACCCGTGTATTAAAATGACTTGCAGAAGTGAGATTTTCTTGACTTTAACTTTAATATAAAATGTCGCCAGTGTTTCTTAACCGATTTGGATCAAATTTTCATGGAAGTTATCCATAGTTTCAACTTCTATTTTGAAACTTTCTTTATTCGAGATTATTTCGTTATCGATTCCATATGTATATCCAAAGCAGAATAGTTATCGATAGTTTGAAATAAAGTTGATCTGCCTATGGCTTAGGAGAAGTTATGTTCCAAATTTGAAGTCTCTAGATCTTTTAATCTTTGAGATTGACGCGTTCATACATACGGACGGACGAACGGACAGACGGACAGAAGGACAGAAGGTCATGGCTATATCGACATGGCTGTTAATGCTGATCAAGAATATATATATTTTATATGGGGTTGGAGATGCTTCTTTCTGCCTGCTCAAAACAATTATAACCTTTTTTTTTACCCATTTCATGGTTCAGGGTATAAAAAATTTAATATTTTACGCATTGATTGCTTTCAAAACAAAGTTTTCGTATATTTTGTAGCCACAGTAAGATAACAGAGAGAAGAACATTGAAGAAGAAATATTACTGTATATGTTACTCACTGCAAGCAGCATGCACAGCTGAAGGAATATATGCATGTCTGCATCACAAAGAGCGGCTTAAAGCTTAATCAGCGCGCGCGTCGCTCTTATGACTGCCGCTAGATATAAAATAATTTTAATGCAATCATGCGTCTTTGTTGTTATTTACGTTCACTCTTTTGTTTATGCGCGCGCTTTCCATGTCAAACATAAATTTTAATATCCCTATCTCCTCCGCGCTCACTTAGCTAAGCTTGCCATAACTAAGAGGCTGCAGTTATGGGAATAGCATTGCCTAATTAACACCCCCTATACCTAGCTCTTAAGTGCAAGCGTTGTATGTTAGAGCTCGGTGTCTGTTGCTTAGAGGAATAACTGTAATGCTCTTTCCAACATTATTTTTTTGCATACAATGGTAAGAGAATTGGTTATGCATTTTAGTTCTTATTTAATGTGAACAAAAAAAGTTAATTTTCGTTTGAGTGAATATTTTAATATTGTTTATTTTAAGGATAATAATAAAATCGAAAGTTACTATTTGAATGAGTGAGTTTTTCAATATTCTGATTGTCGTATTATATGTATAAACATGCCTTTAAAATAACGTATATATATAAGTTCATATAAAATACGTATTTTATGATTAGCTGAAAAAATTTAATTGCTATCATTAAAATATTTAAATAACGATCATCGTATTTTAATTTCTTTTGTTGTTTTTTAAACACTAGAAAATTAAGTCGATTTTCGACTTAATAATTGAAGCAATATTATACATATATAGTTGTCTTCTATTTGCATATTATATAATCTCTATATATATAAAAGAGTTTGTCCTGATGACAATGGAAGAGCCACAGCCTAAACGAAAAGAGCTAGAAGGCTGAATTTTTCACACAATTTTCCATGCAGGTAGGAGGTGAGCACTAAGAAGGGAATTTTTATTTGGACAACTCCTTTAAGTACCTCCCATACGATTTGGAGCACTTTTTACCCATATTAAAAAACAAATAACAATTACAACAAGTACCCATTCCACTACTGTCGCCTGATTGTCGCACAAGCTGAGGGTTTGATCGCGAGCGAGAATACAAAAACAAAACAAATGCGCAGTGACGCCTTCGCGTCGCGCTTCGCACAGTGCACATTTTTTTTTCAAATTTGTGTGCCTTTGATAATTAATTTACGATCCAAGTAGCGTTTGTTGTTGTTGTCAGTTTTGTTGTTGGGCCCACACTGCTACTTTTTGTTGGTGTCATTGAAAAAAAAAAAGAAAAAACAACAACAACATAACAAAACTTGGTGCGTCTATAAAAATTTCCCACACCAGAATATGTTATGGGGGTGGATTCGCCTACTTGCTGCTTATATAACTTAGACAAAACGTAACACACTAACATTATTGATATATTATTGATATACAATTTCGAATAAGCAAAGGGCGTTCACATAAGCGCGCGTGTTGCTCTTATGATAATCCGATAATTTGAAATCTCGCTCCGATCATGCTTCTTTGCTGTTGCTTATTTACGTTCACTCTCTATTTTATTTTCAAACATAAATATTAATATCCCTATCTCCTACGCACTCACTAAGCTTAGCTAACCATAACTAAGAGGATGCTGTTTAAGGAATTGCATTGCCTAATTTGCACCACCCATACCTAGCTCTTAAGTGCAAGCGTTGTATGTTAGAGCTCGGTTTCTGTTGCTTAGAGGAATAACTGTAATGCTCTTTCCAACATTATATTTTTGCATACAATGGTAAGAGAATTGGTTTTGCATTTTAGTTCATATTTAATGTGAACAAAGAAAGTTAATTTTCGTTTCAGTGAATTTTTTAATTTTGTTTATATTAATGATAATAATAAAATCGAAAGTTACTTTTTGAATCAGTGAGTTTTTACAAGCTTTTATTTAACTTGACTTGTCTGTCTGTCTGTTTGTACTGGATTCTTGTAATCTAATTTTCACCAAGTTCCCGACTAGCTAGAGCTCTGAAATTTTCACCAAATATGTGTTTCAGATGACAATACATGTTTTTTAAGTTTTTGGCACGATAAAATATTTAAAATAAGTTATTTATATATAAGTTAATTTTAAATACGTATTTTATGATAAGTTATAATAGAATTGAATTGCTATTATTAAAATATTCAAATAACGATCAACGTATTTTAATTTCTTTTGTTGTTTTTTAAACACAAGAAAATTAAGTTTATTTTCGACTTAATAATTGAAGCAACATTATATATAGTTGTCTTCTATTTTGCATATTATATAATAAATATATAGACGCTGCTTTAGTGCATTTAAAAATCAAATAAAACTAAGCAGTCTGAATATTCTATTAAATTAATATAAGTTGGTGTATTAAATTTAATTAAATTCTATACTTTGTATAGACGCTGTAACGTTGTACAGTGAAGTCAATTTTTGACTTATTTTGAAGTATTTATTTATTTATAATACTTACTTTATAAGTTATTAATTTATTTTGTTGCTTTTTTTTCAACAAAATTTTTCAAATAAATTAATAATTGAAGCAACATTGTATATAGTTAAAATATACGAAAAAAAGGATCTAAACAGAATATTAAGAATAATGATGTTACGTAGGTACGAAAATAGTTGCATCAGATTACAATAAAAAAACCAAGACCCAACAGAAATAAAACGGAAGCAGGATCATACAATAGAAACCAAGGGGTTAATAACAATAGCTATAACCCAAACGCCCAACAGCAAAATCATAAGAATAATTATCAAATAAAAATACGAATCAACAATACGATCAACAAGTCAACCAGCAGTTTAACGCAAATCAGAACTTAAACCAAAATAATAGGAACCATCAGCAGATTTATAAAAACAATAACTCTGGACTATACAGACAGAATATTAGAAGTAACAACTCGGGACAGAGTAGGAATTACCAGAATAATCAACAAACGAACTCACAACAAACAAGACACTATAGGTCTGGAAACCCAGAACCTATGGAAGTAGACAATGTAGAAGCAGAACGAAATAGGAGTAAAAACACATGCCACAATGAATCGTATGATAACAATTACCATGAAAACGTCAACAACTCAAACGAACAGAACGACCAGAATCAGGGAGACTATTACGAAAGGCAGAGGTAAACAATTCTGTTTTTTTACGAAGCAGCCTCGGAATGCCTACCATTAATGGAACTTAACATTGAAGGAAAGAAATATGTAGCAACAATAGATACAGGTGCCACATTAGGTTTAGTGAATAATCAAATAAACAGTTACAGAAAAATAAAATTAAACAGACCCATACATTACAGCACAATAAACGGCAGAGATCCAATAGAGTACGAAATACATACAAATGCACCTAGGGAATTCAATTTACCAAACAAAGCTAGGGTACGCTGGAAGTTGGCCCCGTTAAAAGGAAGAAAATACAATTTTATAATTGGTATAGATCTTTTAAACTTTTTGAACGCGTTCATCAATATTGAAAAGAAAATCTTAACTTTGAACAATAAGAAAATATTATAATAAATAATTCATACCGATACGAAGAAATTTGTACACTCGAATGTAATAACGAAAAATTTGATAGCTTGGAATTGGGACATTTAAATGCAGAAGAACTTAAAGAAGTTAAAAAAATTGTTAATCGATACAGTGAACTATTCTTTAAAGAAGGGGAACAATTGACTAACACAACCGAGATCGAACATGAAAAACGGACGACTACAGATGAGCAACTAAATTCAAAATTATTTAGATACCCACCTCAACATGAGGAAGAAGTTAGAAGACAGATAAAATATATGTAATAACAAGGAATAATTAGAAAAAGCAACTGAAGATATTCAAGCCCACTAATAGTATACAAAAGAAATTAGACAATTCAGGAAAGAAAAAATTTCGAATAGTAGTAGATTACAGAAAGTTAAACGAAATAACTATTGACGATAAGTTTCCTATTCCCAATATCGAATCAATTCTTGACAAACTCGGAAGAGCACAATATTTCACCACAATAGATTTAGCTAAGGGCTACCATCAGATTTTAGTAAGAGAAGAAGATAGAAAGAAAACGGCATTCGTAACGCCACACGGGTTATACGAATTAAAGAATGCCGTTTGGTCTAAAACACGCACCTGCCACGCTTCAAAGGCTTATGAATGAAATTTTAAGAGATCACATTAACAAAAAGTGTGTGGTATATTTAGACGATATACTTACTTTTAGCACATCGTTGCAAGAACATATTCAATCTATTAAAGAAATATTTGAAATTTTAGAGAAAAAAATTTCAAAATACAAATTGACAAGTGTAACTTTATGAGAAGAGAAACAGAATTTTAGGACACATTTTAACAAATGAAGGTACCAAGCCAAACCCTAACAAAATAATTGTAATAGAGAAGTTATTATTACCAAAAACAGTAAAACAAATTCAAAAATTCCTAGGCATAACAGGATATTACAGACAATTTATTAAAGACTACGCTAAAGTAGCACAACCAATGACAAAATACCTCAAGAAAGACGCAAAAGTAAATACAAAAGATCCAACTTACATCGAAGCATTCGAAAAACTTAAAAATCTCATCAGCTCACACCCAATATTAAGATACCCAAATTTTGAAAAAACATTCACACTTACGACCGACGCATCAAGTTACTCTATCGGTGCGGTCCTCTCCCAAGAAGGGCATTTCACCCAGACATCAAAGATGGTTATTGAAACTAGGAGAATATCAATGCGAAATAGATTATTTAAATGGAAAATAAAATAGAGTAGCTGATTACCTAAGTAGATTGGAAAAAAATTATTATGAATGTGACAGCAATAATAAGGAAGACGAATATGATATTAATGAAAGTATATCAGACATAAATATAATAGCAAACGGAAATGACGACACATCAATAGCGACAGTTCATTCAGCAGAGGAAAATTTACAAGATCATTTTTCAATAAAAGAAGAGATAGTTAACAAATACAAAACACAGATAGTGATCACAAACGAAAAAAACAGAAGACTTGAAAATAATTCATGGGAAAAGAATAATTTTCATAGCAGAATACGACTTCCCGAATATGGAAGAGATTTTCGTAAGATATATAAAAAAGGACTAATATAATTTTTCAGAATTATCTTACCACAAATACAATATAGTACAGGAAAATTAATTCAACTATACTCAAATGACAATCAATTAGAATTCAGTAAATGCACGTTTAGGGCACAAGACATTGAACACGAAACTGAAGCAGTGAAACAAATATCGTTTTACCATGTAAGAGAGAGTATGCATTCAGGTATTCAGGAAACCTACAACCAAATGAAGAATAAAATTTTTTACCCAAAACTGTTAGAATTAATACAGGTGGTCATTAACCAATGCGACTTTGTGAGGAAATAAAGTACGATAGAACCCCGGTAAAGAATAAATTCAGTAAAACAGAAACTCCAACGGAAAAAATCAGGTTATACATATAGACACGTATGCAGTAAAAAGAACACATTTTCTGACGATGATAGATAAATTTCCAAATTCGCAGCAGTATACCTTTTAAACGACAGAAACCATACGACAATAATTGAACAGTCAGAGGAACATTTTACAAAAATAGGAAAACCAAAAAAGATTGTAGCTGATAATGAGTTAAGTTCAATTAGAATGAAGAACTGTTAAATCAAGAAAACATTGAATTACATTTGACTAAACCAAACAGTCACACGGGTAATGCAGATGTAGAGAGATTACACAATTCATTAGTAGAAAAATTTAGAATAATATAAAGGACAGAAGCAGCAAAGAATTCAGTGAAAAATATGTTGCAAAGAGCAGTAAGAAATTATACGATTAAATGTACACCGAATGAAGCCCAAAATAATAAAGTAGAAGTGGAGGAAAATCAGAGAAAATATAGAATACGCAACACAAATAGAGAAAATTATGTTGAGAATCGTGAAGAAGGATTAACAAAATCTATAAACAGTCAGACACAAGGAAATGGCGGAATTCAAAAGAGCAAAACTTAAAGATGTTGACACCTCATATATAAATCGAGCTTATAAATTTACAGAAAAAAACTAATAATGACGATGCTATTACTAATAATGACGACAACAATATCAGGAACACTGACGACGCAACAAATACTTGACGAAGACGGTTACGCACAAATACCGATGAAACAACAAGACATAGTTATAGCAACAGACATAATACAACATATAATTAACTTAAAAGACATTGATCATATTTTGAACAATATAGAGAAAAACATAGAAGTGATTAACAACGATAAAAAACATATAATACAATTACAAGTAACAGAGGCTAAACATAAATTAAACACAATCGGACTCGTACAAAAGAGGATGGCTAATGCAGTAGGTAGCGCAGCAAAATTGATGTTCGGAACAATGGACGAAGAAGACAGAAAAATATAGAAACACATCTATCAACTTTTAAAGAAAAAATACAAAAAACGGACGAATCACTAAATAAACAGGTTTACATAAACACTTATTTTAATGACACAATTAGATATATGGAACACATAATTAAGTCAGATAGAATAGCAATCGAAAATCAATTATATGCAATTGACAAATACGAGAACAGCAGATACCAAGAAAATTTATATTACGACCAACAGATAAAAATTCAAATGATAAAAGATAAAATAGAACACTTACAGGACAATGTTGTCGCAGCTAAATATAACATTTTACATCCAAGCATATTAACGAATAACGAAATTACATAGTATAATATAAATTTCAGCAAACTAAATCATATAAAATTAGCTACAGCAATGTTTAAGAATAATTTTTTAATTTTTGCAATAGAAATACCTAAGAATTAAAATATTACAAATAATACCAATACCGAATAAAGAAAAATTTGAAATAGAGCAGAAATCAGAAGTAATATTCACCCACAAAAACATAACATATACATACGAAAAGAATAAAAAATTAAAAGAAATGAAAACAAGTACACATTGTATATTCAAGTATAACTGCAAATTAATTAAAAAACAAGAAATGGAAATAATAGAACTAGATGAAGAAACTTTAGTTATTAAGAACGCAAATAACGAAACACTACATCAAAACTGTAATAGTAAAGAAATTAAAATTGAAAACAATATGTTAATACAATTTGCCAATTGTACAATCAATATAGAAAATAATTATTTTACGAACATTTACGAAAAAGAAAATGAAATAACATTATATGAAAAAAGAAAACAAATGCAAAACTTTACGAAACAAATTACATTCGAAAAAATACTTGAGAATAACAAAATTAACTGGCTAAACATAAAAAATTTAAATACACATAAAGACATAACATATTTTGCAATGCAGCTATTTTAATACTAATAATTATATTGATTGCAATTATTATATTGAAACACAAGGAAATTAAAATTCATTTAATTAACAGTAGAATTCAGGAGAATTCTTATCTAAAAGGGGGAGAAGTTATGTATGATCCCCACCAGTAAAAATGTCGAAAATACGAACATAAGTATGAAAGTGCAAGAGGTATAGAACTCTTAAAATTCCTAATAAGTCATAAGTCCAATCAGAACAATAACAGGAAATGCAAGCATTGCATATTTGGCAATAACAGGAAATGTACCTGCACACGCAAATGAGTAGGTCAATAGCCAGACATTTGTATCAACAATTATTTTAAGATAGAATTAAGCTTTCATGTAAACCAATTTAAATAAAGAAGATCAGTTGATTCTCGGTACACAGAACATACAGTCGTGTTTTATATTCGCAAGGTCTGTTTTTTACATAACACGCCTTCCTTTGTACAAAATTCGCATGTTGCTCTTATGAGAATCAGATAATTTTAAATCTCGCTCCGATCATGCGCCTTTGTTGTTGCTCATTTACGTTCACTCTCGCTGTGCAAGTTAATCATAAAGTTTAATAACCCTATCTCCTCCGCACACACACTAAATTAAAGCTAAAGGCAATGTACAATTCACTTTACTGCAGCCTTTTAGATATTTTTGCATTGATTCAGTGCGTGCGAAGAAGGTAGAGATACTTCGCTCATTGTTTGACTTGCAGAGCCCGCGCATAGAAGAGAGTTAGCCGAAATAGCTATAATTGGTGATGGAGCCTGCCTTTTTATAGCTCTTCTGAACAATATGAGTGCGCTATGTCATACTCATATACTTATGGTACTGCATGTGATCTTCAAGCAGCAGCAGAAATTTTTGCTGTAAATTTCCAACTTTTCAGAATGGAAATTTATTACAAGCATTCGGAAATAATATGCATCCTGTAAAAAGATTGCGTTTTACCGGTCCATTAATGATTGGACATTTTGATGTTTATATTCCTTTACAGGAAGTATTAACTCAAGATTCTGATACGTCAAGTAAATGTACAACTGAAAATGTTAAAAATCCGATAAAAGACTTAGTGATTCACCGGCAAAACAGGAAAAAGGTAAGAAAAACGTTCATTTGAAAAAAAAGTGATATCAATAGGGGTAAGCGCATAGAAGCATCAAAAAGATATCGTGTTAATAATCCTGATGTTATTAGAGTTGTAGTGAGAAGAGATCAGGCTATTAATCCCACTATGGCGAAGAAGATCATAAAATATGCGAGATCAACAACAACCGACTCAATAGCCAAAAGAGACAAAAAACCACAAACATTTTTGGAGCCAACTTATTCGCCGCAGCAGAAGCAGAAGCAGCTTACAGTGGAAAAACTCAACCAAAAGTCACTCAGTGCAAATAGTGAGAGCGCCAAAGCAAGCAGTGCGAATGTGAAAGTGAAAAAACTATTACCAACTAAATTCGACACAAGCTATTGCAAGCTGACAAAAGAACACTTAAAATTAAACTCTACAAAATAAAAACGACAAGCAGTGCAAATTCCCCAACAAACCAACACCTATAACAAAAATAATAAAAACAACAGCAACAACGCGAATACTGACGACAACGTCAAAACTAATATCACAAATAAAAATAAGATCGAAACAAAATAAAATCTACTGCAATGACAACGTTGACAATAAAAAGATACAAAAACCACTACAAAACTATCAAAACTTGGACCCATCGTAGCTAAAGCAGTGATGTGTCATAATAATAATAAAAACAAGTGGAAACGTTGCAGTCGGACGCAACCGACTGCGGAACACTCGATACCAGTATTAAAACAGGTAAAAAGAAGCCTGATTGCAAAGGGGTACGGATGGGGCAGGGGTGTACGCTGCCTTAAAGATTTTCCAATGCAGATGGGGATGCCACCAACTATCTTCCTTCCAAAATTGGTGACTCAAGCTGAAAGTTTGTAAGAGCTGTGGAAAGGGAGGCTGGGGGCGGTATGGGTGGGTGTGGTATCCAAATTTTGATGCAGTTTCTTGGGGGTCGTTACCAGCTATCTTAATACCAAAATTGGTGGCTCTAGCTCCGCAACTCTGGAAGATACACGCTTTCCCGTTTTTGACGAAGCGTTGGGTGGATGGGGGCTGCTAGGGCAGTATCGGTGGGCGTGGTATCCAATCTTTTTATGCAATTTTGGGGGGTCATCATCATCTATCTTGGCACCAAATTTGGTGGCTATAGCTCCAAAACTGTGGGAGATATAGCCATTTCTGATTTCAAAATGCGGGGGGGGCTGGGGGCGAAATGGGTGAGCGTGGCTCCCAAACTTTGATGCAGATCTTTGGGGGTCCTTACCAGCTATCTTAATACTAAAATTGGAGGCTCTAGCTCCACAACTCTGGAAGATACACGCATTCCCGTTTTTGACGAAGCGTTGGGTGGATGGGGGCTGCTAGGGCAGCTGACGCTGCTTTAGTGCATTTAAAAATCAAATAAAACTAAGCAGTCTGAATATTCTATTAAATTAATATAAGTTGGTGTATTAAATTTAATTAAATTCTATACTTTGTATAGACGCTGTAACGTTGTACAGTGAAGTCAATTTTTGACTTATTTTGAAGTATTTATTTATTTATAATACTTACTTTATAAGTTATTAATTTATTTTGTTGCTTTTTTTCAACAAAATTTTTCAAATAAATTAATAATTGAAGCAACATTATATATAGTTAAAATATACGAAAAAAAAGGATCTAAACAGAATATTAAGAATAATGATGTTACGTAGGTACGAAAATAGTTGCATCAGATTACAATAAAAAAACCAAGACCAACAGAAATAAAACGGAAGCAGGATCATACAATAGAAACCAAGGGGTTAATAACAATAGCTATAACCCAAACGCCCAACAGCAAAATCATAAGAATAATTATCAAAATAAAAATACGAATCAACAATACGATCAACAAGTCAACCAGCAGTTTAACGCAAATCAGAACTTAAACCAAAATAATAGGAACCATCAGCAGATTTATAAAAACAATAACTCTGGACTATACAGACAGAATATTAGAAGTAACAACTCGGGACAGAGTAGGAATTACCAGAATAATCAACAAACGAACTCACAACAAACAAGACACTATAGGTCTGGAAACCCAGAACCTATGGAAGTAGACAATGTAGAAGCAGAACGAAATAGGAGTAAAAACACATGCCACAATGAATCGTATGATAACAATTACCATGAAAACGTCAACAACTCAAACGAACAGAACGACCAGAATCAGGGAGACTATTACGAAAAGGCAGAGGTAAACAATTCTGTTTTTTTACGAAGCAGCCTCGGAATGCCTACCATTAATGGAACTTAACATTGAAGGAAAGAAATATGTAGCAACAATAGATACAGGTGCCACATTAGGTTTAGTGAATAATCAAATAAACAGTTACAGAAAAATAAAATTAAACAGACCCATACATTACAGCACAATAAACGGCAGAGATCCAATAGAGTACGAAATACATACAAATGCACCTAGGGAATTCAATTTACCAAACAAAGCTAGGGTACGCTGGAAGTTGGCCCCGTTAAAATGAAGAAAATACAATTTTATAATTGGTATAGATCTTTTAAACTTTTTGAACGCGTTCATCAATATTGAAAAGAAAATCTTAACTTTGAACAATAAAGAAAATATTATAATAAATAATTCATACCGATACGAAGAAATTTGTACACTCGAATGTAATAACGAAAAATTTGATAGCTTGGAATTGGGACATTTAAATGCAGAAGAACTTAAAGAAGTTAAAAAAATTGTTAATCGATACAGTGAACTATTCTTTAAAGAAGGGGAACAATTGACTAACACAACCGAGATCGAACATGAAAAACGGACGACTACAGATGAGCAACTAAATTCAAAATTATTTAGATACCCACCTCAACATGAGGAAGAAGTAGAAGACAGATAAAATATATGTAATAACAAGGAATAATTAGAAAAGCAACTGAAGATATTCAAGCCCACTAATAGTAATACAAAAGAAATTAGACAATTCAGGAAAGAAAAAATTTCGAATAGTAGTAGATTACAGAAAGTTAAACGAAATAACTATTGACGATAAGTTTCCTATTCCCAATATCGAATCAATTCTTGACAAACTCGGAAGAGCACAATATTTCACCACAATAGATTTAGCTAAGGGCTACCATCAGATTTTAGTAAGAGAAGAAGATAGAAAGAAAACGGCATTCGTAACGCCACACGGGTTATACGAATTAAAAGAATGCCGTTTGGTCTAAAACACGCACCTGCCACGCTTCAAAGGCTTATGAATGAAATTTTAAGAGATCACATTAACAAAAAGTGTGTGGTATATTTAGACGATATACTTACTTTTAGCACATCGTTGCAAGAACATATTCAATCTATTAAAGAAATATTTGAAATTTTAGAGAAAAAAATTTCAAAATACAAATTGACAAGTGTAACTTTATGAGAAGAGAAACAGAATTTTTAGGACACATTTTAACAAATGAAGGTACTAAGCCAAACCCTAACAAAATAATTGTAATAGAGAAGTTATTATTACCAAAAACAGTAAAACAAATTCAAAAATTCCTAGGCATAACAGGATATTACAGACAATTTATTAAAGACTACGCTAAAGTAGCACAACCAATGACAAAATACCTCAAGAAAGACGCAAAAGTAAATACAAAAGATCCAACTTACATCGAAGCATTCGAAAAACTTAAAAATCTCATCAGCTCACACCCAATATTAAGATACCCAAATTTTGAAAAAACATTCACACTTACGACCGACGCATCAAGTTACTCTATCGGTGCGGTCCTCTCCCAAGAAGGGCATTTCACCCAGACATCAAAGATGGTTATTGAAACTAGGAGAATATCAATGCGAAATAGATTATTTAAATGGAAAATAAAATAGAGTAGCTGATTACCTAAGTAGATTGGAAAAAAATATTATGAAT
Organism: Scaptomyza flava; assembly: GCA_030179655.1. Taxonomy (NCBI): domain Eukaryota; kingdom Metazoa; phylum Arthropoda; class Insecta; order Diptera; family Drosophilidae; genus Scaptomyza; species Scaptomyza flava. The sequence continues at coordinate 867,726 of JARNME010000022.1, forward strand.
GTGACAGCAATAATAAGGAAGACGAATATGATATTAATGAAAGTATATCAGACATAAATATAATAGCAAACGGAAATGACGACACATCAATAGCGACAGTTCATTCAGCAGAGGAAAATTTACAAGATCATTTTTCAATAAAAGAAGAGATAGTTAACAAATACAAAACACAGATAGTGATCACAAACGAAAAAACAGAAGACTTGAAAATATTCATGGGAAAAGAATAATTTTCATAGCAGAATACGACTTCCCGAATATGGAAGAGATTTTCGTAAGATATATAAAAAAGGACTAATATTAATTTTTCAGAATTATCTTACCACAAATACAATATAGTACAGGAAAAATTAATTCAACTATACTCAAATGACAATCAATTAGAATTCAGTAAATGCACGTTTAGGGCACAAGACATTGAACACGAAACTGAAGCAGTGAAACAAATATCGTTTTACCATGTAAGAGAGAGTATGCATTCAGGTATTCAGGAAACCTACAACCAAATGAAGAATAAAATTTTTTACCCAAAACTGTTAGAATTAATACAGGTGGTCATTAACCAATGCGACTTTTGTGAGGAAATAAAGTACGATAGAACCCCGGTAAAGAATAAATTCAGTAAAACAGAAACTCCAACGGAAAAAATCAGGTTATACATATAGACACGTATGCAGTAAAAAGAACACATTTTCTGACGATGATAGATAAATTTTCCAAATTCGCAGCAGTATACCTTTTAAACGACAGAAACCATACGACAATTATTGAACAGTTAGAGGAACATTTAAAAAAAATAGGAAAACCAAAAAAGATTGTGGCTGATAATGAGTTAAATTCAATTAGAATGAAAGAACTGTTAAATCAAGAAAACATTGAATTACATTTGACTAAACCAAAAAGTCACACGGGTAATGCAGATGTAGAGAGATTACACAATTCATTAGTAGAAAAATTTAGAATAATATAAAGGACAGAAGCAGCAAAGAATTCAGTGAAAAATATGTTGCAAAGAGCAGTAAGAAATTATACGATTAAATGTACACCGAATGAAGCCCAAAATAATAAAGTAGAAGTGGAGGAAAATCAGAGAAAATATAGAATACGCAACACAAATAGAGAAAATTATGTTGAGAATCGTGAAGAAGGATTAACAAAATCTATAACAGTCAGACACAAGGAAATGGCGGAATTCAAAGAGCAAAACTAAAAGATGTTGACACCTCATATATAAATCGAGCTTATAAATTTACAGAAAAAAACTAATAATGACGATGCTATTACTAATAATGACGACAACAATATCAGGAACACTGACGACGCAACAAATACTTGACGAAGACGGTTACGCACAAATACCGATGAAACAACAAGACATAGTTATAGCAACAGACATAATACAACATATAATTAACTTAAAAGACATTGATCATATTTTGAACAATATAGAGAAAAACATAGAAGTGATTAACAACGATAAAAAACATATAATACAATTACAAGTAACAGAGGCTAAACATAAATTAAACACAATCGGACTCGTACAAAAAGAGGATGGCTAATGCAGTAGGTAGCGCAGCAAAATTGATGTTCGGAACAATGGACGAAGAAGACAGAAAAATTATAGAAACACATCTATCAACTTTTAAAGAAAAAATACAAAAAACGGACGAATCACTAAATAAACAGGTTTACATAAACACTTATTTTAATGACACAATTAGATATATGGAACACATAATTAAGTCAGATAGAATAGCAATCGAAAATCAATTATATGCAATTGACAAATACGAGAAAAGCAGATACCAAGAAAATTTATATTACGACCAACAGATAAAAATTCAAATGATAAAAGATAAAATAGAACACTTACAGGACAATGTTGTCGCAGCTAAATATAACATTTTACATCCAAGCATATTAACGAATAACGAAATTACATAGTATAATATAAATTTCAGCAAACTAAATCATATAAAATTAGCTACAGCAATGTTTAAGAATAATTTTTTAATTTTTGCAATAGAAATACCTAAGAATTTTTTAACAACTAAAATATTACAAATAATACCAATACCGAATAAAGAAAAATTTGAAATAGAGCAGAAATCAGAAGTAATATTCACCCACAAAAACATAACATATACATACGAAAAGAATAAAAAATTAAAAGAAATGAAAACAAGTACACATTGTATATTCAAGTATAACTGCAAATTAATTAAAAAACAAGAAATGGAAATAATAGAACTAGATGAAGAAACTTTAGTTATTAAGAACGCAAATAACGAAACACTACATCAAAACTGTAATAGTAAAGAAATTAAAATTGAAAACAATATGTTAATACAATTTGCCAATTGTACAATCAATATAGAAAATAATTATTTTACGAACATTTACGAAAAAGAAAATGAAATAACATTATATGAAAAAAGAAAACAAATGCAAAACTTTACGAAACAAATTACATTCGAAAAAATACTTGAGAATAACAAATTAACTGGCTAAACATAAAAATTTAAATACACATAAAGACATAACATATTTTTGCAATGCAGCTATTTTAATACTAATAATTATATTGATTGCAATTATTATATTGAAACACAAGGAAATTAAAATTCATTTAATTAACAGTAGAATTCAGGAGAATTCTTATCTAAAAGGGGGAGAAGTTATGTATGATCCCCACCAGTAAAAATGTCGAAAATACGAACATAAGTATGAAAGTGCAAGAGGTATAGAACTCTTAAAATTCCTAATAAGTCATAAGTCCAATCAGAACAATAACAGGAAATGCAAGCATTGCATATTTGGCAATAACAGGAAATGTACCTGCACACGCCAATGAGTAGGTCAATAGCCAGACATTTGTATCAACAATTATTTTAAGATAGAATTAAGCTTTCATGTAAACCAATTTAAATAAAGAAGATCAGTTGATTCTCGGTACACAGAACATACAGTCGTGTTTTATATTCGCAAGGTCTGTTTTTTACATAACACGCCTTCCTTTGTACAAATTCGCATGTTGCTCTTATGAGAATCAGATAATTTTAAATCTCGCTCCGATCATGCGCCTTTGTTGTTGCTCATTTACGTTCACTCTCGCTGTGCAAGTTAATCATAAAGTTTAATAACCCTATCTCCTCCGCACACACACTAAATTAAAGCTAAAGGCAATGTACAATTCACTTAACTGCAGCCTTTTAGATATTTTTGCATTGATTCAGTGCGTGCGAAGAAGGTAGAGATACTTCGCTCATTGTTTGACTTGCAGAGCCCGCGCATAGAAGAGAGTTAGCCGAAATAGCTATAATTGGTGATGGAGCCTGCCTTTTTATAGCTCTTCTGAACAATATGAGTGCGCTATGTCATACTCATATACTTATGGTACTGCATGTGAGCTTCAAGCAGCAGCAGAAATTTTTGCTGTAAATTTCCAACTTTTTCAGAATGGAAATTTATTACAAGCATTCGGAAATAATATGCATCCTGTAAAAAGATTGCGTTTTACCGGTCCATTAATGATTGGACATTTTGATGTTTATATTCCTTTACAGGAAGTATTAACTCAAGATTCTGATACGTCAAGTAAATGTACAACTGAAAATGTTAAAATCCCGATAAAAGACTTAGTTGATTCACCGGCAAAACAGGAAAAAGGTAAGAAAAACGTTCATTTGAAAAAAAAGTGATATCAATAGGGGTAAGCGCATAGAAGCATCAAAAAGATATCGTGTTAATAATCCTGATGTTATTAGAGTTGTAGTGAGAAGAGATCAGGCTATTAATCCCACTATGGCGAAGAAGATCATAAAATATGCGAGATCAACAACAACCGACTCAATAGCCAAAAGAGACAAAAAACCACAAACATTTTGGAGCCAACTTATTCGCCGCAGCAGAAGCAGAAGCAGCTTACAGTGGAAAAACTCAACCAAAAGTCACTCAGTGCAAATAGTGAGAGCGCCAAAGCAAGCAGTGCGAATGTGAAAGTGAAAAAACTATTACCAACTAAATTCGACAAAAGCTATTGCAAGCTGACAAAAGAACACTTAAAATTAAACTCTACAAAATAAAAACGACAAGCAGTGCAAATTCCCCAACAAACCAACACCTATAACAAAAATAATAAAAACAACAGCAACAACGCGAATACTGACGACAACGTCAAAACTAATATCACAAATAAAAATAAGATCGAAAACAAAATAAAATCTACTGCAATGACAACGTTGACAATAAAAAGATACAAAAACCACTACAAAACTATCAAAACTTGGACCCATCGTAGCTAAAGCAGTGATGTGTCATAATATAATAAAAACAAGTGGAAACGTTGCAGTCGGACGCAACCGACTGCGGAACACTCGATACCAGTATTAAAACAGGTAAAAAGAAGCCTGATTGCAAAGGGGTACGGATGGGGCAGGGGTGTACGCTGCCTTAAAGATTTTCCAATGCAGATGGGGATGCCACCAACTATCTTCCTTCCAAAATTGGTGACTCAAGCTGAAAGTTTGTAAGAGCTGTGGAAAGGGAGGCTGGGGGCGGTATGGGTGGGTGTGGTATCCAAATTTTTGATGCAGTTTCTTGGGGGTCGTTACCAGCTATCTTAATACCAAAATTGGTGGCTCTAGCTCCGCAACTCTGGAAGATACACGCTTTCCCGTTTTTGACGAAGCGTTGGGTGGATGGGGGCTGCTAGGGCAGTATCGGTGGGCGTGGTATCCAATCTTTTTATGCAATTTTTGGGGGGTCATCATCATCTATCTTGGCACCAAATTTGGTGGCTATAGCTCCAAAACTGTGGGAGATATAGCCATTTCTGATTTCAAAATGCGGGGGGGGCTGGGGGCGGAATGGGTGAGCGTGGCTCCCAAACTTTGATGCAGATCTTTTGGGGTCCTTACCAGCTATCTTCATACTAAAATTGGAGGCTCTAGCTCCACAACTCTGGAAGATACACGCATTCCCGTTTTTGACGAAGCGTTGGGTGGATGGGGGCTGCTAGGGCAGTATCGGTGGGCGTGGTATCCAATCTTTTTATGCAATTTTTGGGGGGTCATCATCACCTATCTTGGCACCAAACTTGGTGGCTATAGCTCAAAAACTGTGGGAGATAGAAGCTTTTTTGACTTTAAAATGCGTGGGGGGGGCTGGGGGCGGAATGGGTGGGCGTGGCTCCAAAATTGTTGATGCAGTTTTTTGGGGGTTGTTAGTAGCTATCTTCTTACCAAATTTGGTAGTTCTAGCTGTAAGGATGTGCGAAAATGTGGATTTATCGGTTTTGAGTTATCGAATTTATCGATTTGCCAGCCCCCCAGTTAGCGTAGAACCCCCATCTTGACACTTTAATTAACTATCCCAAAGACAAAGAGAATTGGAAAGTTTTAAGTCTCTAGATTGAAGGGTGTGGAAAAAACTTGCAACCATACGGACGGACAGACGGACCGACACCATAACGGACATTCCACAAACCAATATGCTCTTTACCTTCGGTATCGAGTAAATGACGCGCCTGATTCTCCACCTCAATGGTGGCGTGGAAAAGAGAATATTAAATACTTTGCTTTAATATTTTGTGAAATATTTATTTATGTTGTATCTATCTTCTATTGCTAAAATTTATATAAACTATCCGCGCAGCGAAGTAAACGGGCCTAGAATATATATATAATAATAAGTTTGCGTATTATATGTGACAAAAAAAAATAAAAACACTGTTTTATTTTATATTATCACTAATAAGCACTTTATTAATTTATTGAAGTATTGACAGTTATGTTTTACAAGAATACGAATGTGAGACGTCTTACTCGTTTGAAACTTAAAATCAAACTCGAATCTCAAAGTTCTTGCTTTGAGTTTATATACCATAAGTGGCTATCTTATGTTTTGGCTTCTTTCTATGCTGAAGCAGAAAAATTTTTATATTGACAATTTCGCGCTTGTGGCGTGATTGGGATGATATGTTTACAATTATTAATAATTGGGTTGGTGTGAATACAAATATTGTTTACAATAAGTTTGAGATATGCATAAGTGGTTTGGTGTGGATACAGACAAGTTCCAGTATTTTCGCTATGTGCTCACCAACTGCAATCAAATCTATTGCCTTATTTTGCAATACGTTAGCGGTTGGTTCCAATACCGCCGAGTATTTTGCGATTGTCATCAAACAAACGATAAATCCTGGTCTTGTAACCGTGGAGTGGAGCTGGTATGCAGACTTTCTTGTGGCAGAGTTTCCATCTGTGTGCAATTTTTCTAAAGCTTTGACAATTTCAAGAAAATGTTCAGAAAATTTTCTGACTGCCTTGTACTTCTCCGACCACCTCGTTTCACACAAACGTGATACACTAGGCGCACAGTTCCTACGAATAGTTGATTCACGGAAAAAGTTTATAACATCCTTGACAGTAGAAATAGTGTTTCTTATTTCTGGAACCTGGTTTAAGTCGTTAACTACAAGATTGAGCTTGTGACTAGAGCAATGAACATATTGCGCCCGAGTGTATTTTCTCCTTAAAATGGCTTGAACTCCACCTTCTTTTCCAGACATCGTAGAACAGCCGTCGAAGCCAAATCCAACGCAACATTCTGGTGAGAGGTCATGGTTCATCAAAAACTTATCAATTTCGTCAGCAATGGTTTGAGCATTTTGTGCTGTGAGCTCAACAAACCCAACAAATTCTTCTCTTATTTGTCCCTTTTTTTTTTCGTCATAAAAGCGCAAACCGATTGAAAGCTGCTCTTTCCCGGATATGTCAGCAGTTTCATCTGCCAAAACGGAGTAAGCATTTGCCTTTTTACTTCAGATATTATTAGTTCTGTTATAACTTCTCCACACATTTTTATTATGTCATTTTGGATTTTGGTGAAGTGTAGATTGCGTTGCGACTGCATTTCTGTAGATGATCCTTCAAATTCTCGTCGCCAGATTCGATTCTCAAGGTAAGGAGATCTAATAGTACGCCTCCATCCGCCTCTGCCCCCCTGAGTGGCATATCGTGCGTACCACAAAATACAACACATGATATAATGGCTTTTAGTATATTTCGATTATGCTCTATGATTTTGGCGTGGCTATTTTGTATTTGCACATCCACAGGCACATCGTCAATAAAAGCTTTCGCCGCAGCTGTGGCGATTATGTGCAGATTTGTTCTAGCATGTTTTTTGCAGTCCTCGTGCATATTTTTAAACTTAGTGAATGGCCCGATCATGAATGATCCCAAAACACCTTTGACCGATCCCGGGACAGGCGGAAACAGAACACAATGCTTGCAAAGAGCACCTTTTAAACGCTTTGAATACACTAGCCACGGCGCATATTGGTCTAGCCAATCGTAGTTAAATTTCCTTTGCAAAGCTTGAGCATCAGTTTTAAAGTCGTAGCTAACATCTGGAACCCACGGACGTATCAGAATATTTTTTTTTTTTCTACTGATAGTTGGTTAGCTCGTCCAACATAGCGGCCCACGTCATTTATGTGGCAGTCCTCTGAAAAATCAATTTGTTCATTGATCGCAGAAGCTTCCTCTGTTTGCGCCTCTGAAACAATTGCGGGCGAGTGTGGCAAACGAATGCTCACGTTGCCTTCATCACTTCCACTGCTGCTGTCACGACCTTTCTTCCTCTTTACAGAGGAGATGCCTCCAAATAGTCACTATTAATTTAAATGTTACAATTACTTAGAAAAGCTTACCTTTTTGAAAAAATTTCTTATGTCCATTATGGTTTACAATATTGTAATTTTAACTATGTTGTTTTAAATAAAAAGTCCGTTTGTGTTGTTTAGTTTTAATTTACTTTTTGTTTTATATTTCTATTTGTGAATTTATATTTTCGCACTAGCACAAGCAGCCTCGGTGACAATCGCAAAAGAATAGAGATGGAATCATCGATATATTTAACTAAAATAAAGAGCTAGGCAGTCTAATAATTACAGGGTCTGGTCACTGCAAAAAACAGCTGTTTGTGTGACGTCATTTTGTAGAATTGTGTTATTGTTATGATGTGAAATACATTATTATTGATTTACAAAATGAATAAAAAAATGTTTGATTTCTTAATTAATTGTTAAATTAGCGTATAAGTAGCACAATGTTTGAAAATGATTTGAATAAACATCAGCCGGTATACATATTCTACAAAATGACGTCACAAAAACAGCTGTATCATGCAATATGGCAAGCAGTCGTCAGATGGTAACCAGACCTTGTAATTATTAGACCATGAGTTTATATAAACCGTTGTCTAGAATATCGATGTACAATTCTCTCGATGTAATTTCACATTAGAAGTTCAGGCAAAGCACACAACTGACAACTATGTATGTTGTTTACATGCAAGTGGCACGTAAAAGCGTTAGCAGCAGCAACTCTTTTGAGTTGTTCAACTTTTAATTTTGCTGCAGTAGGTACATAAATCAGCTGCTGTTTTACATTAAGCGGCTCACCATTGTTTGCAACTGTTTTCAGCAAGCAGTTTTCATAATGAATGAATGAATAGTTTTTAAATAATCTAAATAATTTAAAACAAATTTTTTTTTAAATTTATTGCTGGGCAGAACGTCTACTGAACATCTTTAATAATGCCGTCTTTTTTCGACGAAGTAAACATGTACTTGCAGAGTTAAATAGATTAAAATTTGATTCGAACTGATGCTGTAGGACAAGGGCAGCTGCCCCCCCCCCTGCCCCTACCTAGTTACGCCCTTGTATGCGCCGCTATCCTGCGATTTTCTAGCGCGCAGTGGCTTCTTCAATTGCTGAACCCCCATTTTTTTCCTTGTATTCCTTATGTGCGCTTATTTTATTGCTTATCTTATTGCGTCGACCTAGCACCAGCAAAGCAAATGAGCGAATTAATAAAAACATACATATATAATATATATGTATGCAGTTTTGGTGGTAGCCAGGCATTGATTTTTGATTTTGCTTTGGGCACACACACAGCGCGCAGTGCGTGGCCGTTGTCTTATTTCTCTTTTGCACTTGTTAAATTTGGCTATGCCAAGCGTTTTCTTGTGTTGCTTCTGCTTCAGAATTTAGGCAAATGACTTGGGCAAATGGACGTGTGGAATACACTTTCGCAATTTGTATGCATCGCAGCATAGCTGTATGGTGGTTGCGATGGCAAAATGATTGGGAAAGAGTCATATAGCTGAAAACATGAAACAGTATGTATGACCAGCAATGCAAAACTGATATTTGCCTGTTTATTTTAGTATATACTTGTCAATTTTGCTGTTCGCCTGATCAGCAAATGTTCGATGAGCACCAAAACTGCTTTGGAAGTATTGTTCTTCTTCTAATAATACAAATAATAAAATTTGGCTGTTTAGCGTTTTCATATTAGTTGAAAAGATCAATGGCAAATGGTACGCATACAGTAAAATATGGACATGCATAGAGACAGGGACACACACATGCTTATGGTAGCTAGCCTTTCGGCTAGCAAAAATCAAAAATCAATGCCTGGCTACCACCAAAACTGCATACATATATATTAAGGTGATGATGACCACAACGCTTCGACAAAAACGGGAATGCGTGTATCTTCCAAATTTGTGAGGCTAGAGCCAACAATTTTGGTAGGAAGATAGCTGGAAACGACGTTCCAAAATCTTCATCAAAGTTTTGGAGCCACGCCTACCAATTTCGGCCCCCTTTCCCCACGTTTTACAAATATTTAGCTAGAAAGACCAATTTGGTATGAAGATAGCAATTGACATTCCACACTGATCTGCATCAAAAATTGGGATGCCACACCCACCCATACCGACCTCAGCCCCTCTTTCCTCACTTTTTACTAACTTTGAGCTAGAGTCACCATATTTGGAAGGAAGATAGTTGGTGGCATCCCAATCTGCATCGGAGAATCTTTAAGGCTGCGTACACCCCTACCCCATCCGTACCCCTTTGCAAGCAGGCCTCTTTTTAAGCGGTTTTAATACTGGTATCGAGTATAACACAGTCGGTTGCTTCCGACTGCAACGTTTCCACTTGTTATTAGCTGACTTTATGAAACCGTGCGGATCTTCAAGGATCTTGTTTCGTCGTTTTTATTTGCAATGCTTGCACACTTTTCGCGCCAAATATTCAGAGATAATCAATCAAGAATCACCCGTACCATCTTTTATTGCTTCTCCAACATGAATTTATTCACGAATTCTAAGTGAAAGCAGGTGGAACATAGTTCTAAACATGTACAAAATATATGGAAACAGAACAAATGTTGCAGGAGTTGCTGGCATTGCATAGAGAGCCGCGGAAGTAAGAGCGGCAGTTCATGTTTGGTTCTGCCTACTTTTAGGCATTAACATACCGCCCCCTTGCAGTTTTGCAATATAAAAAGAAAGAAAAAGTTTTATATTATTAATGGAATTGCGCTAAGGAACCAATTTCTCTATTGGTGGGTGCATGAGCCGGACAACATCCAGCCAAACACCGTGTTTTGAGCCAACGGACCTCCTTGACTCGGAATCACCCCGGTCTGGATGATTTCTGAGTAGATATCCGCCCTCAACACCAGGCTGGTCATGCTTGACCGGAACCATTGGTCGTCTCCCAGAGTAATATTCGCCGTATTGGCGCAATACTGCTCCCATATGACCTTGATGGGGGTGCGTATTTTGGTTGGCATCGCCTGAAGATTGACCTCCTTCTGGAAATCGGAGGAACACGTTCGATCACGGCCGTGCACGCTCTGTCGTTACCCTACCGGGTGACAGAAAGCCCGAGTGCCGTTGCCAAGGGCGTGTCGATATGACTGAGCGGGCAGCACGGGTCGACTACTGCTCTCATTTCGAATGTTTTGGACCCAGTGTCAAGTCGCAGGATCACTGTTGGCAGCACTGTTGTCCGTTGACGCTCCAGGATTGATGAAAGTGACAACGGGCGTACCAAAGTTGATGGGGATGGTGAACCGTAAGGCTGAGAGGAGCCTGGTTGAGAGTGGCTGGGCCTCGTGCATGTGTAGGAGGGTGTGGTGGTGCCCTGGCACACGTAGCATCGGTCTATACGTTCCTATCGCTCCTGAGTGCTGGTGAGCGAGGCATTTGGGGCAGTACTTATTAATGAGTAGAGCCCGAAATCTTTTTTCCGCCGTCATGTGCATGAAACGCTGGCATTTCCGCATTGCGTGAATACCGCGGGACACGCGGCTTCGGAACTATGCCGTTCTCTTTGGGCCCTTCTTGGTTTGCATTCTCCGGGGTGCCATCCTGCTGCGTAATAAAAAAAAAGGAGACGGAAGTTAGACATGATAGGGTGAGATGATATTTTTCGACAGGTTTCCAGTCTCTGTTGGAAGCAATATCAGCTTCGCGATTAACCGTGTAACGAACCTAAAGTTGTCACGCGGTTTTAGCTGGGTACGTGCCAACAAATTTGTATTTGTGGCGGCTGCGGCAATAATAACACAATTTGGGTTTACTTTTATTTAAACTGCACTCTCTGATAGTTTCACGTTGGGTTTTTACAATTAATTAGTAGTGATATTTCTTAGTGATATTTCTTAGTAGAGTTTTATGAAATTTTGCGTACCTTGTGTCGTGGATTTATTTACAATACTGGCGCTCTCGTCGCACCAAATAATCAGAGCCAATGTTTCGCATACTAAACGAGGTTTAAGCTAGCAGCGCCTGAAATTCGCCAAGCTCTACTATGGCCTCCTTGTTACGACAAGGATTTCGCCAATAGTTTCTCCTACTCTCAGGTTCTGGCTTTAGCTTCACCTGTCCTTCGCCAGGCTCAATTGTCTGATACTTGGTTTTGATTTGAGGTTGCTTTGCAAATGCAACACACCACAAGGCTTGATAAATTCCGCGTATTGATATCTTTAGTAAAGGGTTTGTTAATCGCCAAGGATACGATTTGATTCGTCCTTATTTCGATATGAGTCCTTTTATTCTTATATTACCCTTTCGCGCTAGATTTTTGCACTCCGAATCCTTTGTTCACTTTTATATTGCGCACTGATTTTTCACTTTACTTCGTACTCCGCAATAACTTTGTACTAATTTTGTACTGACTTGCCGCTCTGTCAAAGGCGGCTCCTTTTATACCCTTCTGCTGTCTCGCTGGACCGGGGCCTGTCAGCGCTGCCAATGTCGCCCAAGGGCAAAGGTGGCGTGATCGTTCCAGTGAGTTTTGCCTAGCAACAACGGTTCCTCGTTGCTGATCACGCCTATCGTTGGTGTGACGGTGATCACTATATCTCGTGGATGCACCGCTCACACACCAACTTTTACGGTACGTGTTTTGCGGCTCCCATGTACCAAACACGTACCTTAGCGCTGACATCCTGTGTCAGAGCGAGACAGCATGCGAATTCACCGCAACTCAGGTCCGGCTGCGGCTATAAATGCAATCGCCTTCTGTGAGGCGCTATACGTGAATATGGCTCCTCACAACCGTTTAATGACGCCTCGGGAAGTCAGGACGTCGACTACTCGGACTTTGATATCGACGGTAAGATATGTATTTTGGATACGCCCTGGATGCCATTCATTCGATGGCAGATTATCCTCCTTGATTATGACCAAATCATTTGGTTGAAAATCTCGGGATGGCGACTTCCATTTATTTCTTTTGTGGAGTTCCTTGAGCTACTCCTGTTTCCACCTTAGACAGAAACGTTGTTGAAGGGACTTCAAACGCTGCCAGCGATTTAAAATAGATGATGCGCCAATTTCTGGCTCAGGGTTGGATAGGAGTGTACAACCAACATGGAATTGACCCGGCCTCAATGCCATCAGGTCGGTTGGGTCTTCGGACATTGGCAAAATTGGACGTGAGTTCAAGCACGCCTCTACTTTGGAAAGCAGTAAACGCGGCCGTGGATTTCTCAAAGAGAGTTTTAACACTCTTAACTTCGGCTTCCCACAAGCCACCCATGTGTGGGGCACTAGGAGGGTTGAAGTGCCAGGTTAAGTTCCGGTACCTATATTTGGAGAGGATGAGGTCCCTTTTAGCCTCAAGAAACTCACGCGACAGGACCTTGGCAGCTCCGACAGATGTTTTTCCATTATCAGAGTGCATTGTCGCTGGACACCCACGCCTTGTTATGAATCTAGCAAATGCTGCTAAGAACTTTTCGGTCGTGAGGTCCGAAGAAGATTCTAAGTGGATTGCTTTGGTGCTAAAACACACAAAGACGCATACGTACCCCTTGGTTATAAGACATGCCTGGCCTGTATAATTCTTAGTATCGAAGGAGCCGGCAAAGTCAACACCGGTGTGTTTGAAAGGGCGCGAAAATACAGTACATTGAGCCAGTAGCTTCCCCATGAGTCTGGTCTGAAGCCGTTTGCGATGGATTATGCAGACCTTGCAGGAATTTATCGTGGATTTGACCAATACTTTAAGCTTTGGGATCCAGTTATGTGCTTGGATAAGGCGCATCATCTGCTGATTGCCCCCGTGAAACGAGATTTGATAAGGGAAGCTCACACGAAGGTGAGAATACGAACAGGAATAGGGCAGTATGATGTGGTGACGCTCATCATAACTAAGAGTCTCGAAGGATCGGATGCGCCCAAAAGCCAGAATAACTCCTTGATTGTCTAAAAACGGGTTAAGATTAAGAAGACTGCTGGAACGCGGGACTCAGTTCCCTTGGAAAAAACCCTTATATTCTTCCGGATACTCAGTTCTTTGCGCGAGAATGGTCAGTTTCTCTTGAGCTTTGGAGAGCTCCTTGTGATGCAAATCTGCTGGGCATTGGAAAATCATTCGAGAAAGCTGAATGTGGAACTAGCGGTCGCCAGCGGTTGCTTTGCATCGCAACGGACGTGTTTTTTTTATGCGCTTCGCTTTTTTGACTATTGTGCGTCTTATTTCTGCTATTAATTTCGCGAACTTGTGTAAACTAATAGTTTTGTGACTTTGTGTTTTGTCGGTTTGCCTAAACCCAAAGTGGACATTAAATTAACGATTTAATTTGCATTTGTTTTAAAGTGTTTCCAAGCACAACAACAAACTGCAGTCCAGCATACTGAAAAATTTGCTCAACTTGCTGCCGCCTGCTTTTGTTTTGTTTTTGTGCTTTTACGCTCACTCTCTCTCTCTTTTTTCAAGCACTGCAGTGCATTAAACCGTTTCTTGATCGTTTACTCTAACGCGCTCTTTTGTGTTGGTGTTGGTCGCGGTCAAACTTTTCTCCGTTGCTTGTTGCTTTCGGTGGTCGCGCTCGCGCCGTTTTTATACCATTAACCCATAAAATGGGTAAATAAGGGTATAATGGTTTTGTGCAAAAGTATGTAACAGGCAGAAGGAAGCATCTCCGACCCTTTAAAGTATATATATTGTTGATCAGCATCAATAGCCGAGTCGATATAGCCATGTCCGTCTGTCCGTCTGTCCGTCTGTATGAACGCGTGGATCTCAGAGACTACAAAAGCTAGAGACTTCAGATTTTGTATATAAGTTCTCCTATACCATGAGCAGAACAAGTTTGCTTCAAATTATCGGTAACTTTTCTGGTTTCTGATATACACATAATATCGATAACAAAAAAATCGAATTTGGAAAATGTAAAAATGAGGGTTGAAAGAATGAGTAACGATAGAACTTTCCTGAAAATTTTGCCAAAATCGGTTATGAAACACCGGAGATATTGAACTTTATCGATTGAAACTAAGTCAGTATACCAAAGTCGTATATAAATTAAATATAAATTTATTGCAACTGGGTTCAGGGTATTTTCTAGTCGGGCTCTCCCGACTAGAGCCTTCTTACTTGTTGTTTGTGAAGCTGTGAAGTAAGTTTTGTTTGTAGCTTTTCTATTTGCACATTAGGGTGGACCTGTATCTTAATAATAACAATTTTCTGCAGAGATTTTTTTAATGTTTATTTATTTATTTTTTTTTACTTTTATATTCTTTTAATAAATTCAATTTAAATGTCTGTTTGCTGCTATGCGAATTGTCAAGTCCGCGCTAACTCAAAAATGGGTTTTGTCTGCTGCTGGATGTGCACAAATGTTGCTCATGAGCAATGTGCTGGCATAAATGGCCGTATCTCAGACCTCTTGAAGAATACTAATTTAGAGTGGCCGTGTTGGTCATGTTTGGAGAAAAAAAAGACATTGCAAGCTTTATAGAAACTCAGCTTGGCTTAGAGGGCGTTTTCTGTCAGTTGAATATACTGTGTGAAAAATTCTCATGGGTTCATAGAAACCTTAGCGAGAAAAATCTCGTACAGGATTCTCCAAAGCGTCAAAAGGCCAACGTTGGGCAGTTATCGGGCTCTGTGACGTTGGAAAATACTCCAAACTCTCCGATACCACAGGGTTAAGTAAATAAAAATCTTCATGTCCCTTCTACTAAAGTTATCGAGAACTTAGATGATATAACAATAACTCCCATGGATATTGTCTTATCTGATCCCGATCCTTCGGTTCCTTTGGTGGTTAGTAGTGTTGATGTTAATCAACAAAAAAACTCTATCAAACCTTAAGAGCCAAATATTCAATTATCCGAGACTGAGTCTTCCTAACCAGCCTCAGTGGAGGATATAATTAAAAAATTTGTTGCTGTCCCACCTAAAAACAAATATTTGTTTCAAGGCTTCCCCCTGATTTAACATCAGATGATGTCAAGGTCTATATCAAGGCCAAATCGAATGCCAATGTCACGGTGGAGAAATTCAAATTTTCTTATGATCGGAACATTTCGTCTTTTAAAATAAGTGTTTCGAATCAAGATTTTTGCACCATATGCTGCAAAGAATTTTGGCCAGAACACATAATTGTGAAAGAGTATACTGCAAGGAAAAAAAATCGGCACCCGATTGTATCTACACTTCCGGTGGTTGGTTCTAAGGTAACTCTCCCAATTACTGATAGTTCAAAAAACTAACATCCTCCTTCTTACTTGGCTATCAGAATGTAAGAGGTATTTGTAGTAAACTCACTAGCTTATACCTTAATAGTCTTTCTTTCCCTTTCCATGTCTTTGCCTTTACTGAAACGTGGTTAAGGGAAGACATTCTCAATTCCGAAATACTATGTAGTACATATTCTATTTATAGAAAGGACCGTACTCTTCGGCGTGGTGGTGGAGTGCTTATTGCTGTGAATGTTGACTTTCCTTCTGAAACAGTCGTATTAAATAGTTCTTTTGATATAGAGTTTATTGCTGTAAAGCTATATATTTACGGTATTAATATTTTTATCACTTGTTCCTATATACCTCCTTCCTCTGATCTGTCTATCTATGAGACACATCTATCTGCTATTCATTCTGTCTCTGCCTTGCTTTCTGATCGCGATTTTCTTGTAGTTCTTGGTGATTTCAACATTGCTGAAGCTACTTGG
The DNA here is from genome assembly GCA_030179655.1 of Scaptomyza flava. Lineage (NCBI taxonomy): Eukaryota > Metazoa > Arthropoda > Insecta > Diptera > Drosophilidae > Scaptomyza > Scaptomyza flava. The sequence continues at coordinate 884,064 of JARNME010000022.1, forward strand.
ATTTCTTGTCCTGACTCTGGTGCCCTGACTCCCACTGCCCCGAATGAATTTTTAATCGACTTACTTGGGATGTCATTGAGTCAAATTAATGCTATCCCAAATTCTCTTAATAAAATGCTTGATCTGATTTTTGTTTTGGATTCATCATCTTCATCCGTTTCCCGTTCCCAGCCTATATCTTATCCCGAAGACTTAAACCATCCTGCGTTGGAGCTGTTGATTAATTTACCTTCCCGGACGAGTTGCAATGTCAAAATGCCTTTGAGTCGAGTTCGTCAATTTCGGAAAACTGATTTTGAGGGTCTCGCCCTGCTTTTATCCCATACTGACTGGTCTCCCCTCTACGAGTCTGACGACTTGGACGTGGCAATCAGTATTTTTTACAATACCTTATATTCTTTATTTGATTTATGTGTCCCGGTTGGTAAGCTAAACAGGTCTAATAAACCTGTTTGGTTTACCCGAGAGTTGACAATTCTCAAAAATCGAAAATCTAAACTCTACAAGAGATTTAGAAAAAGCGACTCATCGGTAGCCTATTCTGATTACTTGATTGCTCGTGCCAGTTTTGCTATCTTAAACAACCAATGTTACAAGAATTACCTGACTCGGTGTAGATTACAGTTTCAGCAGGATCCAAAGCGGTTTTTTGATTTTGTTAATGCGAAGCGTGGGTCATCGGCACTCCCAATGGAGGTATTCTTTAAGGAAACGAAGGCCAATTCTGAACAGGAAATTGCAAATATATTTGCCCAATTTTTTCAAACGACGTATTGTTCTTTTCAATCTCAAGTCGGTTTGCCTTACCCTTATCAGGTTAATGGCTCGAATCGCATCTTTGGACTGAAAATCACTGAGAACTCACTTTTAAATAATCTACATGTTTTGAAACCTATATTTTCCCCAGGACCTGACGGAGTGCCAGGCTGTGTGCTTAGACACTGCGCTCATGGTCTTTTAAAGCCATTGCTTAAAATGTTTAACTTGTCCCTGGAGTTAGGCTCCTTTCCAAAAATTTGGAAAGAGTCATTTATTATTCCTCTCCACAAAAAAGGAAACAAATGTAATGTTCAAATTATAGGGGTATTTCCAAGTTGTCTGCTATTCCTAAGATTTTTGAAAAATTAATAACCTCCCATCTTCAGCACCTTTGTAAATCTATTATTTCACCGTGCCAGCACAGATTTATGAAACAAAGATCTACTACCACTAACTTGTTAGAATTTACTTCGTTTGTTATCAAGGGTTTTCAGGACAAATTGCAGACTGATGTTATTTATACTGATTTTAGTAAGGCTTTCGACTCTGTAGATCATCATCTACTAAAACATAAACTAGAACTCTTGGGCTTTTCAAATATTCTAGTTCTTTGGATTAAAGACTACCTAACTCTTAGAACTCAGAGGGTTTTATTTAAAGGGTCCGTTTCCAAGACGGTTCAGGTCACTTCAGGCGTTCCTCAGGGTAGTCATCTTGGTCCTTTATTATTTATTTTGTTTATAAACGATCTTCCATCGGTTATAAAGTTCTCTCGGGTTTTGATGTACGCTGATGATGTAAAGTTATGCACGTCAGCTGCAACTCCCCTAGCTGCTCAACAGCTTCAAAGAGATTTAGACAACTTTCAAATGTGGCGTAAAGTAAATTTTTTAAATCTTAATTACAGTAAATTTAAAGTAATGTAATTTTTTAGATGTTTGCCTTTTTTTAATATTATTTTCTTGACAACAAACCACTAGACAGAATTGAATGGGTTGACGATTTGGGCATCGTTATGGACCCAAAGCTTAAGTTTGACAAGCATATTTCTTCAATTTCTAATCGAGCATCTGGTGTCTTGGGCTTCATTAAGCGCTGGTCGAAGGAGTTCAACGATCCCTACTTAACAAAAACTCTGTATACTTCTCTTGTACGACCGATTCAGGAATATGGATCTTGTATATGGTTTCCCAAATACGAAATTCATCAGAATAAAATAGAATCGGTACAAAAACAATTTCTGCTCTTCGCACTTAGAGGTCTTAACTGGGACACTAAAAATAATTTGCAATCTTATCGTAGTAGACTTTTACTAATAGATCTTCCTTCTCTTAATGATCGTAGAGTAATGCTTTCCTTTTCCTTTTTTCACAAATTAATTAATGGTGAAATTGATTCTTCTGAATTAATTAACCAAATTAACTTTGCTGTTCCTATTAGAAATACTTTGTGCGTGGGTCCGCGCGTTAACAAGCCGGTGCTTGGTATCGTTGGGCCACTTGACTGTACTGTTCGTTAGTACATCTACGTCCAATAAATAATTCGGCTAACAACATGGCTCTGCACAACTCTAATTGCGGGATGGAAACTGTCTTTGTTTGAGCGACTCTAGTTTTTGCGGTTAGGAAGTGGACAGAGATTTTGTCCCTAGTTTCCGTGCGAACATAAAACGCAGCGCCATATGCACGCTGAGACGCATCACAAAACCCATGAATTTGTAGTCGGAGCTTTGAACCTCCCCGAGGCTTGCAAAGTGGTCGAGGAACTCGTGCCACTTCAAAATATGGTCATCGGGTAGCGGATCATCGCATTCAAGTTCCCTGAGCCATGTTTCTTGCATGAATATCTTTGCTAGGACAATGACTGGCGCTAACCAACCAGCAGGGTCTAAAAGCATCGCAATCTGTGAGAGAACTTCTCATAACGAAATAAGTGATTTCTTTGGAAACTGGGAAGGTGAAAAGAAGAACTCATCAGAGTCTGCTTTCCATCGAACACCGAGAGTTTTTGCAGCACTGGCTTCTATCTCGAGGAAGTCGGATCTAAGGCGGTGCTGTTCGGGGATGACTCTAAGCAAATCCTTTTATTAGAAGTCCATTTTCTTAATAGAAACCCTGTCCTGCGATACGGAGCTCGGATATGCATTGCACTGCACTGCTCTTAATATGATCGTCAACGTACATGTAATTGGAGATAATGTCACTTGCTAGGGGCTAGCGAGACTGCCCATCTTTAGCTATTTGGTGCAGTACTCTAATCGCTAAGAATGGGGCTCGGTTCACTCCAAAAGTGACTGTGCTCAGCTCGAAATCTCGGAGCTCATCGTTGATACTTTTGCCGTTAGTAGATGGACTGGAGGCGTTCAACACAATTCGAATCTTAGCGGTGGTGCTGTCTGGCTTATAGACAGCATGGTGCGGGGGATAAAAGTTTCCTGAGCCGTTTGTAGGGAGGACTGGTCTCATATGACCAAGGTCCGAATAGTCCTGAACTCGGGATTGGAACTAGATCGTTTATGGAGTCCGGACGGAACGGCAAGGAGATTATTATTATCCTTGGCAATGTTACATTGCAGGCTAGGATCTTAGGCAGCCGGAATTAAATAACTATTTATTTTTGCGGACGACGTACCTATAAAACACTAGATACAGTACAGTTCGGAAGAGTGGAGTTGAACGACCAAAGGATAAATAATTAATAATAATTATTTAATACAAGGTCAGCAATGTACACAAAAAATGCTTATTTTAATAATCGCGAATTAGGTTTATTAGTACAAAAATTTTTATTTAATATGGAGTATTAAATAATCTTGCGATCGATAAAAAACATAAATGACGTACATATAAAAATGCGTGAACGTCGGATGCTGATCGCATTTGCGATGCTAAACGGTAGTATTTGTGTGAGTGTAATATCTCAGGCCGAAGTTGGCGTCTCAGTTGCGTCCAGGGGATTTACCGAAAATTTGTAAGTTGCTGGGACAACGGGGAGCTGTGCCAGAGTATACCTAGCGGTCGGGGCAATAGAGGAGAGCGTAGGGGGAATAGCGGGGAGCTCGCGAGCATGCCTTACGCATTGACGACGATTTGAGAGGCACTCGAAGGAATAGGTTGATTTGTCCAGAGTAATACTCGGATAACTAACCAATCACTCCCCCAAATGGCTCTTCGGCCGGGTGAGAGTCAACCAGTCAGATGGTCAGGGCGAGGGTAAGACCCGGAAGCCTGCGCACTAACTGCCTAACCCCATCCACCCGCACCAGTCACCGGCTGCGTCCTTGAGAAGCTCTCGGACGAGTGTGAGAGATACGAGTGAAAGGATTTCGTCACGCACAGAGTAAGACTTGGAATTCGTGCCCATCCTCCACCTGATCTCTTACAGCTGCAACGCCTGGGCATTACCCACTTGTCGCTACACATGACACATACCCAAAAGGCAGGCATCGCAGAATCTAGAGTGAAACTCGAAGGATTCGCTAGCATACCCCTTAGATGTGCCCCACGCATGCTATGTGGGTGAGGTGCACTCGCTGAAAAGGGGATAGGGGAAAAAGGGAACAAGTAAAGCACACACAAATTCATCTACATAAGGATCCTTATTATTTTTATATCAAATACAATGAAACATTTATATATTACAAGAGGGGGTGGGGATTCTATCCTAGGCCGCACCAAATCTAAGCATGGCTGCGTGAGCAAACTTTGGGCCCATTGCAGATGGCCGTCACTTACCCCTGTGTTTGTGTATATGTGTGTGTGTGTATGTAAGCCTGGGTGTGTTCCGGCGCGTGTGTGTATAAGCCTGGGTGTGTGTGTGGATGCCGGTGTATGCGTGTTTTTTTTTTCATGGAACGCCATGAAGGGGGCCCGTACCACCAGGTCCGCACGATTTCCACGTACTAAACACAGCCCACACAAAAGCATGCCACATCCCCAAGGGATCACGATTTAGTATTACTTCTCGGGGATAGGTTGCCTAAAAAAGCCGTCTCCTTATTCGCCCAGTACATGTCCTATCCTTCTTTCCTACTGGGTATCGCTCAGTGCTTAGCGTCGCTCTCTTTCACACTTTCGGAGATCCTTCTGAATGCAAATGATCCTCTGGACTTCCCTTTGTACAACATCAGTTCTTTAACTAGGGGTAGAGGTGCTGCTCCTGCCAGGTATCTCGGGAAGTGAAACAGGACATGCTCAGGATCTTCCCCACAGCCCGGGCATTGCGGCGTCTCCTCGTGCCTGTTCTTAAACAAGTATTTCCCTACCCTCCGTGGCCGGTATTGAACTGCGTCAGATGGAAGTTGAGAGCGCCTCCACTTCGTTCTATCCACTCCTTATTCGTGGGATGAGCCTATGCGTCCATCTACCTTTGGTTGAGAAGGTCCACCTGGCCTGCCACATGGCCAGAAAAGCCTATCTCTCTGACCTTCTAACAGATTCAGGCGGTGCGATGCCTCCCAAAGACTTCCGCCAGGCGTGTATTTCCGTCATCTCGCGGACTTGTAGGTCCTTAGGCATCATGTTCGCTAGCACAAGTGCTGCGTCATCCGAAACCGTACGGAATCCCGAGATCACTCTTAATGCGCTTAATCGGTATGGCGCTGCCATTTTCCTTAATTAATTTTGCTGCTTTCATATCGACAAACTCGATGTGAGGCCGGTAACCCAGCCTGTTATCCAGTATAACTCCTAGGTACTTGATGTATGGCTTGGATTTGATGGTAACATTTCCAACCTCCACCTACATGAATTCAGTCTTTTTCCAGCTCGTTATCAGAACTGCCTCTGTTTTGTGCTCTGCTAGTTCCAGGCTTTCAGCCCGCATCCATGATGCTATTATCCTAAAAGCTTCATTAGCTGCTTCTTCTACTTCTCGTATGTTTTTTGCCACAACTACAAGGGCCAGGTCATCTGCGAATCCAATAAGCTTACATCCCTGTGGCAGGCGCAGTCTGAGTACTTCGTCGTACATCACGTTCCACAGGAGGGGTCCCAATACTGAGCCCTGTGGAACACCTGCAGTGACGTCAAATCGCTTAATTCCATCCTCTGTGTCGTATGCCAAAGTCCTGTCTGAAAGAACTCGTTATAATTCTCATAAGATAGGGCGGTATTCCAATTCTTCTAAGGGCATTTAGGATGCGCGTCCAGCTCGCCGAATTAAACGCGTTCCGAATATCCAGCGTTATTACTGCGCAGTATTCCTTTTCGCCCCATCTCCATCTTGTCCCTTCAATCGCTTTCGTTGCGATGTCGACTACTGCCTTGATCGCGTCCGAATCCGAATTGGGCTTCCGAGAGTGCGTGTCTGGCGTCCAGAATATTAAGCAGTCTTGCGTATATGTTTTTTTCCGGGATCTTTCCCGCTGTTTCGAGCAGACACTTTGGTCTGAAGCCCGATGGTTCTTGGACCGACTTGTCTCCCTTTAGCAACAGGATGAGTCGCTCGACTTTCCATACTCTTGGGAATACTCCCTCCTGGACACAGCGAGTGTAAGTGTCCGCAAAATGCTGGGGCCTTGCGGCTATTGCAAGCTTTAGAACTTTGTTTGGTATACCGTCAGGCCCTGGGGTCTTTCGATCACCATTCAGTCTGCTTGCCGCCGTCACGTCGTCAGTCGTCACCGGGCTTATGTGCTCCGAGTCAAGTGGGGGGCTTTCCAACTGCACCTTATAGGCAGTTCTCCATGGGTTGATGTCGGCCTCGTTGCATATCTGGCGAAAGCAATTGGCTTTACTGCACTTGATGCTATGCTTCAGACCCCGCTTAGCCATCCGGAAGTTTTCGGCCCTACTGTCATAGTCCGGGCCGTCCCTGGCCCTCTGAGAGAGTCGCCTTTTCTCAGCTGGTTTATTTCATCATTCCACCAGTTGCAAGGTGATCCTGCTTGGTTTCCGCCTAGGCATGGATGCGTCTCAAGCAGCAGCTATGTTCCTTCCAAGTTGCTTTTCCATATCATCTGAATTGCCACTTTCCCATTCCGGATAGCTAAGCAGGTCCACGAAAGTTTGCTCGTCCAGGCAGCTATCTTTCCACTTCGGTCCTATAAGCTTGGGCTTATAGATGGCTTGGTGGTCACTGAAGGTGAACTCTTCGCAAACTTTCCATTTGGCCCCCCTTCCTAGCGAGCAGCTCATCAGGGTGAGGTCAATGATTTAACCACTACCAGCTTTCCGATAAGTAAGCGATTTCCCGTCATTCATAAGAATTACATCTAGTGCGGAGAACTCTTCCAACAGGCAGAAGCCCCTGCGGTTGGTCTCTCTGCTGCCCCATTCCACAGCCCATGCCTTAAAGTCGCCAGCTATAACTAGCGGAAATCGTCCGCGTGCATCATCCAAAATTTCTTCCAGCATGTTTTTAAACTCTCCCAGTCCCCAGCTTGCAGGTGCGTAACATCAGTAGAATGTAACGCTGCCTATCCGTGGCCTAACAAATCCGTTTTGGTCTGCATTGACTTCACGTGGTGGCGTGTTTATAGACCATATGGCTGTCTTACCGTTTCTGCTGGCTACCCATCCGCTCCCTGCTATCCTTTTGAATGGCTCAGAGATCAGACCTACGTCAGTTCGTTTTTCCCGTGCCGACTGTAACAGAAGGGCCTGTGCAGCCTCATAGTGATTTAGATTTAGCTGTGTAATCTTAATCTTCGTTGCGCAAGTGCTTTCCGGAATACTGGGCATTGTCCACTGCCAGCCGCATGGTCTGCCTTTGTTTTATTATTTGTGCACAGCATGCACTGTTGCTTTGCTGTGCAGTCCTTCGCGATGTGGTCCTGCTGTCCGCATCTCCGGCATTGCTTGGACCTGTCCACTGTGCTCTTACAGTCCCTTGCAAAGTGGCCGAACTCGATGCATTTAATGCAGCTCTTGACGGTAACCCATTCCCCTATTCGGGAAACCGCCCAGACTACCTTCACAACTCCAGCGTCAAGAGCCTTCTTAGCGTCGTCCACGGGAAACTTGATGGAAGCCGTCTGTGTCGACCCGTATGCCTTTCTTAGATGGACATCTTCCACCAAGATGGCATCTAAAAGGAGCTGTGCTTTCAAGGCCTCGTGTATGTCCTCTTTCGTGGTTATCTCGTCCAGATCCCTTCACTCGATTGTCACTCGCTGTGAAAGCGCGCGGTTTCCACTTGCTCCCCGAGGGACTCACCAAGAAGGTTTCTTATCGTCGATGTGCCCTCTCCAGATTTATTAAGTTAAATCAGGAGCTCACCTTTTTGAGTTCTCCTGATTTTCGAAACTGCCTGGCCAACACCGCTTAGCATTCCGTCTGCCTTCACTTTCTTTAGTATTTCGGAGTAAGTTACCTCTCCCTTAGCAGATAAGACAATGGCATCTGGTCTGCTCTTTTCTGCCATACGTCTTTTCCCTGGATTGCGCTCCCTTTTTTTTTTCTTCCGTACCTTCTTTTCTTTTCTTCCGTATCTTTCTTCTTGCATTGGGGAGCTCTCTTCGGCTTTGGGTCCTCTGTCGCTTGGGTGGAGGTCGGAACCTGCATGGTCGCCGCACCCTTACTCCTCCTGGTAGAGGGTGTGCACGCTCCAAGATTTTGCTTCCTCTTACCATCGATGGCCTTTTCAAAGATTGACGACGTCTGGGAAGCTTGGTGCGTCCGTATCACTGCCTTCGCCCTATTGTCGTGTAGCTGTATAGCTACCAGCTCGTAGAGCGCCCTGATGCTCTCAATAGAGTCCCGCATCGGTTGATGGATTGAGCGCGCTTGCCATCTTCCATCATCTCAACCAGCTTAGAAATATCTTCTCCAAGGTCACTGAGCGCTGTTCTCTGGTGTTGCTCCAAAGGTTCGCTAGCGCCCTGGTGTAACTCCTGAATTGCTGGCGTCGAAACTTTGGTCGGTGACCTCGCCAGCTTACTGCATCTAGCAAATCCAGCACAGGGGTTCTGTGCAAGAATCCTTACAGCCTCTCTCCCTCTCTCTCTATCTTTCAATTTCGGGGATTATATTATTGCTCATTCTGTTGGGTCGCAAATCCTGTGTGTGTTTAAGCCTGGGTGTGCGTGCCTGTGTGTGCGTATGCCTATGTGCGTGCTGTGTCGATGCTGGGTGTGTGTAGAGTGTCTGTGTATGCCTGTGTGCATGCTGGTGTCGATGGCGGGTGTGTGGAGGCATAGCGACATAATCTCGCCGCCATAATCTCGCCGTTTTCCAACGAAATAAGATCGCCGAGAAAAAAACGACATAAGATCGCCAAAAAAATTGTACTGGCGAGATTCTGGCGGCAAGATTATGTCGTTACCCCGTGTGTGAAGTGTGTGTGTAAGCCTGTGTGCGTGCTGTTGTCGATGCCGGGTGTCTGTGGAGTGTGTGTGCTGGTGTCGATGCAGGGGTGTGCGTTTGCAAAGATTTCGCTGCCACTGTTTGCAAATCACCACTTTGCTAATCCCGCTAGCTGACGTTGTTTTTGTCTCTGCTGCTGTCGTTGCTGCCTGGCGTTGCCACCGATCGTGGCCGTTGTTGCGATTGCTGCTGCGGTGGCGGTTGCACCCAGTGGTTCTTGTTGTTGTTGTCGCTGCCATTGCGCTCATTGGTCGCGTTGTTGTTGCCGTTGCGCTTAACTCTCGCGTACCGATTGCCTTAGGCCCGCTCCTAAAACTGCGATCTGCCCCGGATTTGCGCACTTGTAAGACTAGTTAAGCAAATCCGCCAAATTGCCTCGCCAGTCTTCTTCTTCCAAATTCTGGGTCTCTACACGTTTTCGGCTTAGCGTCATGTAAAAATGCCAACTGCCCCCTAGATACCTTTGCTCCGCTCTGTATATGCAGCTACAAGGTATTTCGGTCGTACAAACAATACCGCCACGAACAAATCGTAAATGTGCGGTAGTTTTCACTACCTCACAATCGATAATTGATCGTTGCGATAGTTTTGTATGTACATACACATGTAGTAAAGCTTAGTACGCCGGAACTAGAATTATTTCTGATAGAAATTTACACATTATTTCTAATGTGTATCCTAAGACCCTGTGTGCCCCTTAAAAATACCGGAAAAATCCCAAAAACGCAAAAAAAAAATTGCAAAACAAAAAGGTAAAAGAGTAATACGGGCACACTTGTGCCTAGAAATAATGTGCTGCTCATTTTTTCTAGCAGAAATTCAGCTGTTCAATGCCATCCACACGATCCACTTCAATGTAATCGATGTGGCAACTCTCAACATTTTTTGAGTATACATTTCTAGCTGCTCATTAGAAATGTCTCTAGAAATTATGTCCAGAAATTATTTCTAGCGCTTTTTTTATATGGAGTTTGACAAAACTCGAAATATTTCTAGTTCCTGCGTACTAAGCTTTACAAAGAATTATAATGCTTGTATAATTATTACAAATAAGTGTGACAAATAGTTTTTAAATGTGTGAATTAGTTATGTGATTGTATTATTTATCGGCCGCCTTGTTGGAAAGAATCAGTGGCGCACGCAGGGGGGGTTTTGGGGGGTTCGAACCCCCCCCCCGAAATGCGCAAAAAAAAATTAATTTAACTTAACTTTACTTGACTTGACTTAACAACCTGTAGAAAACAGTCTGCAAGAAGTTTCATTTAATCTGCTTTTGCTTTTTCGGCTGCTTCTGAAAAAAATCAAAAGCCGCTGCCGAAGCAACAGCAGAAAATGAGAAGTCGCTAAAAGCAATAAAAAAAAAAAAAATTTGGTATATACATATAAGTTGTTTTTATTTTTCTGTGTTTCCAAGTGATAAAATGAAATTATTAAAGCAGAAATTAGACAACAGTTACACACGAGTACTGTCGCGACAGCTAGCGCCACCAACTTGCGACTTTGTCGACGTGCTGCTGCTTCGACTTGCGCTGATGAACGAAATCAACAGCAAAGAAAACTGTAAATTTTCGAACGGCGACTGCAGTCTCTGCTTTGCTTTTAGTGACTTCTCATTTTTTGCTGTTGCTTCGACTGCGGCTTTTGATTTTTTCAGAAGCAGCAGCAGAAGCATTTGCTCATTCTAAAAATGTTAAAAAAGCAGAAGTAGTAAAAAGCGAAAATTTTACGACTTTTGCTGCTGCGGCTGAAGCAATTTAAACACTGGTAGAATACAGAATATCAAGTTCAAGTTTAAATTAGTTCCCGTTAAGTTCAAGTTACGTTCTTGTTCAAGTTCGATAATATCAACAGTTCAAGTCAAGTTAAGTTCAGGTAACTGAGACTTCAGACGAAAGAGCTTTTGACAATTGCAATTTCTTTACTTTATATGCTCGTTGGTACGACGCACGACCACGTACATAAATGGCTTCTGAAAAAATATCGTCTTTTTTCAAACCAAAAAATGCGCCAAATTCGGCGGCAAATCCCGGACACTCGCTAGATGAGTGTTCACCACCAGTGAAAAGACAAAGACATGAGGATTCTTCTTCAAATCAAGCAGTAAGTTTTACAATACACGACAAAATGTGGAATCCTTTGGACCCTGGACGCCCCCAGCAATTTTCTCGTTGATTTTTATTATTTTTAGGGTTCACCTAATGATGTTGAAAAGTTTTGTAGAAGACAATTGGACGACAATGAAAAGTACGAGCTTCTTGTTCATGTATGGACACCAGATTTTTCTTTTAAATTTCCATCATCAGGAAAGAGAAATCTGAAATTCCAACTTTCTTGGCTGCGAACATTCCCCTGGTTGGCTTATTCAGCTGTTGAAGATGGAGCTTATTGTCGAATATGCTTATTATTTGTGCAGAAAAACGTTGGTAAAGGAAACCATGTAAACGTTGACATGTTCGTTCGAAGTGCTTTCCGAGATTGGAAAAAAGCTTTAGAAAAATTCAGAGACCACCAAACTAAAAATATCACAAAGATGCTTCTGAAGATGCGCAGAATTTCAAAATGATACGTGAAAATCAGCGAACAGACATAACGAATGCGATTGACCTAGGCCGAAAACAACTTCAACATGAAAACCGACAGAAACTAGAACCCATCATCCGCACCGTTTTACTATGTGGCAGACAAGGACTTGCACTTCGAGGACATCGGGATCGGGGCCCATTATCGATGAAGATGCCAGAGGAAAACGATGGAAATTTCAGAACCCTTCTTTGTTTTGCTGGGGAAAGTGGAGACACAGTTTTGAAGAAACATTTGGAAACGGTTAATGCCAATGCAACGTATTTGAGCGACCGCATTCAGAATGAGATCATCGAAGCTGCAGGACAAATTATCACTCAAAATATAGTAAAACGCGTAAATGAGTCGAAGTGTTTTACAATAGCTGCTGATGAAACTACAGATATTAGTGGGATTGAACAATTAACGTTGAGTGTTCGATACGTTCAAGCTATCGTGAAATTTTCGAAGAAAGAGCACACAATCCGGGAAGATTTTCTGCGTTTCGTCCCTTTGGTTGATGTGACTGGAGCGAGCCTTGCAAAAACAATTCTGAAACATTTGGAGGAAATGAAAGTTGACACCAATTCCATGAAAGGGCAAGGTAAATTCTTAATTATCGCCTAAGACTGCACACGATTTATAAAATGTTTTTTTTTTTCTCAAGGTTATGATGGAGCTCGAGTTATGAGTGGACAATTCAAGGGTTGTGCGGCTATTGTGAGAAAAACGTGTCCAGATGCTTTATACGTGCATTGCGCTAATCACAATTTGAATTTAGCTATCACACATGCATGCAATATTTCATCAATCCGGAATTGTATGTCAACTGTCAAAGCTACGGTGAATTTCTTCCGAATTCAAACAAGGCTGGAAACTTATTGAGGGCACACATCCCCGCAGCAGACTCTGGAGCCAAGCAGACCCGTCTTCTAAAATTTTGTGAAACACGTTGGGTTGAACATCTGGCATCCCTCAGTTTGTTTTTTGAAGTGCTACAATTTATCTGCTCAGCACTGGAAGAAATGGATGAAAAGAACATCAAATCTGACGGTGTTCAGCCAAATGCACTGCTCTCTTCTATTCGTACGACTGAATTCATCATAGCGTTAACTGTGCTAAAACCAGTCTTCAGCTTGACAAAAAATCTGAGCCTGTTTCTCCAACAGGAAGACTGCGATTTGAGCCGATGCGTCAGTTACGCAAACGATATGCACGAACAAATAAAGCAGATGCGTGCAGAAGCCACCGAAATCTTCGTTTCAGCGACTAAAACTGCAGAAACTATTGATGCTGATCTGACCGTTCCTCGACGAGTAGGACGACAAAAAATCGGGATAACTATGAAGGAAGCATTGAAGATTTTTATCGTCGATCAATTTACATCCCGTTTTTGGACAAGTACTCGGAAGAGCTTGAGTCGAGATTTTTAGAACACCGGGATATCCTTTCCAGGTTACAAACATCATTCCGGAAAAATGTGCGGGACTTACTTTGTCAGCATTACATGACACTGCTAAAACATTGAAAGATGAATGGCCAAACGACATCCATGTATTCACTGAAGAATTTGAAGCTGAAATTGGGATGTGGCAAAGGTAATTTTATTCGCTAAAAAATGCTACCATGCTAATATGAATTGATAAATATTTTTCTGATTGCAGGCACTGTTTAAATGTGTTTGAAGAAAAGCGTGCGCCCCTGGAAAGAATATAATCTTAATTAAACTCTTTATGTTGTGGCGGCCAGAATGCTATTTGGTTATATTTTGTTGTTGTTGGTTATGTGCATGTGCAAGTCCAGTGTTTATTGGAAATCAATTATAATGTACAAAATATTTAACAAGTATTAGATGGAGTTTTATATTATGTTGTTAAATATAAATAATTAGGGTATTCACTTGCTATGCTATGTGCTAAAGTGTTATTTATAATACAGTGTAGCTAGTGAGTGCACTTTTTACGTTTCTTTTGTCGTATAAGTGCTAAGTCAGCTGTTTGCCAGTTCGATGACAATACAATCGATATTGAAATTGAATTGATTCATTGTTAAACTGAAAATAATAAAATAAAATAAAGCGTTTTATATCATTCTCCCGCACTCTATTTGCTTTTGTCGCTTCTGACACTTTTAAAAACATAAGTTTAGTCTTTTACAACCAAAACTCGCCTAGTGTAACCTAATTTCACTAATTCAATAATCTCGAAAGCAGCTGTTTTTATAAATAGTCTGGCAACCACAATATAGCACATATAGTACAATAGTAGCAAACATACCCAGGGGCATGTTTTCTGTGTTAAAAATTATTCTGTGTGTTTGTTGTACAGATTTCATATAACACTTTAGTACTTTAGCACATAGCATAGCAAGTGAATACCCTAAATATGTGTCGGCATTGCTAGCTTAAATACATATGTCGTACGCTTTGCTTTGGCCGACAGATGTTTGTGTGTATGTACTAGATACAATTTTGTGTGAATTAATACGTATATAAGTATGTACAAAATGTGTACAACTTGTGTATTAGTTATGTTTTGAACTTGGAAAATTATTTAATTCTTTTTGATCTGCGCGTGTTTAAATAACATATGACTTGCATATATCGGCCGCTATGTAGAATGTATGTACGCTTGAGTTGTGCTCAAGTGCCGGCATATGCTTGTAGATATGTATGTACGTATTTATGTAGAGCGCAGTTTGTGTTGTTAAAAATAACAATAAAAATATTAACATATTTTATATAATAACGAAATTGAAAATAAGTGTGGTAATGGAAAAAATTACCGGCATTTGAACTTGTCTTTCGTTGGTGACGGTCGTGTTTTTGCGTGCTCTTGATTATTTATTGTTCTCTTGTGTTTGTGAACGGTGTTTTTACTCTATTTAATCTGGTAAATAGTTTTAGCAGTGATTGCAAATATATGTTGTTTATATTTACGTTTGCATAAAAGAGTTTACCGAGTTTATACTCACTTTAGTTTGCAGTTTAACTGAGACTGCTCTGCCTCAACATAAATAAAACATACTGTAAACATACGTTTATTCGTACATACATATATTTACACTTGCATATTTGCATATTCTGTGTGATTACTAACAACAAAAAGTCTGTCAGTTTTTTTTGCTCTCGCTTTACAGCTCTCCCGCTCTTATCCGCTATTATCCGTCGCACTTGCGGTTCTATCTGCCTACGCGCTTACGCTCTCTCATTTAAGCGCTCATATGATATTTACTGTTTTATATTGCTCTTGCAGTGATACGTTTTACTTATACTTACCGTCGCCTTACTTTTTTTCTGCTAGCATATTAGTTTCCAGATATCACCTTTAAACAATGTTTGAATGCTGTAGCACCAATTGCAAAGTGGTTGGAACCACCAATAAAAGATTTTATTTTGTGTGGATTGTGTGACAACATGATACACATGAAATGTGCTGGCTTTACTCCCAAAATCAGGGATTTCTTAATTGCAGATACAGGCCTTAAATGGTACTGCGAGCCCTGCAATTTAGCTGTGAAAGAATCGACCAAGTTTATGAGGCAGACTCATGCTGGCTTTAAAGCTATGCATGTAGCTTTTAATAATCTGCAAGCGTCGTTCAACGAGCTTGAGCTTAATTTCAAAAATGGCAAGGTGATTACCGAATCTCCGAAGCGTAAACAGACTTCGGGTCCTAATACACTTATTGCGCCCACCTGTTCTGCCAAAAATAACCCTTCTAGTGCCTAAAATTAATCCTTAAATTGGTTCCAATGCTTACCCACTAATGTTAATTAACTCCCCTGATAGAAACCCTATCAATAACCTAGCCACTTTATCTTCCGAACCTTTGCATGAGCCCTCTGGTTCAGCAGCTCGTGTGCCTATTAATCCTAATATAGGTACAACTGGGCTCACAAGCCTCTGGTTGTTGTACCACTCAATAAATTTGTTTTTGTTTCTAGGCTGGCATCCGATACGTCATCGGATGATGTTGCAGCATATGTAAAGAGTCAAATCGATTCCTCACTTATTGTTGTTGAAAAGCTTAAATTTAAACATGCCAGAAGTATATCTTCTTTCAAGTTGGGTGTACCGCCTGAACTTTAAGGAGTATACGAATAGGCGATTTAATAACAATAATGGTATAAAGTTTAATAGTACACCGCCTGTTAGCCAACCTGTTGCCTCCACCTCGGCGGCAAAAATCAAACTGAAGTAATAAGATTGGCCTATCAAAATGTTAGAGTCCTTAACACTAAACTGGCTAAATTATATATTAACAGCTTATCTTTTGATTCTCAAATAATTGCACTCACGGAACCTGTTTAAAACCTGATATTTCAATTATTCAATTTTTCTTTCAAAATATAACTTGTACAGATGCGATCGCACTTCCCGCAAGGGGGGTGGTGTTCTCATTGCTGTTGACTCCTGTATTTCCTCTTAACAGATTCTTTCTCAGCATCTTCCGGACATAGAGTTTTTATGTGTTAAAATTTTACTAAACAGCCGTTCAATTTTTGTTACTTGTTCTTATATTCCTCCTTATTCTGATAGTAACATTTACTCATCCCATCTGAGTTCCCTGCAACTTGTTTCGTCATTTTGACAGATATGGATAACCTGATAGCGGTTGGTGATTTTAATCTGCCACATGTTGTATGGTCTGTGAATCACACATCTTCGGCGATATAACCAGTCACTTCTGATGATTTTATCGTTTGCCCATTGGAGTTAGCCCTATCGGAAGTTAACAGGGTGCATAACTTAATATCTAAAAATACTTTAAAACCCCGTTGCTTTCGTAAAACTAACTTTACTAAATTAAATTATCTTCTTCAACATACTCATTGGTCTCGCTTTTATTCTTGTAGTGATATAGAAACTGTCGTAGCCAAATTTTATTGGACCTTGAATTCGCTTTGGTTATTTGTGTTCCCCTCACTTGTTCTTCAAGTAATAATAAACCACCTTGGTTTACGAGGGAACTATCGAAATTGAAAAACGCAAAGACAAAATCTTATAAAAAAATTTAAAAAATCGGGAACCACTTTAGATTTATCTTCTTATTTAATAGCAAAATCTTGTTTTCTTTTTGTTAACACATCTTGTTATAATAATTATCTTAATCGTTGCAGACTAAACTTTTCACGTGACCCTAAACATTTTTATAAATTTGTTAACTCTAAACGTAAGTCTTGTTGCTTGCCGTCCTCAGTATACCTTGATAGTACAAAAGCCAGTTCTGATCAGGCAGTAGCCGATCTATTTGCTGAGTATTTTCAATCAGTATATTCAACGAATTTACATAGTTGCAGTAATTCCTATCCTTTTCAAGTTCAATCGTCAAATTGCATATATGTATATCCCAGTTATAACTGAGTGTACGCTTCTAAGTGACCTTAACTCTATCAAACCAGGCTATCTGCCAGGAACTGATGGATTGCCAGGTTGTATACTCTGATACTGCGCGGCTTCACTTTGCAAACCCTTACTTAAATTATTTAACTTGTCGGTTCCTGCTATATGGAAGGAATATTTATCATTCCACTTCATAAAATGCTTCTAAGTCTAACGTTAAAAATTATAAGGGCATATTCAAGTTGTCCGCCATTCCTTAAGTCTTTGAAAAGTTATATATTCTCAACTGCAGCACTCATGTAGTTCAATTATATCACCTTATCAACACGGTTTTGTTAGGCGTAGATCTACTACCACTAACCTTCATGAATTCACTTCGCTTGTTATCAAAGGGTTCCAGGATAAAATGCAAACAGACGTTGTTTATACCGATCCAGCAAAACTCGTATTGTGGCTTTGGGAGTACTTGTGTTGCCGAACACAAAAAGTAGTTTTTGAATCGTCTGTATCTAAACCTATTTTTGTTACCTCTAGTGTACCCGAGGCTAGTCAACTTGGACCTTGCTATTTAATTTGTTTATTAACGATCTTCCAGCAGTTATTACTAACTCTTTAGTATATATGTTTGCTGATGATGTGAAGCTATGTTTCACTTATAATGATGCTTCCCTATTTAATTTACTACAGTCGGACTTGGGTGAATTGTCAGCCTGGTGCCGTACTAACTTACTAAATTTAAATTGTTCAAAATGTAAACTCATATATTTTTGTAGAAGTACCCCTTATACTGCTGACTACTTGCTTGATGCTTCACCACTTGACCGCGTGTTTGAAATTAGAGATTTAAGCATTACTCTGGATCCTAAATTAAAGTTTGACGCTCATATTTCGTTTATGTCAATAAAGCCATTAAGGTCCATGGCTTCATCAAGCGGTGGTCGAAAGAGTTTAATGATGCCTACACCACTAAAACGCTTTGTACATCCCTAGTACGTCCCATCCTGGAGTATGGATCTTGTGTGTGGACCCCACAATGCTCGATTCACCGGGATAGAATTGAATCTGTGCAGAAGAAATTTCTTATATTTGCCCTTAGAAGTTTTAGCTGGGTTCTTGGACTTGACTTACCCCCGTATTCTAGTAGACTCCTTTGATTTATCTTCCCTCCCTGTTAAACCGTAGAACTATGAATGGAGTATTATTTATTACTAACCTACTTAATGGTGAAATCGACTCATCAGTTCTTTTGAGTCGAATTAAATTCAATTTCCAAATTAGATCTTCACGTAACTTTTTACCCCTTAGCCTTGATCGTTTCTTCAGCAACTATTTATTCATGAATGTTCATTATACGTTCTGCCAATAACAAACTTTATTCTCTTGTCTCCTTAGAGGCCTCAACTCCAGTTCTAAAAAGATCGATCCTTTTTGCTTTATATAATCGTAACCAGTAATTACTAATCTAACGCTGGTCTGATTGGGTAGCAACAAATGTTGGACTACTCAATTTTTATTGAATTTCCCAGCGCTTTAGCGTTAACCTTAAATTATATATTCAGATTATATATTATTCTATATTTTACTTAATGTAATTATTTTAGCTATTTTAATTTAAATTAAATTTGTTAATTTAAATGTCAGCTGCTCTTATCTGACTATTAATAAATAAATAAAAACATATGATAATAAATAGATATAAGAGAAACACGTATTTAGAAAATAAATAATTGAGCTTTACCAAAAACTACAATAAACTTGTGATTTTTATACTCGATACCGAAGGTAAAGAGTGTATTGAATTTGTGCAATGTCCGTCATGGGGTCCGTCCGTCCGTCCGTCTGTATGTGTGCAAGTTTTTCCACACCCTTCAAACTTGAAACTTTCCAATTCCAATAGTAAATTAAAGTGTCAAGATGGGGGCTCTACGATAACTGGGGGGCTGCCAAAGCGATAAATTCGATAGCTCAAAGCCGATAAATCCACCTATTTCGCACATCCTTACAGCTAGAACTACCAAATTTGGTAAGAAGATAGATACTTTCAACCCCTAAAAAACAGCATAAAAAATGTTGGAGCCACGCCCACCCATTTGGCCCCCAGCCATTCCCGCATTTTAAAATCAGAAAAGCCTATATCTCTCAAAGTTTTTGAGCTAGAGCCACCAAATTTGGTGCCAAGATAGGTGATGATTACCCCCCAAAAAGTGCATCAAAGTTTGGATGCCACGCTCACTAATACTGCCTTAGCGGCCACCGTCCGCTCCAACGCTTCGTCAACAATGGGAATGCGTGTATCTTCCAGAGGTGTGAAACTAGAGCCATCAAATTTGGTAGGAAGATAGCTGGCAACGACCCCCAAAAATCTGCATCAAAGTTTTGGAACCACGCCCACCCATTCCGCCCCCCTTACTTCATCATTTACAATCTTCCTTCCTTCCTTTGGAAGGAACATTGCTGGTGGCAGTCCCATCTGCATTGGAGAATCTTTAAGGCAGCGTACACCCCTGCCGCATCCGTACCCCTTTGCAATAAGGCTGCTTTTTAGCGGTTTTAATACTGGTAACGTGTATACCGCAGTCGGTTGCTTATGTATAGGATGCACACGGATGCATATGTATAGGCACATAGAAAGGATAATCATATATCGACATAGCTTTTTGCTTAGGAAGCCAAAGCCATACCATGAATAATTTGCAGACGAGATCGACATAATAGAAAATTCGAGATCAGAAAGTGAAGATTCTGATGTGTAAATAATCGAATAAGCATGACATAATTATAAGTACTATTTATGGAATGGCAAGACTTAGCACTACAAGTCGCTTCTTTCAAAGAACAATTTGATAAATCTCATAAATGTATTAACAAGATACAACAATAATAGTCGAGTAAGAATATAATAATATCAGTGAACTGGTATCGTCCATAAAACAGAAACTTTCAAGCGCACACAATGAACAGTGCCTTAAAATATTGCCTACATTAGCTGCAAAGCTAAAACAATTAACTTTCGACTCAATATTAAATTTGACATACCAAAAAGCTCCCTACTTTCCTGTTGAGTTCGACCAGAGTCAACTCCAGGATTTTAACGGCATAAAGCCAAATATTTACCCTGAAGCGTCAGAACATCTGTTTTCTGATTCAGACAGTAGCATTGAAGACAATTTGAAAACAAAGAATCAATAACCATGACAGATCAGGCAGCCGCCCAAAGGGCGTATATTAAAGATACACATATATTCCATTGCATTGCCAGAATTTGATGGAAGAAAAATCCACCTACAAAGATTCATAACTGCAATAAAATTGTCGATATGAAAAATGGATCATATGAACCTAAAGCAATAGAAGTTATTAAATCCAAATAATTGGCTCAACCCTTTACAAAGTCCAGAACGCGACCACCAAACATAAAAAAAAATTACAAGATACAGTTGTCGGTGAATCATCCGACGTAATCAAAGCAAAAATGTCAAATGTCTATCAGAAAGGCAAAACAGCCACGCAATTCACTAATGATATCGATAATCTACGAAGATTGAATCTTCGTATATCGATGAAGGATTACCATCAGAGCAAGCTGATAAATTCAGCACCAAGGATCAAATATTGTGACCATGGTAAGCTAAAGACTATAATGAAAGCAGGTAAATTCCTGACTATGAATGACGCCGTCAGTAAGTACATCAATTGTAGTACTGAAATGACAGGTAATGCAAATTCCATTCTATTTGCACAAAGAGGAAATCCCAACCGAAGTAATTTCATAAGAAACTATAGAGGTAGAGGTAATAGCCGAGGTAATTTTAATAACAACAATAATTATAATAACCGAGGACGCGGAAATTTCAGAGGAAATAGCCGTGGCCGTAGAAATGCCACCAGAGGATACCAAAACAACGGACGAAGCAATAACAATAATTGCAACAACAATAACAATCTTCGAGTTACTCAATGTAACACGGAAAACTTAAGATATTCAATTAACAAAAAAGTACACACAGTAAATTTAAATCTCGGTATATTTATCAAGTTAAGAAATGAAAACACAGGCAAAGCATTTACCCTAATGTTAGATACTGGTGCAGATATATCCTTATTAAATGAAAATATTGACATAAATAAAAAAAAAATATTAAAATATTGACAATATAAATATCGGGAATCAGGCAAGGTTCCATCTTTCCGAAAGCCTTAGAATTCGTAGAATTATCTGCACGACTTTCATTTAGTCGAAGACAATTTTCCAATACCGAGCGATGACATTATTGGGAAAGACTTCTTTAAAAAATATAATTGCCGTTCACTTTATGTTACTTGTTCTTATATTCCTCCTCATTCTGATACTAACATTTACTCATCCCAACTTAGTGCCATGCAACTTGTTTCGTCATTGTTGACAGATATGGATAATCTGATAGTGGTTGGTGATTTTAATCTGCCACATGTTGTATGGTCTGTGAATGACACATCTTCGGCGATATTACCAGTCACTTCTGATGATTTTATCGATGGCCTACTGGAGTTAGGCCTATCGCAAGTTAACAGGGTGCATAACTGTAGTGGTAGAATGTTGGACTTGATATTTGTTTCGGACTCAGATTGCAGTAATGCTTGTAGAATACCCCCTCTAGTGCTTCCGGAAGACACCTACCATCCAACCTTAGAACTATCCATCGAAATTTTTAACCCTAGTGCAGTATCTTATAATACTTTAAAAACCCGTTGCTTTCGTAAAACTAACTTTACTAAATTAAATTATCTTCTTCAACATACTAATTGGTCGCGTCTTTATTCTTGTAGTGATACAGAAACTGCCATTGCCATATTTTATAGGACTTTGAATTCGCTTTTGGATATTTGCGTTCCCCTCACTTATTCTTCAAGTGTTAAAAAGCCACCTTGGTTTACGAGGGAACTATCAAAATTGAAAAACGCAAAGACAAAATCTTATAAAAAAATTTAAAAAATCGGGATCCACTTTAGATTTATCTTCTTATTTAATAGCAAAATCTTGTTTTCTTTTTGTTAACACATCTTGTTATAATAATTATCTTAATCGTTGCAGACTAAACTTTTCACGTGACCCTAAACATTTTTATAAATTTGTTAACTCTAAACGTAAGTCTTGTTGCTTGCCGTCCTCAGTATACCTTGATAGTACAAAAGCCAGTTCTGATCAGGCAGTAGCCGATCTATTTGCTGAGTATTTTCAATCAGTATATTCAACGAATTTACATAGTTGCAGTAATTCCTATCCTTTTCAAGTTCAATCGTCAAATTGCATATATGTATATCCCAGTTATAACTGAGTGTACGCTTCTAAGTGACCTTAACTCTATCAAACCAGGCTATCTGCCTGGTCCTGATGGAGTGCCAGGTTGTATTCTTAATTACTGAGCGGATTCACTTTGTAAACCATTTTATAAATTATTTAACTTGTCGGTTGACACAACAGTGTTCCCTGCTATATGGAAGGAATCTTTTATCATTCCACTTCATAAAAATGCTTCTAAGTCTAACGTTAAAAATTATAAGGGCATATTCAAGTTGTCCGCCATTCCTTAAGTCTTTGAAAAATTATATATTCTCAACTGCAGCACTCGTGTAGTTCAATTATATCGCCTTATCAACACGGTTTTGTTAGGCGTAGATCTACTACCACTAACCTTCTTGAATTCATTTCGCTTGTTATCAAAGGGTTCCAGGATAAAATGCAAACTGACGTTGTTTATACCGATCCAGCAAAACTCGTATTGTGGCTTTGGGAGTACTTGTGTTGCCGAACACAAAAAGTAGTTTTTAAATCGTCTGTGTCTAAACCTATTTTGTTACCTCTGGTGTACCCGAGGCTAGTTAACTTGGACCTTGCTATTTAATTTGTGTATTAACGATCTTCCAGCAGTTATTACTAACTCTTTAGTATATATGTTTGCTGATGATGTGAAGCTATGTTTCACTTATAATGATGCTTCCCTATTAAATTTACTACAGTCGGACTTGGGTGAATTGTCAGCCTGGTGCCGTACTAACATACTAAATTTAAATTGTTCAAAATGTAACGTCATGTCTTTTGGTAGAAGTACCCCTCATACTGCTCACTACTTGCTTGATGCTTCACCACTTGACCGCGTGTTTGAAATTAGAGATTTAAGCATTATTTTGGATCCTAAATTAAAGTTTGACGCTCATATTTCGTTTATGTCAATAAAGCCATTAAGGTCCATGGCTTCATCAAGCGGTGGTCGAAAGAGTTTAATGATGCCTACACCACTAAAACGCTTTGTACATCCCTAGTACGTCCCATCCTGGAGTATGGATCTTGTGTGTGGACCCCACAATGCTCGATTCACCGGGATAGAATTGAATCTGTGCAGAAGAAATTTCTTATATTTGCCCTTAGAAGTTTTAGCTGGGTTCTTGGAGTTGACTTACCCCCGTATTCTAGTAGACTCCTTCTGATATATCTTCCCTCCCTGTTAAACCGTAGAACTATGAATGGAGTATATTATTACTAACCTACTTAATGGTGAAATCGACTCATCAGTTCGTTTGAGTCGAATTAAATTCAATTTCCCAATTAGATCTTCACGTAACTTTTTACCCCTTAGCCTGATCGTTTCTTCAGCAACTATTTAATTCATGAATGTTCATTATACGTTCTGCCAATAACAAACTTTATTCTCTTCTCTCCTTAGAGGCCTCAACTCAAGTTCTAAAAAGATCGATCCTTTTGCTTTATATAATCGTAACCAGTAATTACTAATCTAACGCTGGTCTGATTGGGTAGCAACAAATGTTGGACTACTCAATTTTTTATTGAATTTCCCAGCGCCTTAGCGTTAACTTTTAATTATATATTCAGATTTATATATTATTCTATATTTTACTTAATGTAATTATTTTAGCTATTTTAATTTAAATTAAATTTGATTCATTTAAATGTCAGCTGCTCTTATCTGACTATTAATAAATAATAAAAACATATGATAATTAATAGATATAAGAGAAACACGTTGTGAAGTAGGCCGCGTCGGCCCCTTCACAAATAGTTATACCATATTATATTTATAGTTTAAAGTCGCAAAGGAGCGCATTGTTGATTTAGTTTAAAAAGAGTTATAGTTATTAGTTATTTGATTTAGTTTTATTTATCATAGTATATTTATAGTTTAAGGTCGCAAAGGAGCGCATTGTTGATTTAGTTTACATTTTTGTATTATATTTATAATTTTTGAGTCGCAAGAAGCGCATGGGTTGTTCGAGCTGCAGGTATAGTTGTTAGACGCAAGGAGTGCGCAGTATTTATATTTAATAAACGCAAGGAGCGAGAGTATTTAGATTTATTGGAGTTACACACTTTGATTGACGCTTAAGAATTTAAATATAACCGCCCCAAAACGCAGAGTCGCTAGATGCAGCGCGCCAGCTGCGATCAAAAAGTGAGAGGACGTGTACGCGCTTAGAAGTAGTTAAAGAGTTAGTAGAAAAGATATAGAGTTCAGTAAAGATAAGGTGAGAGGGGATAGTTCGCGGTAGTTCATATATATAAGTATATATATGTTGTTAGGTTTAGGTTTATAATCTTTGATAACAACTGAATAAATTGGTCGCCGGTAAGTCCGTGACCCAGTGGAGTACAATTGCTGTGTGTTTTCTTTCGCTCTATTTCTTTTCTTTGTTTTTTGTACACGCGCGTACGCGAGTCAAGTCGAGTGGCCTTATACTCTGGCTACTGAGTGTGCCGGCTGTCGCGTTGGTGTCGACGCCAGCGTTTTCTACTTCCAACTTGTAAAACCGCGCGCGTTAAGGCCCAACCAAACGATGCTTGCTCGCGCAAAGCATCGAAGTTGGCAAAGTTTCAACATATGCTACGTCGTGTATCTGCCCAAACGATGCTTACGCACGGTTTCGTTGAGTTTTGTTTTTTTAACGAATGCTTAAGCGCCTAAGCATGAGTTCAATCATTGAAAACATGCTTCGATGCTTTGTGCTCTAGAGCTGTCGCTGTTTTTTTATTATATGGAAAATATTTAAAATAATTGTTAGATCTTCATTTTATTGCTTAGAAACATATTGATATAATATACTATTTCTATAAACCTTGTGTTATCTTTATTTTTAACATAATATTACATAAATGTTACCATTTATTTTTTAATGGAATAAAAAAAGAACATGTGGCAACAATGGTTGGCAAAAAGAAAGAAGAAGAAGAGACAAAGCACTTAAGCAACGTATGGTCATAGGCTTTCATGCTCAATGCTGTTCGTTCAGTTCTCTTCCGAGACGCGAAGCAAGCAAGCATCGTTTGGTTGGGCCTTTAGAGTCCCACCAAAAATATATAAATATTCTTGTGTAGTGTACCTGGCCAGACTGAGTTTATACCCCGGCTAAATTACTCGTTTACAAGTGGCGCCCGAGCAGGGACTCTAAAGTGCAAAGGTGTGGTATAATCTGGTAGTAAAGCCCAGAAATATCACCAACAAGTGTGGAAGGAAGGTGCGTAAAGTGAAGTGCGGGTATACCCGACGATACCCTGCTTTACAAGTGGCCAACGAGAACGGTTTTCGAGCGTGGTTTGTGCAATCGTCGCGGCACATCGAAAGTGACGGCGTAAGGCAAGTGCAGATAAGAATAACTGTTCGCGTTCGAGAAGCATTGCCTTAGCAACATTGCGGCGCAACGAAGTTGACGGTGAAAGAAGACTCACCGATCAAACTAGCGGTTCGCGTTCGAGGCTGTGCATAAGTGAACACCTGCGGCGCAACGAAAGTGTCGGCAAAGTGCGTGAGCGGTCAACGAACGGCGTGACAGTAGCTGGTACAGGCAGCTGCAAAGTCGCGGTCGCATCGCACAGTGGGTTTCGACCGCGAAAATCAAAAAAATTAAAACTGACTATTGTGTGGTGGAAAAAAAAGAAAAAAAAAAAAAAAAATGAAAAAATGAAATAAAAAAAAAAAATATATATTTATATATATATATATAGAGAAACCGGGATAATCAGTGACTTGCTAATAGAATTTTTTTTTATACACCGAAAAAAAAAAATTCTTTATACCATTGATAAAACAAAAAGAGATTCTTTTATTTTCGCAATAAAATAAAATAACCGCCATAAACAGTGACCAGTTAGCATAGGGAAACATTTTTTTTATATAAACTGCAAAAAAAAAATATATAAATTCGTAATACCGTGGACAAAATTTTTTTTTGTAATAAAAGGAATAACCGCGACAGACAGTAACAAGTTAAAAGTTTTTTTTACACTGGGCAAAATTCGGGAAAATTTTTATTAAATTCGTAACAAAACGGTTACCGCGATAAACCGTGCCAGATTAAGAGTGCAAATTTTTGCGAAGCGGGAGCAGTTTTTTTTGCGTTCGTTTTTTCGGTTAAATGGAGAAACCCAAGACTATCGAACCCACCCGAGTGGAGGTCGTAGAAAGCAGCAACCCCGGTGTGGGTGTGCAATGGGTCTACCACTGCCACAAGGAGGATCTAGAGGATATCGTCCGGGAGCTCGGATTGGAAAGTGTGCCACGGTAACTGACTACCGGAAGCTGGTATGTACTTTCATAAGGCAAGGTGGTCATACCACCGATATATGGGCCCGGTTAGCGGAATGGGAGTTGCGGTTCGCAAAGCTCCCAGTGTCGCCTACCCGGACTGCCACTTCTGTTGGAGGAATACGACCTACGCAGAAATCTGAATCAGATGCGGCAATCCCATCAACACAGACCGGCGGCACGGGACATTTGCTTCCGCCCTCTAACAGTACGATTTATAATGAATTTTCCCCACAGAATACAGCATGTATCCCCGATATACGAGTAGGGTCGCCTCTGGCATCCGGGGAAGATACCCCGGTGAGACAGGCGAACCCCCATCTTAATTCTATTGATACCTATAGTACCCCTAGGAACGGGATGGTCGTCCCCGAACTAGTCCGGAAGTGGGGTATCCTGTTCAATGGGTGCACCGACCCATTAGTTTTCCTGGAGGCAATTGAGGACAGGGCGTTGTCATACGACATAGGCTTAGACCGGTTGCCGAGGGCAATGAGCGAGGCTCTAACGGGTAAGGCCGCGCGGTGGCTATCAATAAGTAGGCTAAGGGACGCGATTTGGGTGACATTTAAAGCCGAGTTCTTGGAGTTTTTTCTACCGCCCCAGTATTTCGACAGGTTTGAAGACAGTATCCGGGCACGACGGCAACACGATAACGAGCCGTTCAAGGACTACTTGCTCGAGCTGCGGGGTATGATGTACCACGCGTGGTACAGGGCAGAACCAGAATTGCATAGGGTATACGAGAATTTAGCACCCGAGTACCGTTTGTACATTCGTAGAGGGGACTTCTCCTCTCTGGCGCAGCTAACTCTATGGCAGCCGAGTACGAGAACGTAAGTCAACAAAGTCGCGAGCGTGCAGCACGAGGTAGGACCGGGGGTAGTAGGTATTCGGACGGATTAGCCGGTGAGGTAGCCCCCGCCAACATTTTAATCCTTTCCGGACGCAACCACAGCCAGGTCAAGCTGTAACGTGGGGAATACGCCACCGCTTGGGTATACGGGAGTAATTTCAAACGGGATGATCAGCCAAGAACAGCGAGGGCTCTATGCGGGAAGAGGCTATGCTACAACTGTACGCAAGAGGGTCATTTTGCCAAGGAGTGCCCCAATCCACGTGTACAGTTTTGTCGGCAGTGTGGGGCCAAGGGGGTCAATACCAGCCACTGTTGTCAGCAGTCAAGGGCGGGAAACGATATGCGGGCACCATCCGGGACGGGACCCGATGGGGCCGACGTGAACCAGTCCCGAACCTAGAATACCCTTTAAGAGTGGAAGACGGGCGGATCGTAGTACTGTAAGAGTCGGGGACCAAGTAGCGACTGCGACAGTAGATACAGGGGCGACTAGGAGTTTTATTAGTGAGGAGTTTTCCCGCAAGGTGAACAGCGGGGGCGAGATGCTGGACGCCTGCGCGAAGATTCGCCTAGCCGATGGGTCCACCTTAGAGGTAAAGAAGCTATTGAGGGTAAAAGTTGGTCTAGCGGGGACAGAGGTCACGGTGAGTATGCTCGTGATGCCCTCGATGCTAGACAACATTATACTAGGGATAGACTTGTTGTGCCGGGTGGGGACGACCATCGAATGTGGCAAGGCTAGGCTAATTTTGGAAGCTGTGGAAGTACCAGATATAGAGGAGGAGCAGGTCCTAATGGAACGTGAGCCAGTTGTGAGCAAACCGGAGGAGGACGGCGGATCAAGGCAGGAGAAGGATGCCCCTGGGGCACCTCAGCCCAGCATCGCCGTGGGAACGGTTTCGAGGAGACAGCGTGGACGCGACAACGGCAGGAGTACAACGGTTCGGCGAGGTAGGAGGGTGCGTCTTACCCGGCCCCGCAATAACACCGGTGGAAAGCGTCGAAACCAGGAAAACGATGTGGCCAGAGGACTTGGAACCAGAGATAAAGGAAACATTGAAAACGGAATTGGCCCTCTTTGACGAGCTGCAAGGGGTGTCACACGTAGCTGAGCACCGGATCATCATGAGGGACGACAAGCCGATTAAGCAGAGGTACTACCCAAAAACCCTGCGATGCAACAGGTGATCAACGAACAGGTAGACGAAACTGCTGCGAGCCGACGCGATAGAGCCCTCCCGCAGCCCGCACAGTGCCCCGATTGTGCTAGTTAAAAAGAAAACAGGCGAGTGGCGGATGTGCATCGACTATAGGCATTTCAATGCACATTCCTTGCCAGATGCATACCCCGTACCCAGGATTAATCACATTTTGGAGCGATTGAGACACGCGCGATACATCTCAACACTGGCAAATTCCCATGGCTGCGGATAGTCGGGAGTGTACAGCATTTACGGTACCCGGTAGAGGTTTATTCCAGTGGCGCGTAATGCCTTTCGGTTTGCACTCGGCGTGTGCGACATTCCAACGAGCTTTGGATACGGTTATCGGACCAGATATGGAGCCACATGCATTTGCCTATCTGGACGACATAATAGTAATCGGAGCGACAAAGGAGCAGCACGTGACAATTTGAAGGAAGTCTTCAGGCGTTTGAGAGCGGCCAACTTGAAGCTGAATCGTAAGAAGTTTTTCAGAAGGAGCTGATATACCTGGGACACCTAGTGAGCGGCGACGGGATGAAAACCGACCCCGCCAAAGTAGAAGCGATCCAGAACTTGAAGGCCCCAACCAATTGTAAGGAGCTGCGACGTTGTCTGGGCATGGCCTCCTGGTATCGACGATTTGTGCCGAATTTCGCTACAGTGGTGCAACCGAACACAGCTTTATTAAAAAAATCTATGAAATGGTCATGGGGAGAGGAACAACAGGCAGCGCTAGAGACCCTCAAACATAGCTTGACGACCGCACCGGTCCTGGCCTGTCCGGATTTTGCAGAAAAATTTGTCCTGCAGACGGACGCCAGCGTTTTGGGCTCGGAGCGGTACTCACACAGACGATCGATCAACAGGAAGCGCGTCATAGCTTACACGAGTCGGAAACTGAATAAGGCTGAAGAAAATTATTCAGCGACCGAAAAGGAGTGTCTGGCTATAGTATGGTCAATCCGGAAGATGAGATGCTACCTGGAAGGATATCGGTTCGAGGTAGTAACCGACCATATGGCTTTGAAATGGTTGAATTCGATCGAGAGCCCGTCGGGGAGGATAGCGCGCTGGGCACTGGAGCTGCAGCAGTTTCAATTTGACGTACGGTACAGACGAGGGAAGCTCAACGTAGTAGCGGACGCCTTATCCCGGCAACCCGTGGAGAACTTTCAACAAGTGGTACAGGAAAAATCGTCCGGCAAGTGGATCGAGAGGATGATAGAAAAGATGGCTAAAGACCCAGTGAAATACGCCGATTATATGGAAGAGAACGGTCAACTCTATAGACACCTCGGACACCGTGCGGATGACGACGACTACATCCCCTGGAAGCTGTGCATCGATGAGGATCAGAGGAAACGAGTGTTGTTGGAGTGCCACGACGCACCAACGGCCGGGCACCAAGGAGTACGGAAGACGATAATGCGTCTGGCACAACGCTACTACTGGCCTGGAATGTTCCGAGATGCGGCGAAGTACGTTAAGTACTGCGAGTCGTGCCAGAGGTTTAAGACGGAACAAGTAAAGCCGGCTGGACAGATGTTGACGCGACAGGTGGCCGAGCCCATGGCTGTACTATGCGCCGACTTTGTAGGGCACTTACCACGCTCGAAACATGGGAACACGATGCTCCTGGTATTCCACGACGCGTTTTCAAAATGGGTGGAGCTGGTCCCCTTGAAGCGAGCGACAGCGGCCCAACTGCAGAAGGCGTTCCGTGAGCGTGTATTATGTCGTGTTGGCATTCCCAGAAAGTTTGTATGCGACAACGGTGTACAGTTTACGAGCCGGAATTTTAAGTCGTTTTTAAACTCGTTTGGCGAGGAATTGCAGCATACTGCCCCATATTGTCAACAAGAAAACCGACAGAAAGGACCAATCGTACAGTAAAGACGATGATCGCGCAGTTTATAGCAGGTCACCAAAGTTCAAGGGACGAATTGTTACCGCAAATTTCGTTGGCGGTTAACTCCAGTGTGGCAGACTCTACAGGACTTTCACCGGCTTTTCTGATGCAGGGGAGAGAGCCCCGCTTACCAGCTTCCTTGTACGACGAGAAGACACCCGGATCCGGAAGCATGCCGCAAGCACCAGAAGACCGGGCAAGAAGATTAAAGGAAGTTTTCAGTATCGTACAGACAAATTTACAGAGAGCGTCGAAGGACCAACGGAGGAACTATAACCTCAGGAGAAGAGAATGGAGACCAGGACTCAAAACGTTGTTGCTACTGAGATCACACCAACTCTCTAAAGCCAGTGAAGGTTTCGCGGCGAAACTCGCTCCCAAGTTCGATGGCCCATACCTCGTGAAAAAGTTCGTAACACCGAATATCGTGCGATTGGTTAAAGAAGGACAAGAAAGAGCAAACTCGCCAGCATTGCGCAACTGAAGTTATTATATGAAGAGGGAGAGGAGCACGGAGAAGATGACCAGCCCGACCGAGCGTCTGACAAAGATCAGACTTGTCACAGTTTTAATTAATCCCTTTATTCTCTTTTATTAACACTAACCAAATTTGAATTCATAAATTTAGACAGAATACCCAAGATGAGCGACCAATTCCCTTATGTGATCAGCAGCGGCCGTGAGGGTGACAGAGCCGCCAATCCAGGGGCAGGTATTACCGCCGAAAATGTGGGCGATACGCCCCACAAATTGGGCTGTCTTCCGGACGAGGACGAGCTGACCAACGCCGCAGTCGCGGCCATATCAGAGGCGTTGGAAAATTGTACGTCGAGAGCCCACCGTTCCGGGTTCAAGGTGGAGGTGAACGGGGAGCTACACGGCGTGACATGGAACGCGTGCGGACACGTAACTGTCACGCAACCCAAGAAAGGGGGGGGGGGGGGTGTGAAGTAGGCCGCGTCGGCCCCTTCACAAATAGTTATATTTATTATATTTATAGTTTTAAGTCGCAAGAAGCGCATCGGTTGTTTGAGTTACCTGTATTATATTGATAGTTGTTAAATCGCAAGAAGCGCATCGGTTGTTTGAGTTACCTGTATTATATTGATAGTTGTAAAGTCGCAAGAAGCGCAGGGGTTGTTCGAGTTGTAGGTATAGTTTTGTTAGACGCAAGGAGTGCGCAGCATTTATATTGAATAAACAAAGGAGAATTGGAGTTGCACATCTTTTGATTGACGCTTAAGGATTTAAATATAACCGCCCCAAAACGCAGAGTCGCTAGATGCAGCGCGCCAACTGCGATCACCAAATCCACCACGGTCACGAGCAAGTGTGGGGAGCGACAAAATCTGCAACAGGGGCCGAAGCCGAAGCGTGGGCGAGGGAGTTGCGATTGACGTATGAAAGTGAGTGGACGTGTACGCGCTTAGAAGTAGTTAACGAGTTAGTAGAAAAGATATAGAGTGAGAAAATATAAATGCGTAGAAACAAACTGAAGTGTAAAGACATAAAAACACTAAATATACTTGAGTGATTGTAAAACCTTAACCTAAGACTAAAAAAACAGAACAATTAAAGAATTACATCAAGCAGAACACCCCTTACAATAATCAGAAGTGGTGCAAAACCAAACAATTAATCGCCTACACAAAATAAAAATGCAATGAGTGACAAAGACTACGAAAAATATACAATAAATAACCTAAGACGCAGCCTTAAAACATATAATCAACCAACAACTGGTGTAAAAACCGAATTAATAAAACGACTCATCAAAGTACAGCAAAACGACGCAGCATACAAAAAGAAACACACAAAGAAAATGGAAGGAGACAAAGATAATGTAGCAACCAGCAATAAAATCAAAGTAAGCAGCAACGAAGAGAAAGACGAAACAATGCAACACAACGAAATCAAAGAAAACCAAGACAAAGCAAAGGACAGTGATAATGCACAAGGTGAAGTGAAAATCGAAGATCAAGCAGACGGCACTGTCAAACATATCGACGATAACAATAACAACGATAAATGTAAATTAAAAACAATCGACGACGAAGCCCTGACAATCAATGAAAACGATAAAAGTCCTCCAAAAACAACCGATGACGAGGCCCTGATAATGAATGATGATGAAACTCTGGTAAACAAGGCAACAAATAACCAAAACGAAAATGCAACGAAATTAAATAAACAAGACTACGACGACTTAAAATGGGATTAATGATGCGCGAAATGGAAATACTAAAAAGGGAACTAAAAGTAACAGCGTGAGAAAATACATACTAATCAATGAAAAATATGAAAGTAACCAAACAAAACAACGCAATGATATATCGT
The DNA here is from genome assembly GCA_030179655.1 of Scaptomyza flava. Lineage (NCBI taxonomy): Eukaryota > Metazoa > Arthropoda > Insecta > Diptera > Drosophilidae > Scaptomyza > Scaptomyza flava. Next base: position 916,914 of record JARNME010000022.1, read on the forward strand.
TCACGCACTTGAAAGAGTTAATATCAGAGATTCACCCCAACAGATGCCAGTACTAACATACAATTGTTCAAGAAACAAATAAACTCCAGTGAAGTCCACTTACAAGTTAGATGATCATAGTGTACGCGCCTTGTTCGCCAACCGCCTAAAAGGCAAAGCAGCCAAATGGCTACAAAAGTCACAATGATATCACAACAATGCCAGTATACGAATTACTTGAACAATTGGAATCCATATTTGAAACGCGTGAAAGCCAACTCTCAATGAAACGCAAATTTAAAAAAAAAATTGCGAGCCAAAGGAATCTTTCCAAGAATACCTTTTCGAGAAATTGATTTGGCAAACAAAATAAACGTCAGCAAAGATGAATTAATTGAACACATCATAGACGGCATACCTAACCCTAATCTACGCACTCAAGCCAGAATGCAACGCTTCAACAATACAACTGAAATGGTCCGACGCATTTAAAAACATCAATCTGGAGTCTCAACCACACAAAACAGCAAAACTGGGAAAAACGCAAGCCACTAGATGACAACACTTCGACGGTCGTATTAAATGCTTTAATTGCAACTTGAAAGAGCATTCAGCATCCGACATGCCGAAAACCAAAAAGAGCAGAAGGAGCCTGTTTCGTAAGCGCAGAAATGGGACCACATCTCAATCAACTGCACCAAACGCAAGGATTTGGAAAAAATCACAGACAATCAATTTGTAAGATTAATCACACTATGTACTTTCTAACAAAACTAATTATCTCACACCCCCTTTAGAAACACTATTGATACTGGAAGTTGTAATAAGCCTTATGCGAGAAGAACATGTACCAAAAGAATTCATTGATAAATACTCATATACTAAAGAATATTATGGAATCAACAACAGCAAACTTATTATAATCGGAAAAATGAAATGTAAATTTAAGTTTGATAATGAAGAAATAATTAAAGAATTTTTAGTTGTATCAAATAAAACAATGAATTATTCAGTTATTCTAGGCAGAGACTTTTTACAACAAGCTAATTACAGGTTAATAAAAATAGGCAAAATAAATGAAAGTAGAAGCACAGACGACAAAGATCAAAGTGATGAGAGCAAAAAGAACTGAAAAATGTGAATATGTCAGAAACAGATAAAGAATGTCAAAGCATAATGGCAATAAATATTGATAAGTATAATAACGAACTACTTATTAACAATACTAACTTAAATATATTACATAAAAGAAATTACAAAATATTTTGAAAAATGTTATTTAAAAGCGAACGCCCTGAGAAACCAGCCACAAAATGCCAATTAAAATTAATCCTCAACAATGAAAAGCCATTTCACTATAACACACGCAGACTATCGTACAAAGAAAAAGAACAAGTTCAGGAAATATTAGATGAATTATTAAGAACAGATATTATTCGACCAAGCCAATCTGAATACGCATCACCAATAGTATTAGTCAAAAAGAAAATAGGAGAATTAAGACTCTGTGTAGATTTTAGAACATTAAACAGGTTACACCCAAAGACGATTACCCACTGCCATTAATAGAAGATTTAATAGATACATTAGCCAACAAAGAAATATTTACATTATTAGACTTAAAAAGCGCGTTTCACCAAATAGAAGTACATGAAGAGTCAACGAAATACACATCATTTATAACCCCTATGGGACAATTTGAATACACTAAAATGCCATACGGAATCAGAAATGCATCAGCAACTTTCCAACGTTTTGTTAACAATGTATTCGATGATATGATTAGAAAAGGCAGAGTAGCAATTTACCTTGATGATATTATGATAGCATCAAAGTCAGCAGAGGAACATTTAGACACTTTAGAAGAAGTATTCAAACGATTAACAATGAATAGATTAGAATTAGAATCGACAAATGCAAGTTCATGGAAGAAAAATGTGAATATCTAGGCTATATCATATCCAAGGAAGGAATACAACCCGATATAAAAAATGTTGAATCAATCGCAAATTTCCCAATACCAAGGAATGCAAAAGAAGTTCATAGTTTCCTGGGACTCTGTTCTTATTTCAGAAAATTTATCAAAGAATTCTCTGTGCAAGCCAAACCTTTATATAACCTAATTCGAAAAGAAGCCAAATTTCAATTCAATGACGAGGAAATGCAATGTTTTGAAAATATGAAGTACAAATTAATGAATTCACCTATTCTTGCGATATACGACCCGAAGCATGAGACAGAACTGCACTGCGATGCCAGTTCAATAGGATTTGGAGCAATATTAATGCAAAAGAAAGAAGATGGAAAAATGCATCCAGTATTTTATTTCTCCAAAAGAACAACGAATTATGAATCAAAATACCATAGCTTTGAACTAGAGACACTCGCGATCATCTATGCACTGAGAAGATTCAGAATATACCTTCATGGAAAAAAATTCAAAATAATCACCGACTGCAATTCATTGTCAATGACACTAAGTAAAAAAGAAGTTAACCAAAGAATTGCTCGCTGGGCATTAGAGCTCGAGAACTATGACTATGACATTGAACATAGAGACGGCAACAAAATGCAACATGTCGATGCACTTAGCAGAACACACAATATTTTAATACTAGAAGAAAAACACATTGAACAAAACCTATCAATTTGTCAAAACAAAGATGAAACTATATCAAAGATACGAGCACAACTAGAAGAAAAAGAAAGCAAAAGATTTGAAATGAGAACATGGACTAATTTACAGAAAACACAAAGGACAAATATTATTTTATATACCAAGATCTATGGAACGAAATATATTAACAATATACCATGACAACATGGGACACCGAGGATGCGAAAAAGTACACAACGCCATTACAAATCATACTGGTTCCCTCAATTAACTGAGAAAATAAAAGAACACATAAGAAATTGCTTAAAATGCTAACATACTCTTCAAAGCAAGGAAAACACGAAGGTTTATTACACAGCATACCCAAAGGAGACGAGCCATTTCTAACAATACATATTGATCATTTCGGACCTGTGAAACTGCAGAAAGGGACAAAGAAACATGTTTTATTAGTTGTAGATGCTTTTTCAAAGTTCGTGAAACTATACGCCACTCAAAGCACAGACTCGAAAAGTACAATGAAATGTCTAAATGAATTCTTCAATGCATACAGTCGACCCAATGTAATAATATCTGAAAAGGAAGGGCATTTACATCAAAAGATTCGAAGAATTCCTGAATACCAACAATGTTAAACATATAAAAATTGCATCTGGATCGCCACAAGCAAACGGCCAAGTTGAACGCGTCAACAGATGCCTAGGACCAATGATAGCCAAACTCACAAGTGCAGGGACACAACGCTCACTAGAAAACGTACTACCTGAAATAGAATTTGCTCTAAACAACATCACTCATAAAAGCACTGGTACAACACCGAGTGAATTATTATTCGGAGTAAGTCAAAGAGGTATAGTCATTGACCACTTAAAAGAATGCCTAACCGAATATAATAATCCACAAAGAAATCTAAACGAAATAAGACAATTAGCAAAAACTAAAATTGTAGAAAACCAAAAATACAATGAAAAACTAAAAAACAAGGGAAGAACACAGAGAAATATAACACAGGAGACTATGTAGTAATCAAAAATTTTGTAAGCATACCAGGAGTATGCAAAAAAGTAATACCAAAATACAAAGGACCATTTCAAATACACGAAATCTTACCAAATGACAGATATGTAATAACTGATGTGGAAGGATTTCAATTAACACAAATTCCATACAATGGAATATGGGAAGCAAATAATATAAACCATGGATTAATACGAATGCCATGTCAGAAGAAGAAGAATCAATGTCAGAAGAAGAAGAATCAATGTCAGAAGAAGAAGAATCAATGTCAGAAGAAGAAAAATCAATGTCAGAAGAAAATCAAGGTCAAATACAAAAAAATCAAAAATAGAAGACGAAATTTTAGAAAAGAAAAAATAGAATCAGAAGAAGAAGAAGAAGAAATACAGACAAAAGAAAAAGAAATAGAGTCAAAAGAAAATAATACTAATTTAAAAACAGAAAATTCGACAACAGAACCCAAAAAAGATAGAAATAAATTAGTATCAAGTGAACATAAATATAATTTAAGAAGCTCTAAGAAAACAACAATCTAAACAAAAAAAAAAACTTGTGATAATCGAGACGATTAAATGTCAGGATGGCCGAACTGTAAGGCATTTATCAAGAATAGAATATATAACTAGAATATAGAACATAGATTTAAGAATAAACAATTCAAATAAATACCTAAATATGGCAACTCTAAAGAGAAAAAAAAGAATGGGCAACTCGATCATAAAAAAGACTCACTTGTGATGAGCTAACGCTGGCGGACAGACGCATAGTAAGAAGAGTAAAAAAAAAAAATTAAGAAAATATAAATGCGTAGAAACAAACTGAAGTGTAAAGACATAAAAACACTAAATATACTTGAGTGATTGTAAAACCTAAACCTAAGACTAAAAAAAAGAACAATAAAAGTATTACATCAAGCAGAACACCCCTTAGTAGCTTATATCTGTACTTGAATTACACACCAATTAGAGAGATTCTCATGATACTGAATTCAAAGTGTTAAAAAATTAAATTTTTTTTAAAACAAAAAACTAACGCTGGTCTTAATTCAAGCACTAATTGTTATTAAGCTAAGAACCAATTTTATCATATTAAGAACGGTTTTAAAGAACATTTCGTTATTTTCGGTCTTAAAAATTCCTTTCTTAATTTAATAAAACCGGTCTCATATAAAGAAAATCGGTGCTTAGGTTAGTTATTGTCAACGGATGTTCTTGATTTTGCACTAGTGAGAACGGATTTTTTTCTCTGTGTACCATTTGCAATCAGGCCTGTTTGTTACGGGTTTTAATACTGGTATCGAGTATACCGCAGTCGGTTGCGTCCGACTGCAACGTTTCCAAAAGAGCGAATCAGTCTGTTTTGCGCGCCCAAAGCAAGTAGTTGGAGAATACATACATATAAATAAAGACGAACAGACTTCTACAAAATTCAGAAGTGGGATAAAAAAACGACGACATGGAACATGAAAATTTAAATACTTTCTCAGTCGCCCAGCTTAAAATTTGGTTGGCCGCATTGGTGCAGTCAACAAAAGGAAATAAGGCTGAGTTGATTGTGCGCCTCAGCAAAATTCCAACGCATCTGCGCGGCAGTGCTCCGGATCACGACACTGATAAGGAGGTCGATGAGCAGCAGGCGGAAGCCCGGAGTTGCATGCGCAGCAAAACCGCATCGACACAAGGGATACCATTGCGGAAGACAGTAAGCCCAGCGCAGTTCCAAGAATTGTTGAACGAGATAGAACAGTTGCGGGCCGAAATAGCAGCAAGCAAAATGTTGCCGCAGCATGTTGTGGATCCATCATTTTTTAACCAACGCAACATTTCGAGTCGTAGCAGTATTGAAGGCGACAGCGAAAGCAACACGGCGAACGCAAACGAAGAAGACAATGTTGCTCATAATGGGTCTGAAACCAGGGCGAACGAGGGAAAAGAAGAACAACAGCCAACTAGTAGCGGATCACCAGCGTCACTCGCGTCGGCAAAAGAGGCTGTCTCGGAATTCGATGGTCAAGGTTGTGCGCGTGTTTGGATCAATCAATTAAATAACATCGCTCAAGCATGTTTGAGCATGTAGGAAAATTGTGCGATCAGCTGGTACTAGCTTTTGGTGAAAAGATATCAAAAGCCGAGATGAGACGACTTTTCGAGCATCTCAAATGGCAACCAGAGGAGAAGTTCGCCATTTATTTAAGCGACAAAAAATGTTAGCGCTATCCGTTAATGTTGACGACGAGGAACTCACAGAGCGGATCATTGAGAGAATACCTTCGGAAACTTTACGAGACCAAGCTCGTATTCAACGTTTTCACTGACCCGGAGCAGATGCTTCAGGCATTTTCGGATATTAGACTTCCAAAGAAATTGTCATCGGCGAGCTACAAAAGAGGACAAGAAGCAGGAAAGATTGCCGCAAACCAAAAAGAACCCCTGGGTCGTGCTACGCTTGCGGTGAATAATAATTTTTAAGCCTATTAATCAAATTTCTGTCCAAGTGTAAATGGAAAACGAAAAAGAGAGTGAGCGAAGATGGCTGCAACCACAGCAAAGGAAAGTAGCGACAGGCAGGGATTGTAGTAGCAGTAGCAGCTAAAGGCCAGAAGACAACGCAAGTGGCTGGGCATAGTTGAAATGCCAGAATAAAATTTCATTAAATACTCCAACATACTCACAGACAAATGCACGCAATTATGGTAAGACAGTTAAGTTTTGATTGTGGGAATCACGCATGAGTACGCACACCACGTGCACTCGCCATTCGTTGCGGGTTTTAGTTTTAACAATTGCCTCAATTTATGTCTCAAAGATTTAAGGCACAACTTCTGCTGGCATTGTCTGCACACACACACACACACATGCTCATACACGCACAAAACTTGGGTAGGTGTGTGCGGAATGAGGTGGCATCCCATATTCAACTACGCGTGTAATAAGTTTCAATTAATGATAACAAATGGGGTGGAGCCAACTTACTATTCTCTGCCAAAAATCAAAGTAGCGCTTCTGTTACACACACACACACACACACACTCAGACAAACGTTAATTCAATTTCACAATATTGACACATGCTAATTCATATGAATGTTTCTTAGAGGCAGCGTAGTTAAAGACCGAACACTTTCGTGACTCATAGCCTGGCATAATTGATTGTAAAAATGGCAATGTGCCGAATTAAATCACAATTATTTGCAGCTGGCATTAAACGATGTCTGTTAGCATAGCACTTAACTAGGATTTAGTAGCGGTTAACTCCATATTCCATAATTACATATGTATGCAGTCTTAGTTTCTTTGGTTGCTTGTGAATGAGAAATAATCGATCCATTATTAACAGAAATACAATGGATTATAATATTTTTCTATCAAAACAAGATCTTTGCAATATATGCAAACACGAATATCTAAATGAACGGTCAATTTCGGAAACAGTGCCCTAGAAGTATGCAGCTGAAAAGGGATACCACTTACATTCGGCGGAGGCTTGTAATTCACAACTGGTTCAAGCTCTGACGGGTAGTATTGACGGTTTCTAATTTTTTGAAACTGGCGGAGGGTTGCCCCGCTGGCGGTATGATATTTTTTTTGCACATGATGACACGAATTTTTGTGTTCTTCGTTTACACATATATATTTTATGTGATTTTTAGGGTTGCCGAATATTTTTACAATATCGTATCGATAATATATTTGTTTTGAAAAAATATCAATATGATATTAATATTAGGGTTGCCGAATATTTTAAATATCGTATCGATAATATATTTGTTTTGAAAAAATATCAATATGATATTAATATATCGCTTTAAAAATATCGATATATCAATATTTTTAAATTTTTACTTTTCTTTTTTCCTCAATAAAATTATAATCCGTTCCAAAAAAGAAGATATAGTCTTTATTAATAAGAAACAACAATTTATTTTTCAAATTCTAATTTAAAGATTAAATAATAATACAAAATATTTCATAAACATTCTTTGAAGTAGTAGTTAATTTCAGTATTTTGTGGTCAACGACTTTAAAAAAACGCGTTGAGTTATATGGTTGTCCGTCATGCGGCTTCGTGAGTCACAAACAACGCATTTGATGGCAGAAGCAAGTCGCTCTGAAGGCACTGAGCTTCCAGGGGTTGTCAGGTATCGCAAGGCGAGTTTCGAGAGTCCTGGCATAGCCGCCTTGTGCGAAGACCAAAAATTTATGGGATCACTTTCCCAAGAAGTTTGGGGCAAGCTGAGATACATTTTACTGATTTTTGAAAATAATTATGATACAATTTTTAAGCGGATGAGTTGTAAAATATATTATGAACTCGAAAATGTGACTGTGTTTTGTAACACAAGTCTTATAATTATTATTTTTGATTTTTTTTTTTAAATTGTCTTTTTGTTAAACAAAGGGAAGCAGTTTTTTTTGTAACATTAGAGCGGTACGCTTAACAATTCTAAAATAAATTACAAATCGAATATGTTTTTTTTTTTTCAAGTACATATTATTTACTGTCGTAATGTTTTTATGTATGCAATTTCAAGTAATTGGACTGCGAGTTGCATGCATTTCAGCTAATCGCATTGTCATGTCGTTGTTCCGTTAGTGCGTGTTTTGAGCCCACTTACAATTAAACTATACTCTCCCATTTGCTGCAGGATGATGCACTTTCAATGGCGAAACACCACTAAGCACAGGCCATTGACCACTGTTGTGTTTGAGATCTTCTATTCGTATGCGTTTGGGTGCGTGTGTGTCACACCAAAACCTAACAATAAATTGGCTCGAACAAAGAGAGGAGAGTAACAGCAGCAGCACAATCAATGTCTATACAATCTCTGGGCAGTTGTTGCGTTCACTCTATTCGGATAACGTCTCATCCGGGGGCCTTGTTGCCGTAGTTCGTAGGTCTCATTGACAGCATCTGAAGTTGATGGCCAGCACATAATCGCAGACTAATGACAATAATCGGCTCGCTTTTTGGCCAGGTGACGTAAACACCCACACACATATAGACAAGCCTAAGCAGTTGGAAAATTATGGCCAAGGGCAAAGAGACTGCCTTAAATATGAAGCGTTTCGGCGCCAGCCAGCTGGTTAAGCTGACTTAAGCACAGCAGGACGGACATTCGATTTATAAATGAGAGTCGTTAACGCTTTTATCGAAAAATATGTTAAGTTATGTTACCATAAATTAATAAAGCTTAGACTTGTTTGTGTGTGTTTTTGAAGGTCGTCGTCGAACACTTTAATTTGAACTCCCCAACTGCATTTACATGTACCTACATATAGTATTTCCAATCGCTTGCCATGTTCATTCTTTTTTTTTTTTAACACGCTTATATTAGCTTCACTTGTATGTATGTTTGTATGTTTGTATGTATGTAACTTCCTTTGGACTAAAAGCAAGTGGCTTATTACTGTCAATATATCCCATGACTCAAGTTGGTGCGATGGCCGAGCGGTCTAAGGCGCGGGTCTTCGCTCCCGAACTTACCGGTCGTGGGTTCAAATCCCGTCCACGGCTGAAAAAAAATATATTTTGTAACTCTCCTTTGGACTAAAAGCAAGTGGCTTATTACTGTCAATATATCCCATGACTCAAGTTGGTGCGTTGGCCGAGCAGTGTAAGGCGCGTGTCTTCGCTACCGGACTCACTGGTCGTGGGTTCTAATCCCGTCCAAGGCCGAAAAAATAAAATTTTTTTCAGTAATTTTCGGATTTGGTGCCGTAAATAAGAACCGCAATAACTTTAATATACGCTATCGGAGCTGGAACCACCGCGGCTGCTGGCACCAGACTTGCCCCCCAATGGATCCTCATAAAAGGATTGAAAATGCAGTCAATTTGAATACGGGGCTTCAAATGTCAACCTTATCGTCACTATCCTCCCGTGACGAGAGTGGGTAATTTGCGCGCCTGCTGCCTTCCTTCGAAGTGGTTACCGTTTCTCAGGCTCCATCTCCGGAATCGAACCCTGATTCCACGTTACCCGCCACAACACTGATCACTATAATTACTACTATTACAAAGTCGGTAAGGAAGCGGGAGCGCGCGATTGAAATACACCACGTATACAAATGCTACTGCGCAATTTTCTGCGCATATGCGTTCTGCGCCCAAGTCAGCAGTGGCAACTCGCTACAGTCCACTACCCAAGTATCCACCACCGCTTAAGCCTATACTACTAGACCCAGTTACGTCATGTGCTGTAGTCGTTGGTCGTATCATTCAAATCCTAACAATAAAGACCGAATGTTTTTCTGCTATTACAAACTACGTGTGGCTTGTAATTCTCAACTGATTTTAACTTCCACGTCATCTAGTGGTCGCTCGTATCACGGAGTTGACACAAACGTCATGGCAGGTACAAGTGATGAGTACTTTACGATACAGGGATTCGGAGTCCCAGTATCGGCGTCTGGTCAGGGTGAGAAAGCAGCCTCGCAGGCGTCGTCATCAACGACTGCAGCTCTTTAGTAGTGGGCAACTTGGCTACTGGAGAGTATACTGTTACAAGATGTAATTATTCTAATTTATGTAATAAAGATCTCGACTCGTTTAGTAATATTTGTGGAGAATCTAATACAGAAAAGAATCGAGGATCGTTGTCCGCTAAGACAGCAAGAACAGAGAATAGTAGACTAAAGTCTGTTAAAAGAACTACAGGACTCTCAAGCGAGGAATTAGAGGAGAGAAAAAAGAAAAGAAGGCTCTATATGAGAAATTACAGAGCCAAGCAGTCAAAGGAGGCCAGAGAAGCTCGTCTGCAACAACTGCGACAGCATGCAGCTGAGATCCGAGCCTCGGAATCCGAATTAGCTAAAGAAGCTCGTCTGCAACAAATGCGTCAGCATGCAGCTGAGATCCGAGCCTCAGAATCCGAATTGGCCAGAGAAGCTCGTTTGCAGCAAGTGCGTCAGCATGCAGCTGAGATCCGAGTCTCGGAATCTGAAAAAAGCAAAGAGGCTCGTCTGCAACAACTGCGACAGCATGCAGCTGAGATCCGAGCCTCAGAATCCGAATTGGCCAGAGAAGCTCGTTTGCAGCAAGTGCGTCAGCATGCAGCTGAGATCCGAGTCTCGGAATCTGAAAAAAGCAAAGAGGCTCGTCTGCAACAACTGCGTCAGCATGCAGCTGAGATCCGAGTCTCGGAATCCGAATTAGCCAAAGAAACTCGTTTGCAGCAAATGCAGCAACGAAACGCTGAGTCCAGAAGATCAAGTAGAGCCAGTATAACGGGCTTTAGACAGACAATTAACACATTTTGTGATAAAATATGTGAAATTTGCACTAAACGGTGCTATCAACATCAAATTTCTAAGTGGATTGTAGATACTAAAATGGCACCATACTTGCCCGACGAATTAAAACAAAAAAATTGCTTGGTTGTTTGTAATCGTTGCAAGACCCATTTGGCCTCAAAGAAAAATATTGCACCATCTAAGTCTTATTGGAATAACCTGGATCCAGGCCCTATACCAGAAGTTATTGCCGAGTTATCACAAGCCGAGCAGAGGCTGATTTCACGCATTATACCATTCGTGAAAATCATAAAACTTAGCGGCGTATTTGGGCAATATAGTTTTCGAGGTCAGGCAGTATTGTTCGCTCAGGACGTTTTCGAAGTCACTGAAAATCTTCCGAAGATGTTACCAAGATCTACAAGTAATGCTGGAATAGTTGTCATTACTAAGCGTCTTGAAAATATTAACGTTACACGACAGTTTTCAGTATCTAGGCAAAAAGTTTATGACGCACTAACTTGGTTAGTTACTAACAATCCACTTTACAAAGACGTGATTATCTATAAAATGTTGTTATGAACGGTGAGGATATAATTAGAGTAGAAGAAGCACCAGAGAAGATTGCTGAGGATACCAATGAAGAACCTGACGTGAATGTCAGTGCGTACATGTATATCAATGATTTTTCGAGAATTGTACGTGCTTCGTGGCATCAAGGAAACAATGCCATATTTACGTCAGGATTTGCAGGTGTACAATGCTGTACGATGGCATTGGCAAAAATTCTAAGAGCCAGTATTCTCACACCACAGCATTGGTCTACATATACCCTCAATCTTAATATGATAACAGGTGACCAGATCTACAGTAATATAAGATTTGAAACGGAGAGAAGTTTAACGGCTTATCCTATTGAGAATGATGGATATCTATCGGTGCGAAATTTCAATATGGTCAAAGATCAATTGTTCGCATTTGGCAAAAGGTTTGAGATCACTTTTGACGATGAACCGAGCATATATGGAAGCTTAAACGATAAGTATAATGCAGAGCTTGGTCGCACCCTTCGTCAAGGTCTGGAAGACTTGTTCGTGTTATATAGTGCTGGCATATTAATAACAGGTGGTCAATCATTCGGAGTGATGCACTACAATGATAAATACTACTTTAGTAATTCACATTCTTGCGGTCAAAAGGGATCCAAAGCGAAAGACAGCAATGGAAAAGCTTGCATCATCGAATGCGATAATTTAGAAGAGTTTGTGAGGGTTTGTAAACGTACAACACGCAGTAGAAATGTACAGTATACTCTTGATTATGTTGACGTCGAAGTCTTTGATATAAACGATCATCCTGAGGAAACTGAAGTACAGCGGAGTATTGCGACGGTAACGGCAACGTCTGAAACGATCACTTCTCAACAAGATCCAACTGATCGATAATCCCACTGCAGACATCAGTGATGGCACCGATTGATGTAATGCAACCCAATGTGGAAGATGAACTACAAGTTTCACGAAATCTCAATGAGATTACCCGCAAAACGAAAGACAATATCGTTAATGTAGGTCATGAACTGAAAGCAGAAGAATTTGCCTGGTGCTTCTTGTTTCCTTATGGAAAAAATGGTTTTAAAGAGCAAAGACCTGTAAATATTACAGCATTAGACTACTTTCAGTTCAGAATTTTGGGAAGTGATACAAGATTTCAACGCAACGACTTTATCTTTTATGCCTTATCTTTCTTTGAATATTATCGTATCAAAAGCACTATTTCAGCATGTGGCAAGAAAATCGTTAATCAAAAAGGAGCGGTCGATGACGTCCATCTGTATGTGAAAAATTTGAGGGGTTCTGCAGCTTATTGGAGATCAGCCTTGAACGAGCTATTAGCTCAAATCAGATGTTTAGGAGCTCCAACCTATTTTGTAACATTTAGCTTTGTTAATAGCTGATGGTAGACCTGATGTTGATCCTAGTACGCTTGACATTTATGAGACTCAAAGACTTATCGAAAAGTACCCAGTAATTTTGAGTCGACATTTCATGGTTAGAGTAAATGCTCTAATGAAATTTATCAAAACAATGATAATGTATTTGGCGGCAAAGTGAAAGAAAATTGGTGGCGTATTGAGTTCCAGAATCGGGGCAGTCCTCACCTTCATATGGTGATCTGGATTGAAAATCATCCAGAGTTTGACTCAGATGAAGGAAAACTTCTTCTCGATCGTAACTGTTGCTGCAGAATGCCTACAGAAGAAGAACATTCAGAGCTTCACGATTTAGTTAAGAAATGTCAAATTCATCGGCATACACAAACTTGTACAAAAAATAATACCTCTGTAAGGTGCCGATTTAACTTTCCACGTCAAGAATGTCACGAAACACGAATCGTGTCCCATTCTTCAGATGATTTTCTTCGTAACGGAGGTAGAATTTGTTTACTTAAGCGTCGAAAGGAAGATGCGTGGGTAAATAATTACCACCCAGAGCTATTAAGACTGTGGACAGGCAACATGGATATTCAGCCCTGCGGATCAAACGAAGCGATAGCGTACTATATAGCAAAGTATTTGTCGAAAGCAGAACCTGAAGGCGTAGATTCTGGAATCGCGCAAGCCATACAGCAAATTCAACGTGAAGAAACTGATATTTCACGTAAACTGTTCAGGATATGCATGAAGATTCTTCATGAACGACAAGTATCGGCTGCAGAATGTGCGTATCGACTTTGTCATATCCCATTACGAGACAGCTCACGAAGCTGCATTTTTCTGAACACAAGAAAGCCAGAAGAGCGTTACAGAGTAATGCAATTCGACAAGAGTGGACACGCAACAGGCTATTATAGCAATATCTTTGAAAGATATGAACAACGTCCGCTACAACATTCTGACTACGATTTTGCGAACATGAGCCTTACTGAGATTGCAATGTTGTTTGAACCATTCTATCTGAAAAAGGTAAGCGAGACTGAGGAAAGTGTAGATCATGATGCCTATGAAAATCATCCAAGCACACGTCGCTCAAGTATAACCTTATTAGATAAGAGAAAAATGCTTGTGAGGAATGTTCCTGCAGTTGTGAGGGTGCCATACTTCATAGCAACATCAGATCCAGAAAACTTTTTCTACAGCCTACTCGTTCAATATATGCCTTATCGTTTGGAAACTGAATTACTTGAAGGTTTCAATAATGCAAAAGAGGCCTTCTTAGATCGTGAAAATCGTTTGAAGGAAATGAACAGACATATGAACCAATTCCGAGAGAGTGACCAACAGCTTGAAAATGCATTCAATCAAGTACATGCATTTGAAATTTTAGAACAGCCAGATATTATCAATCCTGAACTTGGAGAAGAAGAATTACCAGAGGTAGAAATGAGCAATGATCAATTCCAGAGAGCACAGCAGGCTATGAATATTGATCAAAAAGAATTGTTCATCTTTATTACAGAGAGTATCAAAAATCAACGTAACGGTGATATTAAACGAGAGAAAATTTTTGTAACCGGTGGAGCAGGAACGGGAAAAACTTTCCTCTTTAATCTATTGAAAAACCAAGTTAATCGATGTTATGGAAAATTGGTAGTGAAAGTTGGTGCTCTCACTGGAGTTGCAGCACGGTTGATCGGTGGATCTACGCTACACCGTCTGCTAAAACTACCAGTACAAAAAGATGGAGTTATTGTTAGCATGCCACTTCTAACTGGTAATTATTTAAGAGGGATGCGCCAATTATGGCAGAACGTTGAGTTTCTGTTCATAGATGAAATTTCTATGGTACCTTATGAGATGCTTTGCATGATCGACTCTCGTTTGCGTCAATTGAAAAGCCCGGACGCTTGTTTTGGAGGCATAAATGTTTTACTCTTCGGTGATCTAATGCAGTTGCCACCTGTCCGAGGACATCAAGTATTTCAACAACCAGAACACATGAAACCCGCTACACATTTGTGGCGGCAATTCCGACTGGTTGAACTCAAACAAAACATGCGCCAACAAGGAGACACGACATTTATAGATGTGCTTAATGCTCTAAGAATTGGAGAATTGACATCTGTGCATCTCGAAGTTCTTCTTGGAAAAGTATCAACAGATACGACTTATGAATTTTCAATTGAGAGAGCATTAAGAATTTATCCAACGAATGACCAAGTTGCTAGACATAATGAAAAAGTCCTCCAGAGTTTTGAGGATCAAGGGACTGTTATTTATACAATTAAAGCACAGGACCAGCTCGTTGATGCTACACGAAATTTAGGTAATAAAGACTTAAGTTCTGTGATACCTATTGATATAAATAAAACAGGAGGTCTTCCCAATGTATTGAAAATATTTGTGGGAGCTAAAGTTATGTTAAGGTCGAATATTGATGTGTCAAAAGGTTTAGTGAATGGTAACATGGGTTTTATTACAGAAATCATCTGGCCAAATTTTCGCAGGGACCAAATGTATGCAGAAGACATCCCGTCAGTTCGTATAGATTTCGGTTCAGATGGTACACACTTAATTAAGCCAATATCGATACAGTTTCCAGCAAAATACAGCTATGGGACTGCTGAGAGACGAATGTTGCCATTAATTCTGAGTTGGGCATCGACCGTCCATAAGATGCAAGGTTGTACAGTTGATCATGCAGTCATTTATCTGGGCTCTCGACTGTTTGCTGCTGGACAAGCTTATGTAGCACTTAGTCGGTGCAGATCTTTGGACGGTATTCGAATTGAAGAACTCGATTGCTCAAAGTTAACAGGTAAAACTCCATGTAACAGTGAAGCATTAGAGGAAATGATCGATTACGAAATAATAATTCATAAGACTCCTCAATATCACTTGTTCGCAAATAATACAACATCACTCAGCGTGGCTGTTTATATTGGCAATACAGAAATTTTGAAACAACTTTTGAATCAAAGTCCAAAAATGATTACATAGAGATGAGTATTAATGGTTTGGAAGATTAAAACAGTTAATGATAGCAATCATGGAAAAAGGATGACAGAGCAACTGTTGAAATAAATATAGTTTAAAAAAATATAGTTTAAAAAACTAAAAAACACGCTTATATAATACATCGAACTAAAAAGTGAAAAATAAATATAGTTTAAAAAAACTAAAAAACACGCTTTTAGAGCATTTCAAACTAAAAAGTTAAAAATAATTTTTCAAATAAGTTTAAAACAATAATAAATGATAAATAGTATTATTGTAAAAAAAAGCGTTGTGCGCTCGATGTACGAGATATATGGACAAAGCGCTACTTATTAAATCTGCTATCATAAGTGGAAGAAAATACACAAAGCAGTTCACCTCACTTGCAGTAATTTTAAAATTAAAATTACTAAGTCGCTTAAGATCTAATGGAACAGATGTATTGTTTATTTCTAACTCTCCGTATTGAAATAATTGTTTTCTTCCATTTAAATCGGATAATGAAATTTCATTTGATTTAATTAACTCAAGTAAAATATTACAAACATCATAAATAAAAACGCCCTCGTATATATAATGCATCAAATCGAATGCCAATCTTTCAGTAACAAAAAATCCTGGTAAATCGATAAAAACAGATGGAAATTTAATCCCTGATTCTTAATAGTTACATTCCAAAACATATTTTTTGTATGAATCCTCATTTCTCAAAAAAATTGTATGTTCTTCTTTATCGTATTGCATTTCTTCCTTTGTTATTTTGTATGCACGACAAACCCGTTTGGTATTAAATGACTGCACAAAGCCTAAAATAGTGTTAACCGCCAAATTGTCGCCTACAACTAAGCCCAAAACAAAAAGAACCTTCCTAATAGAACTGCAGACGTCGACGTCCAAAATATTTCTAACTCACACCTCGTCATGAGTTGAGTTTTTCGCTGCCGACTGCACGAAACCACACCTACGCTATAAGAATTGAAAGCTATTTTTAGAACACGATTGTTCGTTCGTCGTCGGTTGTCGTTCCGAAGCATGCATTAGAGCACGCATTAGACTTAGCATTGTACTTTTAGTTGAAGGCGAACTATTGACATGCAAGCACCACGCAGCGCATTAGCAAAAACAGTTCGCTCCAAAATGTTTATGCCCGAATGGGAGAATGAATTGTTCTTTATAGAAAATGAGGATGGCAAAGCGCAATGCTTGATTTGCAATTTTATAGCTTGTCGCAATATAACATTTTATTTAAAACGGCATTTTTCCTTTCATATCAAATTTATACAGGAGAGCAGAGAAATTTAATTATTTTGCAATTGCAAGCGGAATATTTTCTGCGTTTCATTGCTGTTGAAGATATTGATAATGATATTGATAAAAATGTTGTTATTGATATATATTATGATTATGATAATGATGATAATAATAGTGATGATAATAAGAATAATGATAATGATAATGATAATGATAATGATGATAATGATAATGATGATAATGATAATGATGATAATTATAACGATGATAATGATGCACAACAGATTAACTTGTCTTGCAAAAAAGCATCATACGAAGTTGCATTAGCTTTAGCAAAACAATGTTGTCCCTTAGAGAATTGTCAGCTATTTTTACAAATCTCTTCAGTCGTTTGGAAATGTTTTGGTAGAAAAGGGCAAGATGTACTGGAAACTCTGAAAAAATTCCTATATCTCGACGAACAGTGACACGTAGGACTGAAGGTATAAGTAATTCATCTACATGGATATGAAAACTAGATTACAAAATTGCAAATATTTTTCTATTAGTTTGGACGAAAGTACGGATATGAATAGCATTTGTCAACTAATCATATGTGTCAAAACTGTTGATAGAGAACTTAATACTTTTGAGGAAATCTTAGACGTCGTTGCATTACATAGTAATGTCTCCGGCGAAATTTTGTACAACGTTTTAGTTTCAAGAGGTCTCTTGTGAGAGGCGGGCACCTACATATATATTGATAAGGAGAGATTAGGCGGTGTAATTGCTGAGATGCAATTTGGCAGTGGAATCAAAGTGTATGCAGGTGTTGTCCATTTGCCAAGTCTCTTATGAGAGGCGGGCACGTACATATATATTGATTTTGGTAGTTTGGCTGTGTATCAGATTAGCTGTGCCTGACAGCTCTGTTTCACTTGGTTATGGATAGTTTGTTTGGTTTTAATTTTTGGAAGAAGAGGTATCATGATTATTTTAACTTATAATCTGATAAGGTCGTTGGAATGTTAGTTGTTAATTTTTGTTAAGGAGGGGTTAACACCCTTGAGGGATTTGGTCATACATTCGTAGGGCACCAAGTAATTTGTATTTTGGCGACTTCAGAATGCAGCAGTTCGGTGAACCCTAAAAAGAAGCCCATTTCCGACTGGACATGTTAACTTCTCCTGATAGAATTGTTTAGTTTATCTAGATTATTTAACTTATAATCTGATAATATAACTGGAAAATTAATTGTTAGGTTATTTAGGAGGGGTTTACACCCCTGAGAGATTTGGTCATACATTCATAGGGCACCAAGATATTTGCATTCTGGCAACTTCAGAATGCAGCAGTTCGGTGAACCCTTTAAAGAAGTCCATTTCTGACTGGACATTTAGCTCTCCTGATAGTATTGTTTAGTTTATCTAGATTATTTAACTCTTAATCTGATAATATAACTGGAAAATTAATTGTTAGTTTATTTAGGAGGGGTTTACACCCCTGAGAGATTTGGTCATACATTCACAGGGCACCAAGAAATTTGCATTTTGGCGACTTCAGAATGCAGCAGTTCGGTGAACCCCATAAAGAAGCCCATTTCTGACTGGACATGTTAGCTCTCCTGATAGTATTGTTTAGTTTATCTAGATTATTTACCTCTTAATCTGATAATATAACTGGAAAATTAATTGTTAGGTTATTTAGGAGGGGTTTACACCCCTGAGAGATTTGGTCATACATTCACAGGGCACCAAGACATTTGCATTTTGGTGACTTCAGAATGCAGCAGTTCGGTGAACCCTGTAAAGAAGCCCATTTCTGACTGGACATGTTAGCTCTCCTGATAGTATTGTTTCTTGTGGGTGGAGAGAAATTTGCCGGATTATGTACAGATGGGGCAAGGGTGATGGTTGGTACAAAAAATGTCTTAGTTGGTCATTTATTAAAAACATTTTTAATATACCCACCTTTCACTGTATCATTCACCAACAGGCGCTATTTGCTAAAGGGGAATATTTAAAAGAAGCAATGGATATATCCATTAAAATAATAAATAAGATTAAGGGTGGTCATAATTCCTTGAACCACCGTAAATTTAAAACGCTTCTCGACGAACTAAAAGCAGACTATGGTGATGTCTTATTGTTTACTGAGGTTCGATGGTTAGGTAGAGGTAAAAGCCTTCAGCGGCCTTTCGATCTTAGAAATTAAATAACCATGTTCTTCGAACAGAATTTGAAGGCAGATGGAGGAAATTTCGTTAATAAATTAATAAATAAAAATTATTTATATGACCTTGCTTTTTTATGCGACATAACAGGGATATTTAATGAGCTAAATTTAGAGCTCCAGGGCAAACACAACCTTATTTCAAAATTATTAACAATCGTACAATATTTCGGCAGAAAACTTAAAATTCTAATTAGCCAAATGGAGAACGACATTATTCAAAATTTTAAAAACACAACAATAGTATTTACTCAGTTCAAAGCATTTGATAAAAAATTAGAGTACAGTTTAATTCTCAAAAACTTCTTTACTGACTTGAAATGAGATTTAAAGATTTTGATAAAATAAAGAAAATAATAAATTTGATGAGTCTCCCTTAATTTGTGAAATTGAAAACTAAGACCCTGAGCTACAAACGGAATTAGAAAAAATAAGACAAGATTATTCTATTCCTGTGCTATCTGGCGTTAATTTTTGGAAAACAATTAATAAAGACCAATACCCAAAAATAAAATATCAAATATATAAATTCTATTCTATGTTTGGGTCGACATATAATTGCGAATCTGCTTTTTCAACAATGAAGATAATTTAAACAAACAAAGAAATCGAATAACAGATAAGCAATTAGCCGATCTCCTTCGAATCAAAACGTACGAAGGAGAAATTAATGTGGATAAAATAATTTCAATGCAAATAACGTGTAAAACACCTCAAAAGCAATTTTGTAACCTATTTTGATCTCCGTGTAGTTGAAAATATACTACCTTACCTTGAAATTAATTCCTTACAACGTATAATAATAATAAGCACAATGAGTGAACGTTAACTTGCAGCGTGCACTATATTGATTACACTTCGTTTTTTTCGCAGCAGCGCACGCAAATTGTGCTTTTGTGCGTGTGAAAACTGTGACAATATTTGTGTGTGCCCACCACTGCTTTATATCAATGCCATCATGCAAATGCTTAAGCTCTTGTATCAATTGATAAAATGATTTTTCATTGCCAATTGTCTTCAAGTTTGATGTTGAAACATATGCGGCAAGATATATATTTATTCTTATTTCGATACTAAGTGCTCTGGCATAAGAGGGAAGCTTATATAAGAAGCACATACGGAATATACATGGCTGCCGAGAAGATTGTTAATCTGAAAATCGTCAAAGTATAAAATATATGGAATAACTAAGTCTGTATCAAACTTCTCTAATTTTTTTTTATATAATTCGCCAGCGGTAAAGCTTGATATACTTTTTGATAACAACCCATTTTTTATATTTTTAAGTGTTAAATTTAAAAGATTGGGGATTTCAAAAATTGATTTAAATACAAAACTTAATGGCATAACAAAACTTTGGATATCTTTGGACCCAACGTTGGATTCCTGAAACTTTTTCATCAATAACGTAAGCAGTGGGTTCTTTATATAAACTTAAATTTTGTTATCTAGTAAGCATTCTGTGCTCAGTGCGGTTTTCTTCAAATGGGCTTTTATAAAAGTTAATAAACATTTAAGTTACTAGTTATCATTAAATTATTCTCCTTTAACTGGCATTCTATAGCAGTAGATATATCTGTCAAAAGCGTTGAAAACATATTTTGTATTTCGATAACATGACTTCTTGGCATTGAATTTTTTTCATACAAATTGAGAGAGCAAATCAAAGCTTGTTGTTTGAGATCATTTGTAACAGAATAAAAATCTTTAATTATAGGTTTATTTAAATTCACTGACAAGTTATCAAAGTCTGGCAATGATTCTTTTGATTTAAAAATATTTGGCTGCAGAAGCATTGCTGGCAAAATTGGCTTACTTAATTTCACATTATTAATTTGGCTGTGGTGCCTTTTTTCCAAATGTATTCGAAAAATTTAAAACTTAGTAAATGTTTGATTACAGTTGCTTTGCAAGCATTTAATTATAAATAATTTTGCTGTCATTAAGTGATCAACTTTAAATGAGATATTAAGTCTTTTGGCTTGCTTAGTGCCTTGTGGCATTTCAAGCATAAATACATTTTTAAAATTGATTTTAATTATGTTAAAACTGCAAAAGTGAAGTTAAACAAGAAGATTTTCCATCATAAGAAGAATCAATGCCAAAAAAATATTTTGTATTAACAGCCAAGGTGTTTGGCAAGCTTCTGGATATTTGAGCGATAAAACTTGGAAAGTCTTGAAACATATGTCTATGCTTTCAATGAACGAATTAAATTTAAGGAGGTTTCCGTCAAGATATATATAAAACCTTTTATGTCACTTTCCGAAACTCCAACCCCAATTATAAAGGGTTGGATTGTCATCCCAGAACAGTAAAATTTGTTGATGACTTCATTTATTTTCCTATCGTAGTCGTTGAGGCACAAAATGTGTTAGACGAAACATTCTTGACCATCCGTTATTGTTGCCTTCCTGTATTTTTTTCCAATGTCGTCTTTAAAGCGTGCAACACAGCATTTAACACGATAGCAGCTAAATAATCTTGAGCATCTATAGAATAAAATAAGTGTGGCATCAAAGTTTTTATTTCAGATCTATGAGGAATATCAATTGCTTCCTTAATACCAAATTTGGTGACCTAGCTCAAAGTTTGTCAACGGTTTGGAAAGGGGGCTGGGGCGGCGTGGGTGGGCGTGGCATCCAAATTTTTGCTGCAGATCTATGTGGAATGTCAATTGCTACCTCAATTCAAAATTTGGTGACTCTAGCTCAAAGTTTGTAAAAGTGGGAAAAGGGGGGGCGACTGGGGGCGTTATGGGTGGGCGTGGAATCCAATGTTTGCTGCAGATCTTTGTGAAATGTTAATTGCTATCTTCATACCAAATTTGGTAAATCTAGCTTAAAGAATTTTAAAAGTGGGGAATGGGGGGCTGGGGCGGTATGGTTGGGCGTGGCATCCAAAGATTTGCTGCAGATCCTTGTGGAATGTCATTTGCTACCTTCCTTCCAAACTTGGTGACTCTAGCTCGAAGTTTGTAAAAAGTGGCAAAAGGGGGGGGAGGCTGGGGGCGTTATGGGTAGGCGTGGCACCCAAATTTTTCATGCAGATCTATGTGGAATGTCATTTGCTACCTTCATACCATATATGGTGACTCTAGCTCGAAGTTTGTAAAAGTATGAAATGGGGGAGGCTGGGGCGTTATGGGTAGGCGTGGCACCCAAATTTTGATGCAGATCTTTGTGGGATGTCTATTGGTATCTTTAAACCAAATTTGGTGACTCTAGCTCAAAGTTTGTAAATGGTGACGAGAGGGGGGCTGGGAGCGTTATAGGTGGGCGTAGCATCCTAATTTTTGCTGCAATTTATGTGGAATGTCAATTGCTACCTTAAAACAAAATTTGGTGACTCTAGCTCAAAGTTTGTAACAGGTGTGGGAAGGGGGTCTGGGGGCGGTATGGGTTCACGTGGCACCCAAATTTTGATGCAGATCTATGTGGAATGTCATTTTCTACCTTCATACCATATATGGTGATTCTAGCTCGAAGTTTGAAAAAGTGGGAAAAGGGGGGAGGCTGGGGGCGTTATGGGTAGGTGTGGCACCCAAATTTTTGATGCAGATCTTTGTGGGATGTCAATTGTAATCTTAATACCAAATTTGGTGACTCTAGCTCAAAGTTTGTAAATGGTGTGGAGAGGGGGGCTGGGGGCGGCGTGGGTGTGCGTGGCATCCAAATTTTTGCTGTAAATCTATGAGGAATGTCAAGTGCTATCTTCATACCAAATTTGGTGAATTTAGCTCAAAGTTTGTAAAAGATTTGGGAAGGGGTCTGGGGGCGGTATGGGTGGACGTGGCACCCAAATTTTTGATGCAGATCTATGTGGAATGTCATTTGCTACCTTCATACCATATATGGTGATTATAGCTCGAAGTTTGAAAAAGTGGGAAAAGGGGGGGAGGCTGGGGGCGTTATGGGTAGGTGTGGCACCCAAATTTTGATGCAGATCTTTGTGGGATGTCAATTGTAATCTTAATACCAAATTTGGTGACTCTAGCTCAAAGTTTGTAAATGGTGTGGAGAGGGGGGCTGGGGGCGGCGTGGGTGTGCGTGGCATCCAAATTTTTGCTGTAAATCTATGAGGAATGTCAAGTGCTATCTTCATACCAAATTTGGTGAATTTAGCTCAAAGTTTGTAAAAGATTTGGGAAGGGGTCTGGGGGCGGTATGGGTGGACGTGGCACCCAAATTTTGATGCAGATCTATGTGGAATGTCATTTGCTACCTTCATACCATATATGGTGATTATAGCTCGAAGTTTGAAAAAGTGGGAAAAGGGGGGGAGGCTGGGGGCGTTATGGGTAGGTGTGGCACCCAAATTTTTGATGCAGATCTTTGTGGGATGTCAATTGTAATCTTAATACCAAATTTGGTGACTCTAGCTCAAAGTTTGTAAATGGTGTGGAGAGGGGGGCTGGGGGCAGCGTGGGTGGGCGTGGCATCCAAATTTTTGCTGCAGATCTATGTGGAATGTCAATTGCTACCTTCCTTCCAAATTTGGTGACTCTAGCTCGAAGTATTTAAAAAGTGGCATAAGGGGGGGGCGGCTGGGGGCTTTATGGGTGGGCGTGGAATCCAAATTTTTGC
Source organism: Scaptomyza flava (assembly GCA_030179655.1). Lineage (NCBI taxonomy): Eukaryota > Metazoa > Arthropoda > Insecta > Diptera > Drosophilidae > Scaptomyza > Scaptomyza flava. The sequence goes on from JARNME010000022.1 coordinate 940,741, forward strand.
TGCAGATCTTTGTGAAATGTTAATTGCTATCTTCATACCAAATTTGGTGAATCTAGCTCAAAGTTTGTTAAAAGTGGGGAATGGGGGGCCTGGGACGATATGGTTTGGCGTGGCATTCAAGTTTTTGATGCAGATCTATGTGGAATGTCAATTGCTACCTTCCTTCCAATTTGGTGACTCTAGCTCGAAGTTTGTAAAATGGGATAGGGGGGCGGCTGGGGGCGTTATGGGTGGGCGTGGTATCCAAGTTTTTATTTCAGATCTATGAGGAATGTCAATTGCTACCTTAATACCAAATTTGGTGACCTAGCTCAAAGTTTGTCAAAGGTTTGGATAGGGGGCTGGGAGCGTTATAGGTGGGCGTGGAATCCAAATTTTTGCTGAAGATCAATGTGGAATGTCAATTGCTACCTCAATACAAAATTTGGTGACTCTAGCGCAAAGTTTGTAAAAAGTGAGAAAAGGGGGGGCGGCTGGGGGCGTTATGGGTGGGCGTGGAATCCAAAATTTTGCTGCAGATCTCTGTGAAATGTTAATTGCTATCTTCATACCAAATTTGGTGAATCTAGCTCAAAGTTTGGTAAGTGGGGAATGGGGGCTTGTGGCGATATGGATGGGCGTGGCATCCAAGTTTTTGATGCAGATCTATGTGGAATGTCAATTGCTACCTTCCTTCCAAATTTGGTGACTCTAGCTCGAAGTTTGTAAAAAGTGGGAAAAGGGGGGGCGGCTGGGGCGTTAGGGATGGGCGTGGCATCCAAGTTTTTATTTCAGATCTATGAGGAATGTCAATTGCTACCTTAATACCAAATTTGGTGACCTAGCTCAAAGTTTGTCAACGGTTTGGAAAGGGGGCTGGGGGCGGCGTGGGTGGGCGTGGCATCCAAATTTTTGCTGCAGATCTATGTGGAATGTCAATTGCTACCTCAATACAAAATTTGGTGACTCTAGCTCAAAGTTTGTAATAAGTGGGAAAAGGGGGGGCGGCTGGGGGCTTTATGGGTGGGCGTGGAATCCAAGTGTTTGCTGCAGATCTTTGTGAAATGTTAATTGCTATCTTCATACCAAATTTGGTAAATCTAGCTCAAAGTTTTTTAAAAGTGGGGAATGGGGGGCTTGGGGCGATATGGGTGGTCGTGTCATCCAAGTTTTTGATGCAGATCTATGTGGAATGTCAATTGCTACCTTCCTTCCAAATTGGGTGACTCTAGCTCGAAGTTTGTAAAAAGTGGTAAAAGGGGGGAGTCTGGGGGCGTTATGGGTGGTCGTGGCATCCAAGTTTTTGATTCAGATCTATGAGGAATGTCAATTGCTACCTTCATACCATATATGAAGACTCTTGCTCGAAGGTTGTAAAAAGTGGGAAAAGGATGGGAGGCTTGGGGCGTTATGGGTAGGCGTGGCACCCAAATTTTGATGCAGATTTATGTGGAATGTCATTTGCTATCTTCATACCATATATGTGGCTCTAGCTCGATGTTTGTAAAATATAGGAAAAGGGGAGAGGCTGGGGGAGTTATGAGTAGGCGTGGCACCCAAATTTTTGATGCAGATCTTTGTGGGATGTCAATTGCTACCTTAATACCAAATTTGGTGACCTAGCTCAAAGTTTGTCAAAGGTGGGGAAAGGGGGCTGGGAGCGTTACAGGTGGGCGTGGAATCCAAATTTTTGCTGCAGATCTTTGTGAAATGTTAATTGCTATCTTCATACCAATTTGGTGAATCTAGCTCAAAGTTTGGTCAAAGTGGGGAATGGGGGGCTTGGGGCGATATGGATGGGCGTGGCATCCAAGTTGTGATGCAGATCTATGTGGAATGTCAATTGCTACCTTCCTTCCAAATTTGGTGACTCTAGCTCGAAGTTTGTAAAAAGTGTGAAAAGGGGGAGGCTGGGGGCGTTATGGGTGGGCGTGGCATCCAAGTTTTTGATTCAGATCTATGAGGAATGTCAAGTGCTACCTTCATACCATATATGGTGACTCTAGCTCGAAGTTTATACACATTGGGAAAAGGGGGGAAGCTGGGGGCGTTATGGGTAGGCGTGGCACCCAAATTTTTGATGCAGATCTTTGTGGGTGTCAATTCCTATCTTAATACCAAATTTGGTGACTCTAGCTCAAAGTTTGTAAATCGTCTGGTAAGGGGGGGTGGAATAAGGGGGCGTGGCTCCAAAACTTTGGGTCGTTACCAGCTATTTTCCTACCAAATTTGGTGGCTCTAGCTCCACAACTCTGAAAGAAACACGTATTACCATTTTTAACGAAGCGTTGGGGTGGATGGGGGCGGCTAGGGCGGTTTTGGTAGTCGTGGCATTCAAACTTTTGATTCAGTTTTTGGGCGGTCATCATCACCTATTTTGGCACCAAATTTGGTGGCTATAGCTGCAAAACTGTGGGAGATATAGGCTTTTCTGATTTCAAAATTTTTTGATGCAGATTTTTGGGGGTTGCAAGTAGTTTGGTAGTTCTAGCTTTTAGGAAATGCGAAATATGTGGACTTATCGGTTTTGAGTTATCGAATTTATCGATTTGCCAGCCCCCCAGTTATCGTAGATCCAATCTTGACACTTTAATTTACTATCCCATAGATAAAGAGAATTGCAAAGTTTCAAGTCTCTAGCTCGAAGGGCGTGGAAAAAAGTTGTGTTCATACAGACGGACAGACACCATGACGGACATTGCACAAAACCAATATACTCTTTACCTTCGGTATTGAGTATAAAAAATTAAGAATAAAGAAAATGCTGTTATATTTACACTTAATTACAGATAGCGGAAATTGGCTTACCTGCGATTTAATTGATTTATGAGTTCAACAACGAACTCAGTGCAGCCAAAACGAATCTCACTTTCATCGCTGTCCTTGAGCTTATGTTTGACAGCCTTCAATTCAAATCAAACTCATAGCCTAGGTAAAACTGTCTTTCTACGTGATCACTTAAGAGCTTAATTGGATTTGCTTCTTTGCTTTGAAAGCTTTTGTTAATGCGCTGCATTTCTTCAAGAATAGGTTTTAGAAATAAAAGGTACAAATGGATGACATCGTCGTTGTACAAATCTCTTAGTATTGCAGCTTTATGACATTTTTTCTGCCAATGCAGCAGTACTAAAATGAAGTTTCAGCTCATCCCATTGCACTGCACTATCTATAGACAGCCAGCTAGCGTCGGAAACTCGCGGAATCTTGAGTGGTGCCTAATGTTAATAATAAAACATAGTGCCGCATAGTTAATTTGGCTATGCCAAGACTATGATACCCTTCACACGTGGATTAATTTTTATTTTATTTTTTTATTGTGTGAAAATCTCGAAAGACTAAAAGCCATTTAATTATTCATAGTCGGTGTATCGAATTAACTATGTCAATTTTACAAATATTCCATCATGGTGGCTAAAGACAGTTTTATATGTCTTTGCAGTAGCAAATCCACCGTTCGCAAACACCCAGTCAATTTGCGTTAGCTGTTTGGTTGTTATGGCCGTTCTTTCTAAGAGAGTGGCCATTCCCATTTGTGAAAACTCGTCTTATAGCCTATTTGTCGTCGTCAACCGGCAGATGTTAAATCACCCACCCAAAAGTAAGTTTCCTTGCTGCTCTTGTAGTATCTGGCGAAAATCACTTATTAACTGCTGCCGAAATTCCACTAGTGGATAGACACTATTCCTGTACAGGACCGCAATGGTGAAATTATCATATTTAATGACGCTCAACTGATAGGTGCGGCTCTCAGCGCATATTTTTTGACTAAACAAAACATGTGTTGCAGTCGGTTGCTTAGCATAAATTTTAATGCCTTTCGCTGGCCTATTACGACCTGTTCTCGGTCCATCTATTTCATGCACTAAGGTGAACCGGTGAAATGCGCCGGAAGGCTCTGCACATTTTGATAACAGAGGAGCGTTCCATTGACCTCACTGTGAAGGAAGTCGTAATGTTTCTCCAACTTCTTTTCATTTCGGAGAAGTACCAATTCCTGTTGAACTGCATCAGTTGGTAGAAAAGGTCTTGGTGGGCTGAAATTTAAATTGTTGAAAAGTCTTGCAGCGTTTGTGGCTCGACTGCAACCAACATAGAGCGCCGCTCTAGTCTTTCTACTAGTTACATGCTTTGCTGTATGTCGCGCCTTGACTCTTGTGGACCGTTATTGCTTCCGCCGGCACCACTGGAAATTGCTTTCTTTCAATGTTAACTTGCTCACTTCGCTGTATTGGAAAGTTCTTACAACTTTCTCAATTGGTGTCCAGTCATCGTGAATAAGGTGTGGCTTCTTCTATTTTGCCATATATCCCACCGATGAGTCAGAAAACTTAAACCACAGTGTAGCTATTTCTGGCTCTCCTGCTATATGTGTTCGGATGATTTCCATCAATTCTCCACTAGCTCCATTCACTAGTCCATCGGATGTGTTGATGTTGACGGTGACCATACATTTAGCAGATGTCTTCAGGAGCAGTTCATAGGACAATCCCTGCGTTTCTCATAAATTGAAACATTTCACCGCTTCTAAGATATTGTCTTTGCTCCGGTCTGTCAAAGTTGCAGCTTTCACCACATCCTTACATTTGGATGTAATTGGTTCGGTGTCGATTTGCGACAATTTTACCGAATTGAAATGGCTGACATCTGCATTTGAGATAAACAGATGGATTGCATCTCTTGGCACATCTTCTTCCGCCACCATTCTTTCCTTCAGAAGATTAACATCTGCGTCCGTCATTTTCCCCTCAGTCATGTTGTTAAGCGCAACTGCGAATGTCTGATCCTCTCTTTGACGCATAATTTCAGTTAGTTCAAAGTACTTGAACTGGTCCCAAAGAGGCGTTCCTGCTATGGAGCTGTAATTATCTCTTCTGTTTGCTTGAAAAACCCATCGGTCTCCCACTGGGGATAGTTGTTTCAAGTCCCCAAAAACAATAATTGATATTCCTCCGAAGTAATAACTGTTTTTGAATACCTGCTTCAGTCTCATGTCCAATTGGGTGAGCATTTTAGAACCAACCATTGAGATATCGTCAATAATAATCACTTGTAATTCGAGTAGATTCGAATGCAGTGTGTTGACACTGTCGCTGCTCAAATGCCTTAGCTCTGCAGATGACTGACTTACTGGTAACGAAAATATCGAATGGAGTGTAAGTCCACTAATTCCAAATGCTGCTTTTCCAGTTGGCGCACACAAAGAATTTGGGTCATATCAGGATTGCTTCCAGGAATTAAATTCACCCGAATTGTCAACGACTGCAGTCCAGTCGACTGGTAAATGGTTGAAATAAGGCAGGATTTTCCAACTCCAGCTCCACCACCAACGTATTCATAAAATATCTTCTTTTCTAAGACATTTTGCATGACATGAGCGAAGTATTGACGTATTTTATGGTTTAGTGATCGTACCATTGTCAACAAATCTTCCTCAGTTATTAGCGTTGGTAGTTTGATGAGGCACACATCGTCATTTGCCTCCTGGACGGCATCGTCCTGTAATAAATTGATATTTCTATCAATCTCGGGTACTGCAAGTGCCCGGTACTCATCGTCCAAAATTGCGAAGCAGCATTATTATCGTCAATTTCCTGAGATGTGTTCTCATCTCTCATATCTTGAAGTTTGGCTTCAAGTTCTCCATCCTTGAATGTATCATACTTTAGCTTGCCTTGCTGAATTAACTCAGCATTGGTGAGACAAAGTTGCTCAGTGTCTGCATCAATTAGCTCTGATTGTTCACATCGCCATGGTATGAACAGCTTCGCTGTTTCCCAGTAATCAGCTCTGTGCGTGTTGAAGCTGATTTTTCGAAATCTCAAAATGAGTGCTCTAGCGCGCTGCTTGATATAGCTGCTATCGTTTTTGAGCACCATCCAACTTTCGCGAAACAGAGTTTCTTTTTCTTGATCCTCCAGCTCACCATATTCTTCGCATTGTGCTGTGTTTCTTCGGTTTGATTTTGCGTACTTATATAAAGCTGCAAAATCCGCTAAGCACAGTTGTTCCAAATTATCAGGCCGTTGAATGTAATGGTCTAATAGATTTGGAACGAAGATATCATTTGAGTGCGCAGGTAAAAAATAAACTCCTTTCTGGCTTTAACAATGCGAACTATTTTCTCTGGATGAGAAGTTTTGACGAAAATTTCACCGTGACTTGCTTCTGAAAGGTGAAGTCCAAGTATGTTATAGGCTGCCTCCTGGCCAGATATTTCTGTGCCATTGATGAACTTATTCCCAATGTGTTCCAGTTTCCGTTTAACACTGAAATTTCCTGCGTTAATTTCATCCATTGCCTGTTTTAACAGCTTTGACACGCCTCTGTTGTATTTATTTATATAATGAATGACATAACCACAACAGTTATAGGCAGCCAATATGAATTGAATATCCATATTGGCTCTATGAAGACGCAGAATGTCTTTGTTGTAGGCATTAAGCAGCCTATTCGAAAATTTCCTACTCAGGAAAATTTGTGGTTTCAATAGGTTCGATCTTATTGCCAATTTATATTCCTCGTAATTCATCTCCATATGTGCCAGTATGTTGCTGAATTCATCCATCAATTCAGCTTGTTCATCTGTTATTGAAGAGTCCAAGAAAGCCATAATTTTCTTGAATTTCTCTTTATTCTGTGCCAAATTGTTATCATCTTCTGTTAACGGGTATAACATTTCTGTTTGTGGTGTAATAGCATTGTTATTATATTTCTTTCTTGCATGCACAATTAATTAGAAGACTGATATTTGCATGTGTAGCTGGCACAACTGTGTCAGCTCAAGTCAATTTATTGAATGTCTTTTGAAATTGAAATATATTCATAGCTTATGGTTAACATTTATAAAGTTATGCTGTTTTCAGTTAACAGCTACAAAGAGAGGGAGAGCGATTGTACTCATACGTTTGGCTAAAGTGCAAGCGCGGCGTTTCCCGTAGGGCAACGGTCTCACGCTTGCGTGGCCTTCTAAAGAGGCTTCATATTACTTACACGCGCAGACCATATGTATGTATGTGCTTTGGTATGCGCATACATACATATGTTTATGCTGAGCGTGTTTAGGTTTATTTATACTTGCAACAAAGTGTTACAAGTTGTATTTAAAATATGTTTTGAAATTAAGTATATGAATACACTACACCTCCCTTTTTAAAAAAATAACGTAATATTACAAATATGTAGTTATTTATTTAGAATATAATTTTATTTTATTTTATTTATTTATTTATTTTTTTTTTCGGTTGATCAGACCGTTTATTATTATTATTATTTTTGAATTTTGAATAATTTTAAGTTGGATATTAGAGTAGCTTTAAACCTATTATGCATTAAAATTTTTAATCTATCCTTATGAACTGTTTGTTTTTTTTTCTTTTTTGTTTTTATTATTATATTATCCTTTTCTATTATGTTCACATGGCGCACGTTCAAGAGCTCACTCGACTGGTGACAGAGGCCGACGCTAAGAAGCAGGCCCTCACCATCGGAGCTGACGCCAACGCTCATCACACGGTATGGGGAAGCAGAGATATTAACGAAAGAGGTGAGTCACTGCTTGATTTCATATAACAGACTAATCTTAAGATAGTAAACGAGGGAGATGAACCAACATTTGTTGGCCCTACCTCATCTAACGTCTTAGATATAACTCTTGCGTCGGTAACGAATACCGTGGCTCAGGATTGGAGAGTCCTTAGTAGACATTCCTTCTCGGATCACAGGTACATTCAATTCCGGGTAAACTTTGAACGAATAGTGAAGGAAAATGTGTTTAGAAACCCGCGAAATACGGACTGGGAGAAGTTCGTTAAAGAGGTTGAAGGAAATCTTCCACGACCACCCAATATAGTCTCCACAAAAAATTTAGAGAAGTTCCTAGAGACACTCAACAAAAATCTAGTGGCAGCCTACAATAAAACGTGCAGACCATCCCAAGAGAAGAAGAGACACGCCCCCGTGGTGGACTCCAGAACTCAAAGGAATAAGGAAAGACGTACTAGAACTCTTCAAACTCGCAAAACAAGCGGAAGAAGAGCTAGTATGGATCGAATACAAAATACGGCTCCGTGACTTTAAGAAAAAAGTACGAGTAGCCAAAAGACACGCATGGCAAAACTTCTCAGGCATTGAGAAGACAGCCGACACCGCAAGGTTAAGGAAACTGCTAGCTCGCCAACAGACTGTACAAAGCCAACTAAAAACCGAAGACGGCAGATGGACGGAAAGCAGTGAAGATGCGGCAAATGTGCTCCTGGAGGCGCATTTCCCTAACTGGACTGAATTCAACGCAAACACGCAATCGATACACCCAACCACAACAGTGGAAATTCCGGAAGGTATCATGACAACGCGACGGATAATGTGGGCGATAGACTCCTTTGAGAGCTACAAATCACCAGGTCCAGACGGAATATTCCCGGCCATGATGCAGAAGGTCAAACATGTGATCACTCCATGGCTGAGGGAAATTTTCAGAGGTTGTCTTAGGTATGGCTATGTGCCGGAGGCCTGGAGGACAGCACGGGTAATTTTCCTGCCAAAAGCTGGAAAATGTAGCCACGTGCTGCCGAAGGACTTCAGACCCATTAGCCTGACTTCGTTCCTCCTGAAAACGCTAGAAAAGCTGATAGATCTCCACATCAGAGAGAATACAGAAATGACTCTAGAGCAGAACCAACACGCATACACAAAGGGCAAGTCGGTGGAAACAGCGCTACACTCCCTTGTAGCTACCATAGAGAAAGCACTACACCACAAAGAATACGCCCTAGGCGCATTTCTCGACATCTCAGGCGCATTCAACAATGTGTCAACGGAAGCAATAATGCACAGCCTAAGAGCTGTGACCCCAGCAGTAGCAGTATACTCTTGGGTTCAGAGCTTACTGAGCAGCAGGAGAATACTAGCGGAATGGGGAACCACTACCGCAATCAGGGAAGCCAAGTGTTGCACTCCCCAAGGAGGAGTGCTCTCACCCCTACTGTGGAACTTGGTGATAAACGGACTTCTTAAAAAATTCAAACGGAAAGCCCCGAAGATAACTGCCTATGCAGACGACATAAGCATAATTATCACAGGCAAGTGTCCATCGACAATCAGCTCTGTCATGGATCACACACTTAAAGAGATACAAGAATGGGCCATGGAAGCCGGTCTAAGTATCAACGCGGACAAGACGGACCTCATTCTCTTCACAAAGAGATACAAGGTACCTCGCTGGACTCCTCCAAAAAAACGATAAGGCACTGATACCGAAAGAGAGTATCAAATACCTAGGGATAGTATTGGATAGCAAGTTGAGTTGGAAGCTCAATGTGGAGGAAAGGGTGAAGAAAGCCACCAATGCACTTTACACATCGCAAAAGATGTTGGGTAGCACTTGGGGACTCTCACCACGACTGACACACTGGATTCTCATCTCTATTGTGCGCCCCATACTACTCTACGGAATACTGGTATGGTGGGAAGCCACAGAGAAATCCACATACCTAAAACGAATGGAAAAAAACTCAGCGACATGCACTTATATGCATCACAGGGGCGCTGAGGACAACACCAACCAAAGCACTACAGACAATACTTAATGTCAACCCCGTGGACATACAGGCACGCCTAACAGCAAAAAAGACTGCTCAACGTCTTTGCACGATAGGCAACATGAAGACACTCAATTACGGGCATAGTATGATTGGAAGAGGGATCCAAGTCGAACAGACTATATGATCCAAAGAAACAATTTTAACTATACGCCCTAGGAAAAAATGATTGGCGCTCAGGAGCTGAGCAGACGGCCATCAACGTACATACAGACGGCTCAAAAATGATGGAGGGAGTCGGCGCAGCAGTATACTGCGCCGAACCACCCATGAGCCTGTCCTACAAACTCCCGGACCACTGCAGCATATTCCAAGCGGAGATATTCGCAATCAGGAAAGCAGCAGAAGTAGTCTTAAAAACGAATACAACGCAGGACATGGTGAATATTCGTAGATAGCCAGGTGGCAATCAAAGCCCTACAGGCTCACCACATAAGCTCTCGGAATGTCCTGGCGTGCAGGGAAACGCTAGATGCACTCGGCACCGTTAAAAAAAGGCGCAGCTACTGGATTCCAAGCCACCAGGGCTTCGGGGGCAAAGAAACAGCGGACACTCTGGCTAAGCAAGGTGCAACGGGACTCAACAGTGACATTGTTGATGTCCCGATCTCCCTGCGAATGTTACACTCCTATATGGAGACACAGGCACGGGACACAGCAGTACGAAGGTGGACATACACCTCCGACTGCAGAATCTCAAGAATAATGTGCAAAACCTACGACGAGAAACTAACGAAATATGCACTAATGCTAAAAAGGCATGACTGCCGAAGGCTGGTAGGTCTCTTCACAGGCCACTGCCTAACCGCAGTACACGCGAAAAGGCTAGGCATAACTGACAACGACGAATGCCGGAAATGCAACGTTTCTGGTGTCAAAGAAACGCTTGAGCATCTCCTGTGCAGCTGCCCCGCACTGGCAGCACAAAGACTACGCTATCTACATGCTCCCCTTCTAGCTTCACTCGATGAAGCCAGTAAGCAGGAACCCAACAAGCTTCTGGCATTTGCCCGAAGTACGCTTACCCAGCTGGACACCACTTAGACACCATCGGGATAGCCCTCAACACCTCTAAACACCGGCCTCACTAAGGACCCTTCAGCGGTCTATGTGTGGCGCTCCCCCTGGGAGTGCCAGCGGGCATAACCTAACCTATTATGTTCACTACTGTGTAAGGTCCTATATATTTACTTTCTAGCTTATGACCGTTTCATTTTTTAAAAGTACTTTATCTTCTATGTTCAAATTAAATCTATTGTTTTCGCGCCGTTTTTGTTTGTGAAGCTGTGAAGTAAGTTTTGTTTGTTGCTTTACTATTTGCACTTTAGGGTGGACCTGTATTTAATCATAACAATTTTCTGCAGCGATATTTTTTATTTTATTTTTTATTTGTACTTTTCTTCCCTTTTAATAATTAAATAAAAATGTCTGTCTGCTGCTATGCGAATTGTCAAGTCCGCGCAAACTCAAAAATGGGTTTTGTCTGCTGCTGGATGTGCACAAATGTTGCTCATGAGCAATGTGCCGGCATTACTGGCCGTGTCTCAGACCTCATGAAGGATACTAATTTAGAGTGGCCGTGTTGGTCATGTTTGGAGAAAAAAAAAAGACTGTTAGCTTTATAAATACTCAACTTGGCTTAGAGGGCAGTTTCTGCCAGTTGAATAAACTGTGTGAAAAGTTCTCATCGGTTCAAAGAAACCTTAGCGAGAAAAATCTCGTAATAGATTCTCCAAAGCGTAAAAAGGCCAACGTTGGGCAGTTATCGGGCTCTGTGATGTCGGAAAATACTCCAAACGCTCCGATACCGCAGGGTGAAGTAAATAAAGTAAATAAAAATCTTCATGTCCCTCCAATTAAAATTATCGAGAACTTAGATGATATACCAATAACTCCCATGGATATTGTGTTATCTGATCCCGATCCTTCGGTTTCTTTGGTGGTTAGTAGTGTTGATGTTAATCAACAAAAAAACTCTATCAAACTTAAAGAGCCAAATATTCAGTTATCCGAGACTGAGTCTTCCAAACCAGCCTCAGTGGAGGATATAATTAAAAAATTTGTTGCTGTTCCACCTAAAAAACAAATATTTGTTTCAAGGCTTCCCCCTGATTTAACATCAGATGATGTCAAGGTCTATATCAAGGCCAAATCGAATGCCAATTTCACGGTGGAGAAATTCAAATTTGCTTATGATCGGAACATTTCGTCTTTTAAAATCAGTGTTCCGAATCAAGATTTTTGCACTATATGCTGCAAAGAATTTTGGCCAGAACACATAATTGTGAAAGAGTATACTGCAAGGAAAAAAAATCGGCCCCCGATTGTATCTACCCTTCCGGTGGTTGGTTCTAAGGTAACTCTCCCAATAACTGATAGTTCAAAAAACTAACATCCTCCTTCTTACTTGGCTATCAGAATGTAAGAGGTCTTTGTAGTAAACTCACTAGTTTATACCTTAATAGTCTTTCTTTCCCCTTCCATGTCATTGCCTTTACTGAAACGTGGTTAAGGCAAGACATTCTCAATTCTGAAATTCTATGTAGTACATATTCTATTTACAGAAAGGACCGTACTCTTCGGCGTGGTGGTGGAGTGCTTATTGCTGTGAATGTAGACTTTCCTTCTGAAACAGTCGTATTAGATAGTTCTTTTGATATAGAGTTTATTGCTGTAAAGCTAAACATTTGCGGTATTAACATTTTTATCACTTGTTCGTATATACCTCCTTCTTCTGATCTCTCTATCTATGAGACACATCTATCTGCTATTCATTCTGTCTCTGCCTTGCTTTCTGATCGTGATTTTCTTGTAGTTCTTGGTGATTTCAACATTGCTGAAGCTACTTGGATTTCTTGTCCTGACTCTGGTGCCCTGACTCCCACGGCCCCGAATGAATTTTTGATCGACCTACTTGGGATGTCATTGAGTCAAATTAATGCTATCCCAAATTCTCTCAATAAAATGCTTGATCTGATTTTTGTTTTGGATTCATCATCTTCATCCGTTTCCCGTTCCCAGCCTATATCTTATCCCGAAGACTTATACCATCCTACGTTGGAGCTGTTGATTAATTTACCTTCCCGAACGCGTTGCAATTTCAGGATGCCTTTGAGTCGAGTTCGTCATTTACGAAAAACTGATTTTGAGGGACTCGCTCTGCTTTTATCCCAAACTGACTGGTCTCCCCTCTACGAGTCTGACGACTTGGACGTGGCAATCAGTATTTTTTATAATACCTTATATTCTTTATTTGATTTATGTGTCCCGGTTGGTGAGCTAAACAGGTCTAACAAACCTGTGTGGTTTACCCGAGAGTTGACAATTCTCAAAAATCGAAAATCTAAACTCTACAAGAGATTTAGAAAAAACGGCTCATCGGTGGCCTATTCTGCATACTTGATTGCTCGTGCCAGTTTTGATATCTTAAATAACCTATGTTATAAGAATTACCTGACTCGGTGTAGATTACAGTTTCAGCAGGATCCAAAGCGATTTTTTGATTTTGTTAATGCGAAGCGTAGGTCATCGACACTCCCAACGGAGGTATTCTTTGAGGAAACGAAGGCCAATTCTGATCAGGAGATTGCAAATATATTTGCCCAATTTTTTCAAACGACTTATAGCTCATGTCAATCTCAAGTCGGTTTGCCTTACCCTTATCGGGTTAATGGCTCGAATCGCATCTTTGGACTGAAAATCACTGAAAACTCACTTTTAAATAATCTTCATGTTTTGAAACCTATATTTTCCCCAGGACCTGACGGAGTGCCAAGCTGTGTGCTTAGACACTGCGCTCATGGTCTTTTAAAGCCGTTGCTTAAAGTGTTTAACTTGTCCCTGGAGTTAGGCTCCTTTCCAAAAATTTGGAGAGAGTCATTTATAATTCCTCTCCATAAAAAAGGAAACAATATAATGTTCAAAATTATAGGGGTATTTCCAAGTTGTCTGCTATTCCTAAGATTTTTGAAAAATTAATAACCTCCCATCTTCAACACCTTTGTAAATCTATTATTTCACCGTGCCAGCACGGATTTATGAAACAAAGATCTACTACCACTAACTTGTTAGAATTTACTTCGTTTGTTATCAAGGGTTTTCAGGACAAATTGCAGACTGATGTTATTTATACTGATTTTAGTAAGGCTTTCGACTCTGTAGATCATCATCTCCTAATACATAAACTTGAACTCTTGGGCTTTTCAAATATTCTAGTTCTTTGGATTAAAGACTACCTAACTCTTAGAACTCAGAGGGTTTTATTCAAAGGGTCCGTTTCTAAGACGGTTCAGGTCACTTCAGGCGTTCCTCAGGTAGTCATCTTGGTCCTTTATTATTTATTTGTTTATAAACGATCTTCCATCGGTTATAAAGTTCTCTCGGGTTTTGATGTACGCTGATGATGTAAAGTTATGCACGTCAGCTGCAACTCCCCTAGCTGCTCAACAGCTTCAAAGAGATTTAGACAACTTTCAAATGTGGCGTAAAGTAAATTTTTTAAATCTTAATTACAGTAAATTTAAAGTAATGTAATTTTTTAGATGTTTGCCTTTTTTTAATATTTATTTTCTTGACAACAAACCACTAGACAGAATTGAATGGGTTGACGATTTGGGCATCGTTATGGACCCAAAGATTAAGTTTGACAAGCATATTTCTTCAATTTCTAATCGAGCATCTGGTGTCTTGGGCTTCATTAAGCGCTGGTCGAAGGAGTTTAACGATCCCTACTTAACAAAAACTCTGTATACTTCTCTTGTACGACCGAATCTGGAATATGGATCTTGTATATGGTTTCCGAAATACGAAATTCATCAGAATAAAATAGAATCGGTACAAAAACAATTTCTGCTCTTCGCACTTAGAGGTCTTAACTGGGACACTAACAATAATTTGCCGTCTTATCGTAGTAGACTTTTACTAATAGATCTTCCTTCTCTGAGTGATCGTAGAATAATGCTTTCATTTTCATTTTTTCACAAATTAATTAATGGTGAAATTGATTCTTCTGAATTAATTAACCAAATTAACTTTGCTGTTCCTATTAGAAATACTAGAAATTTTGTACCTATAGCTCTTCAAACTTGTAATTCTAATTATGCTCTTCATAATCCTTTTCGTATTCTGTGTTCTATTTATAACGATCTTTCCCACTTAATACACAGTGCCACTCCTACTTGCTCTTTTAAAAAGTTAGTTTTGTGTCATTTGTCTACATGTTCGCGATCATCGTAACCGCATGATAAGCGGAGCGCCCCTCGGTCGGATGGGCGGGAGGTGGGTCGCTTTGTGCGTGGGTCCGCGCGTTAACAAGCCGGTGCTTGGTTTCGTTGGGCCACTTGACTGTACTGTTCGTTAGTACATCTACGTCCAATATTCCTATCATAATATTCTTTATTTTTAAATTTATGTTTTTCTAACATAATTCTTGCTCTTTTATAAGCCTTTTCTAATCTAAACTTACTTTCTTTAGCGTTATCGTCTACATTATATAAGGGGTTAATGTTATATATTTTATTAAAATGTTGGGGCAAATTGCTTTGCTTGCCAAAAACTAATTCGTATGGACAATAATTATGTGCCATAGAAGGGGTCGTGTTGAAACAGTATACGAAATATTGAAGCCATACATCCCAATCGTTTTTATCGACTGAGATGTAAGAGCGTATATATTCGTTAAAAGTTCTATGACTTCTTTCAACTGTTTTAACGGTCTGGTGGTGGTGCGCTGTGGACGTTATGTTGTCTATTTTTAAATATTTGCACATGTCATTTATAATGGTATTTTTATATTCGGTGCCCATGTCCGTAATAAACGTTTTCATGGGGCCAAATTTTAAAATGAATTGCTCAAATATTGCTTTTGCAACAGTGTTGGCATTCTTGTTTGGTATTGGAATGGCAACGAGATATTTAGTTAAATCACAAATAAGTGTAACTGCATATTCGTTACCATTCTCGGATCTGGGTAATGGACCTATAGTGTCAACAATTACTCTATCAAAGGAACTCAGTGGTGTGTCTGTTATTGTCAAAGAAGTTTTAGTATGAACTAATGTTTTTGACATCTGGCATTTGGGACATCTACGTATGTACTCTTTTATCTGACGAGTCATGTTTTTCCAATAGTAGTGTCTTTTTACTTTGGCCAAAGTTTTTGTTATACCAGTATGTCCTCCTTGTGCGGGACTATCATGAAATGTAGACAATATTGCTTCTTTTTCTATATCTTTTGATATAATGGTCACCGGCTTGAGTAGCGCTACTCTTAATAAATTCAATTCATTATTGCCCATGTTTTTGAAATTATCTATAGAAACTTGTTCAAAGATTTTTTCATGCGGTGCCAATTTTAGTTCGCGTATATCATGCATACCGGCTTCCTTTTCGAGCCTTTGGAAAAACTGACCAAAGTCGATAACTCCATTAGTATACAGATCGCTAACGTTTATTCTTGCAATGACTTTATTTCCGTGTTTAAAATAACACAACTTTTCTTTCATATGCAAGGCCACTACTTTTCGTACGTCGTCATTCGTGATGACTTCATATACGTTGGGCTTAGAAGATTTTTCAAGATTTTTCCTAAGCAAAAGTTCTTGTATATTTCCTGCGCAGGAATTGTTTTGTCTACTTTGATGCCAGGTAGTGACTTTCAGGACTTTGTGTTGTATGTCTTTTAATTCGGATATTGTTATCCATGATAGGGCATCTGCCACGAAATTGTCTTACCCTTTAGATACTCGACTGTTAAGTCGTATTCTTCCAATTCGAGCCGCATACGCGTTAATTTGGAACTAGGGTTGATCATAGAAAATAAATAAGTTAATGGTCTGTTGTCAGTTTTCACTGTGAAGTGTTTTCCATAAATATATGGTCTAAAATGTACTATAGCCCAATGAATTGCTGCTAATTCTTGTTCCGTTGTACTCTTATTACTTTCACCCTTGTAAATGAACGTGATGCGTATGCAATTGGAAGTTGGAGTCCATTGTAGTTTTGAGTTAAAACTGCTCCACACGCATGCTTAATTGCATCCGTTATTATGCAAAATTCTTTGCTGAAGTCTGGGTATTGTTATAGTGTAGGCTGCATTAGCTTATCTTTTAGGTATAGGAATGCATTTGGCATTCAACTGTCCATTCAAAAGGAACATCTTTTTACATAATCTTGTTATGTGCCGAGAATAGTCGGCGAAGTTATTTATGAAACGTCTATAATAATTGCAAAATGCAACAAAACGTCTAGCGTTGTCCGCATCGTAAGGGACTGGGTAGTTTTTAATGACGTCGTACTTTTTGTCGTCGGGCAAGATTCCTTTATCAGTGCATTTATGACCAAGAAAGGTTACTTCATGCATAAAAAATGAGCATTTTTGTGGATGTAACTTAAGGTTGTATTTCCTACATTTGTCAAAAACATCTGTTAAATTTTTGAGCATATGTTTTTCGGAACAACCAATAACTATTAAATCATCCATATAAAGGAATGCTTGGGAAGATTCAAGGCCAGAGAATGCAACAGTCATCATTCTCTGAAATGAATTTGGCGCTATTTTTAAACCAAATGGTAATCGCGTGAAGCGATATGAGCCATTGCTCGTTGAAAATGAAGTTATATCCCTTGAACTTTCTTCAAGTTCGATTTGACGAAAGCCTGACATTAAGTCAAGGCATGAAAAGTATTTTGCTCTGCCTAGTTGATCTAATATGTCATCAATTCTAGGCAGTGGGAATTTGTCGGACAGTAATTTTTATTTACTTGACGATAGTCAATTACTAATCGCCATTTTTTTTTTTCTGAGCCTGGAAGGGCTTTCTTTGGAACTAATAAAAGTGGGCTATTGTATTCTGACACAGATGGTTCGACTATTTTGTCGTTGATCAACTTTCCAACTTGTTTTGGATTTCAGCTGGTTGGCTGTGCGGGCTTCGATAGTTTTTAATATACACTGGTTCATTGTCTTTTAGTCTCAAGTTTGTTTATAGAAATTATTTATCGTGATCGATTCGGTTTCGAGACCGAATACGTCACTATACTCGGTGCATAACTTTTTTAGTTGAGGTTTGAATTGAGGCGGAAAATTTTGGCTAGCTGAGATAAGACGTTTTCTTTTCTACTTTCTGGATTTGTTTGAACTACATCGTAGTTCGAAAGTGTTTCGTGTTGCAAATTATTAATTGTAATTAATTGATCTGAATTAGTTGTATTATGTTTGAACTACATCGTAGTTCGAAAGTGATTCGTGTTGCAAATTATTAATTGTAATTAATTGATCTGAATTAGTTGTATTTAGTAAACGGACAAACGTATTTGGGATGTTGCAATTGTGTTTGCAACATATACACCAGTCTGGATTTCCTGGTTTGGAATAAATATATCTTCTTTGAAATTGGCGTAATTTTTCGGACAATTTGAGATCTTGCTGGTAGAAGTATTGAGTTTCTACCAGAATCATATGTTATGGGAACATGAATTGGATATTGTAGATTATTGGGTCTAATTATAAACCAATCTTCTGATGGTTTGAAGTCCAGTTGGTAATTGTATTTTTTAATAAAATCAATGCCTAGTATTCCATCACATGGTATAGCGAAATCTAAATCAACTATATGAAAGTTGTGTGGAATTATATATTTACCTGTCTGTATTTCAATTGATGCTAGTCCTTTGGATTTTAAAATTTCTTTACTAATGCCTTGGATGTTTATAACATTATTAGGCTGGATGTCGTGAAAGACATCAGAAGTTTCTTTAATTATTGAAATGTCTGCACCTGTATCTATTAAGAAGATAAGTTTTTACCTGTTGACACATGGTCAAATGAAACAAATATATTGAGACTAAAATTGATTGTGTGAACTCTGGTGTATATTGTTGACTATCTAAAGGTGTTTGGGAGTTTCCCGAGGCTTCTTGGGTTACTCTGACATTATTTGTGTTGTGGCCTCTATATGAGTTGCCACGGTCACGGCCTCTAGAGGTTCCTCTATTTTGTCCTCGCCCCCTGTAATAATTTCGGTTACCGTTTTGATGGTAATTACCTCTTCCTCGGTAGTTACCTCTATTATAACCAGGGTTTGATTGTTGCTGATAGTACAGAACAGTGTTGTTCTGTCCTGTAGCCTCAGTGCAACTATTTACAAACTTGGAAATGGCATCGTTCATATATTGAACGTGCCTGCCTGCATGATAAGTTTTACCTTATCTATTGTGCAGTTCTTTGTCATTGCGTTTACAGCTTGTGTAGTGCTGTATTTGTTAGCTAAATCCATTGACAAACCGTCGTTAATGTAAGCTCCTTCAAGTGCTTTAGTCAATTTTTCCACCTCTTGGGTGTTTTGACCGGCTGTTTTTCCCTTTTGCTGAAGGTTAAGGAGCTTAGCAGATATTACTTGTACCGATTCTCCCTTAACTGAGGTTGACAACTTTGAGATGATAGCTTTGATACTTTGCTCATCACTTATTAGGTTTCTAGCATAGCCTTTCAGTTTTGTTTTATTAGGCTCACCGCATTAATTTCATGGGCGCCTTTCAATGATTCTACTAGGTCTAATGCATCAAGGAAACTTCTTAAGTTTTGAGCTTGTCCATCGAATTCTGGCAATAGAGAAGAGGCTAGCCTCAAAAATTCAACTAAATTTTGTGCCATGATGGGTTTGTCTGAATCTGTATCCTTGCCTTCTGTTTGATCCATTAGCTGAGATTTGTCAAATGTGGCTATTTTATTTACTTCATTTGGGAGAAATATGATAAGCTCATGCCTCTAATCGTTTTAAGATTTCTTGACCTTGCGTAATTTGAAGTGAATCAGCTTTGTGAGCGTTGGTAAGTATAATGTTTCTAACGTTGTTGTAAGTATTTACCAACAACTCTAAATGTTTTGACTTCGTTTCATTTGAAATCTGTGCACTTTTGTTAAGGCACTTGAAAGATTTATCAAATTCTGTTCTTTGGCTTATAACGCATTTACGTATATGATCCCAGTCCATTAAATTCGTTATATAAGAATTTTATTAAACTTTATATACGAGAATGTTAGTTACTTCAACCAGTATTGGGTTGAATGTTATTGAAGAAGTTACTTCAACATTGGTAGGGATCTGAGCACTTGTAGCTTTTGTTTTTGAGTACAATAAATTAGTGGTGAAAATACACTATTGTACGTTGCTATGAATAAGTGTTCCAATTCGTAAACACTTGTTGGGTGTTCGGAGAGCAAGAACAGATTTCTACTAGCAAATAATGGGTCTCTTTTTGTTATTTCTTTTAGTAAGCTTGTTGTCTTCATTTTGCTGTTATTTTATAAATTTTTTTGAATACTTATGCTTGAGCTAAGTCGTTGGCCCTACTTTGATATCTTCTTTTCATGCTATTTCTGTATAATTTATAAAGTTTTACTACTGAGTTATTATCATTATCGAGGCTATTATTGCAACTAAAATAAGCATGTATTGCATATCTGGTGGATTAACGTCAACTTTATTAATAACGTTGGCGGTTGAATTCACCGATTTCACATCTGCAATGCCCATTATGTTTCCTTGTGGAACTGTTTTAATTTTGAAAGTGTCTATTATTTTTATTTTTTTTTTAACTGCTCTATTCCAACATATGATCGTATATTTTTTTTTGTATTTTAAATAAAATTTTTATTTTTTTTTTTCATTTAAATTTATATATGTATTACAATTTTTTTTTTCGACTTAACTTTATGAATTTCGGCAGTTAAGATGCACGATCCTAATACACCTCACGGGTGGCGTGAAATTCCTTTACCTTTAGGTTTACAATGTCCTACCTATTTGTTAGCATAGCTTTACAGGCTATGCTGCTAATCAGGCGGAAATGGTTCCGCGCGATTTTAACAATTTTTTTTTAAATATAATAATTTTATTTAATCTAAAGATATAATTTCTAAAAATGCTGATGTCCTCTGGTTTCTTTGCTAATATGGATAATCGTCAAGCTGATGCTCCCTCGATGGCGCAGATGGCGGTCCTATGCCTTCCGCACTTTCGCTTGTCTGCTACTGATTATGCATCAGCTAATCGTCAAGCTGATGCTCCCTCGACGGCGCAGATGGCGGTCCTATGCCTTCCGCACTTTATGTGGAACTGTGCATGTATACTCGCAGAATGGAGATACAAGGGGTCCCTCGCAGTCCTTTGGGCAGCTCTTCTTTAACTTTGGGAGATCTTTGGGTGTTTAGATGTTTTAATTATTGTTTTGTTTGTATTATGTATTTCATGAGTTGAGTGAGTGTTAGTATTGGTAACGGTTCTTTGTTGTATGACTTTAGAAAGTCAAGTTCCGTTTGCAACTTATGAGCTGTTGCCCACGCTGGTGGTGGTGTACTTGAGAGTAATAGCCACTTATATGCGCTATTCTCTTTGTAATTTTATTTTTACACCACCGCGTTTCCCATACTTAACAACTCTACTCACTCAGTTTTTTTTTATTTGCTCATTTCTCTATTTTGTTGTGGTTAATTTGGCTGCTGCTGCTGCTGATGATGGTTGCTGTTGTTGTTGATAAAATGCGCGATTCGTGTTGTTGTTGCCGTTGTTGTTGTTGCCGTTTCCGTTATTGTTCACTTTTGATTTGGGTGGTTTTTGCCGCTAGACTCAATCCGAGTCACGGTCGCCATGTAATAGCATTGTTATTATATTTCTTTCTTGCATGCACAATTAATTAGAAGACTGATATTTGCATGTGTAGCTGGCACAACTGTGTCAGCTCAAGTCATTTATTGAATGTCTTTTGAAATTGAAATATATTCATAGCTTATGGTTAACATTTATAAAGTTATGCTGTTTTCAGTTAACAGCTACAAAGAGAGGGAGAGCGATTGTACTCATACGTTTGGCTAAAGTGCAAGCGCGGCGTTTCCCGTAGGGCAACGGTCTCACGCTTGCGTGGCCTTCTAAAGAGGCTTCATATTACTTACACGCGCAGACCATATGTATGTATGTGCTTTGGTATGCGCATACATACATATGTTTATGCTGAGCGTGTTTAGGTTTATTTATACTTGCAACAAAGTGTTACAAGCTGTATTTAAAATATGTTTTGAAATTAGTATATGAATACACTACAGTGGCATTGGAGGATACGGCATATTATAGTGACAAAACTTGTGTCCATACAACTCCCGCAAGCAAGACCGAGCGTGGCTATGCTTTTGATTTTGAAACAAGTCAGCTATTTCTTCATCGCGGCCATTCGTTGTAATAAACGTGTCGACGAAGCTGACTAGGTTTGCATTATTCCTAGAATTCGATGCATCGAATTGGGGTGCACCACTGAGCCAGTGCATTCCATGGCTGTGAGGTGATCCGCGGTGTTGAAATTCGATCCTCCAGTAGTAATGCGATAATGTGTATTCGTCAAATATTCAATTTTTGAACAATTTCACCATGTTCCGGAATCTATTGTCGAAATACCGCGAGCAAGTTACTGGATCCAATCGAATCAAGCGTGCTTTCTCGTTGCTCGATAAAGCTTCAACTTCTTCGTGATTCCTGTCAACTTTATCCACGAGCTTGGAAAGTATGATAAGAAGGTCCGACCACTTTGTCTCCGCTGCAGATAAAGTTATGAAAAAAGTTGGAAGTCCAACTTGTCGAATCATCGCAAAAACTTTTTTCTTTTCCGTCTCCCAATGAGCAGGAGATGAACGTATTCCTCGTAAAATGCGATATCCATCATCATGCTGCTCGAGGTTGCCAACAAAGGCTTCATCTAACACATTACCAGCTGTAATGCTGTTGGATCCAGACTTCTTTCTCAAGCATATGGAGATGGCAGATTTGATTCGGGGCAGTTCGTAAAATTTGTAAGTCCAAAGAAGCTTGTCAATTCTGGCACATCTCCTGTCGTATCGACGAATTTCTGAACGGGCGATTTTGCTGTAGGACAAAGTAAAATTCCGTTTTTTGCCCGCAGTATATCGTAGGATACGATAGTTCATCCATGGTAACATCCGACGGAAGTCTTCCTTCGCCTGGAGCCAAAGCTACGCGTTCCGTTGCGAAATTTTTATAATTTCGTTGTCTAGCAAGGTCTCTACGCTACCTGGGTTTAATTCCTCTTGCCTTTCCATATTTCTGCGTCATAGCCATCATTTTTTCTGGCAATGAGGTCGCGAGCCGTTGCCTCATCACTTGGATCTGCAATAGAAGGCACTTCTTGGCCAAGATCAACGTTGGCAATCCAGTCCTCTATTACGCTTATGTTGTACTTTCTGTACAACTCGGTAGCATTAAATACTGTAGGGCCTCAAGAATCTTTGCCGGCCGTATTGTTTCAGTCATAAGCTGTGTCGTACTTCAACCTCCTCTTTAAATGGACTTGAATGACATGTGCGTTATAAATGTTCGGGGTAACGCTGTCACTGTTTGCACCACGGAGATTGGAATATTTACAACAGCTCCTCGTACTGCACATTGCCTCTCGTAGCCCAGGGAAATGATCCTCATGAAAGGAGTGCGAGGAGATATGAGTCGTTCTTCCAAGCATGTTAAATCTTTCAAGCAGTTGGGCAATGTTTGGAAATCCAATCTCTTAGAAAGGCATATGGCGGGAAGTTTTCCGGAAGCAAATGCGCGATGACAGGTTCCTTTACATGGGTTGCTGTAGAGATTGAAAGAATTTAATTTTCTCATTCTTTGTTGCTTTTGAAGCATGTTCTGACGTTCCTCTGGAGATTGTTCCTCCCTCCTACGTCTGTTCCTTGAATTCTGTCGATTTCGCTCTATCGTGCGGTTTTCCTCGACATCCCTATGCGCCTGAGCTCTAGATTGCAAAGGATCTAATTTTCTTTCGCTTTGAATTCGCGTTTGCATACGGGTCATCCTTCTAATGCTAGTATTAGCTGCTTTTTCCACTTGACGTGCAGTCGGATCTCTTCTACGCTCTTGGTGTTGAAGAGTGTTCCGTATTTGCTCCTCGGCGCGAAGAACAGGATCCTGCCTTAGCTATTGATGTGAAAGAGTGTCCCGCCTTCGCTCCTCGGCACGAAAAACAGGATCCTGCCTTAGCTCTTGATGTGCAAGAGTGTTCCGCATTTGCTCCTCGGCACGAAAAACAGGGTCCTGCATTAGCTCTTGATGTGCAAGAGTGTTCCGCATTTGCTCCTCGGCGCGAAGAACAGGATCCTGCCTTAGCTCTTGATGTGCAAGAGTGTTCCGCATTTGCTCTTCGGCGCGAATAACAGGATATTGCCTTAGCTCTTGATGTGCAAGAGTGTTCCGCATTTGCTCCTCGGTGCGAAGAACAGGATCCTGCCTTAGCTATTGATGTGCAAGAGTGTCGCGCCTTTGCTCCTCGGCACGAAAAACAGTATCCTGCCTTAGCTCTTGATGTGCAAGAGTGTTCCGCATTTGCTCCTCGGCACGAAAAACAGGGTCCTGCATTAGCTCTTGATGTGCAAGAGTGTTCCGCATTTGCTCCTCGGCGCGAACAACAGGATACTGCCTTAGCTCTTGATGTGCAAGAGTGTCGCGCCTTCGCTCCTCGGCACGAAAAACAGGATCCTGCCTTAGCTCTTGGTGTGCAAGAGTGTCCTGCCTTTGCTCTTTCGCACGATTTCTCCTGTCCGAATGTCTGGTGGCTCGTCGAACTGCATCACGGTAACGCTCGTTCGACCTATAGTCCTCATTTTCGCGGACGTGTTGAAGGCAAGCTAGGTTCGCTGATGGGCGGTCATTGAACATTGAACTAAAAATTTTCTAAAAAAAATTCTTATGTAAGCTTAAAAAATCTAAAAATCTTGAATTATTGTCAAAAAATCGTGGGCGCTTTGTGATATATTTTTCGTGTATCGAGCGCCAGACGCTTTTACACAATAATTCAAGAATTTTTAGATTTGTTAAGCTTACATTAGAAATTAATTTTTAAATTTGTAGTTCAATGTTTTTAAAAAACGTTTATTTTTTTAGTTTTTTCAAACTATATTTATTTTTTACTTTTTAGTTCAATGTTTTTAAAATGCGTATTTTGTATTTTTTTTTCTAAACATATTTATTATAATTATTATCATTATTACTGAATATTAACTATTAAAGTTTCATCAAGATCGGTTCAGCAGTTGGCCGGAAGTCGTGTTGATATGGTAAATTTGTATGGTGGCTATATCGTGGAATGCTCCGATCGGGATGAAATTTCATAGTGAAAAAACCCGACATGATCTAAGCAATCTGTGAAAGTTTCATCAAGACTGGTTCAGCAGTTTGGCCGGAAATCGTGTTGAAACAGACAGACAGACGGACAGACGGCAAATACATGTAAATAAGTATGCAAATGTAGATATATAGGGACGCACTCACAATCTCACGGTAACTAGCATAGCTACTGAATACCCTAAATATGTTTTAAAATTTCAAAATTGTCGGGCAATCTAATATTAAAAAAAATTAGGAATAAAGAAAATGCTGATATCTTTACATTTAATTACAGATAGCGGAAATTGGCTTACCTGCGATTTAATTGATTTATGAGTTCAACAACGAACTCAGTGCAGCCAAAACGAATCTCACTTTCATCGCTGTCCTTGAGCTTATGTTTAACAGCCTTCAATTCAAATCAAACTCATAGCCTAGGTAAAACTGTCTTTCTACGTGATCACTTAAGAGCTTAATTGGATTTGCTTCTTTGCTTTGAAAGCTTTTGTTAATGCGCTGCATTTCTTCAAGAATAGGGTTTAAAAATAAAAGGTACAAATGGATGACATCGTCGTTGTACAAATCTCTTAGTATTGCAGCTTTATGACATTTTTCTGCCAATGCAGCAGTACTAAAATGAAGTTTCAGCTCATCCCGTTGCTCCAAGATTCGTTGGACTGCACTATCTATAGACAGCCACCTAGTGTCGCAAACTCGCGGAATCTTGAGTGGTGCCTGACAAACACGGACATTGTTGAAACATATTTTAGTTAGTCATCACATTGGGAAACAATATAAAAATTGCTCCAAGTTCACCTTATCATTATTTATGCTCTGGTATAACTGCCTATAAGCAATTTGTCTGCTGTAGCTTTTAGAAAACCAGGCGTTCGTTTCACTAACCATAAACTCCAGGGACTCTGGTAAGATCTGCTTACATGCTGGTTTACCGCCAATTGCGCCGAATGGCATACACATTTAATTAATATCAGGGAGGGGGTAAACTTCTTCAGTTCGGTGTACACACTTCTCTTGTTCCCAACCTTGACTTTTGCATTGTCAGTTCCAATTAGAGGTGGGCGCGGGCCTGTTTTCTGAGGCCCGGGCCCGCACGAACACGAAGTCTTCTTTTAAAGGCCCGGCCCGGCCCGGCACGACTATTTTTCACGGAGGCCCGGCCCGGCCCGAAACTAATAAATACATATATGTATGTACGTATGTACGTAAATTTAAAAGACATATGCAATTCAAGATGGATATACATATATGTATATATTTTTCTATTTACTTTTATTTTTGTAAGCTTAAATGATATTTTTATATATTTATGAGATTACATCAGGCAATGTATTGAACGAAAACGCGCTATTTCATATTTTTATTCAGGAGCAAAATTTTTTCCAAATTTGAACTTTTAAATCTGGTGCGTTTTTCGTTCAATACATGGCCCGATGTTGAAAACAGCCTTTCGCTAGTGGCCAAACTTGCTGGAATGGGGAGTATTCATTTTGCTCATATTTAAAAAAATTTAGATCCGAATTTTTCCAAAATTCCAAAATGTTGGTGCCAGAACCTGCAGAGCTGGCCAAGTAATTATCCATCTTAATGTCAATAACATTTTTCTCCACTTTTCGTTTCTTTGTGAATCTTAAGTCTAAAAATTCAGAAAACATTTCATCATCAACATTATTTGGACTTATTCTATGTTCATTTAAATCGTTGCCTTTCTTATCCCCCACTATTTCGGTGAGCATTGCTCTAACCGTGGCTAATACATCACCTTTTTTGTCCTCTGAGAGGAAATTCATCTCCTTATAAGGAGGATTTAAAAATAAGCCGACAAGATGAAAAGTTGTCGGAGCAAACCTTTTTTCCAATGCCTTTAGAGTCATTGTTTTTAAATCTTCTATTATTTATGCATCAAGTGTATAAGTACGACAAAATTTGATTAATTTTGCCGACCATAATGCAAATATTGAATTGTTGGCTCTTTTTCTGAGCTTAGTGCTTCATAGCAGTCCTTAAATGGTTTTAAAAATCCTAAAATACTTTCAAGGAGTGTGTTTGGTTACGCAGCTATCTGCGCCAAACAACAACACACGCAGTTTCATTTTAAACTAGTTCTCTTTAATCAATTATGCTCTGCGCAGCATAAGAGCAAATTAACGTAACTCTCATAATTCTTGTTTGCATATTCTATCATCGTTCGTTTTATCTTGCATGTTTTCTATTGTTTGCCCTTGGCCTTCAGCTGAGTTCAAGCTGCTGCTGCAATTTGGCAGCTAGTTAGTTCTTTTCGATCGCGCAAGAATTCAAGTCGCGGCAAGGCATTCGACGCCTGCCAATTATTTTGTTATATAATTATTGCATAGCTCAATTCGGAGTTTGCATTAAAATTGAACAATTGTAACAGTATAAATAAGTTCGGCCACGAAGGCAAATAAATTATAATTATGTTTATGCAAAATTTCGGTGAATTTATATTTATTAAATTTGTACTTTTGAAAATTCGATAGCTATTGAAAAAGCTCAATAGCTCAACATTTGGTGACCCCGACGTGATCACTCTGTATTGTTTAAACAACTTAAAACTATTTAATTTATAGAGTGATAAAAGCGCGCGCCCTCGTTTTTTACATCGTTTTCGTTGATCTCGCTTCGTTTCGCGCTCGCTTTTGCTTCAGGTGTTTGACCTGCATTGGCTCCCGCGCATTGATTCTCTTATCGCTTTTCGCTAATACAGTTGCAGCAGCCGTTTCTGCATTGTTATTGTTGGCCGTTTCTGTTGCATTCGCTTGTGTTTAAGTGTTTGCCCTCGAATTGACATTGTGACTTGTGCAGTTTGGTGGTACATTATTACCAGCTGCATTGCCAGTGACATTACGTTGTTTGATCGTCAGTGCATTTTAAACTGTAATGTACTGAAGCATAAGTGAATGCAATAAAGTGATAGTGTTTTGGCATTTACTGAACAATAAAGACAAAGCAACTGCATCCCTCAAGTGTATGTCATTCAGTGGCTCTCAAACTATATTTTGCAAGTGCGTGTACATATAAACAAATATTTCAAAATGCCAGATACTGCTGCAGTGCCGTCGCCTGGTGCAGCATTTTATAAAGCCAAAGCCAAAGCTATTAACGAGCAGGTAAAACGGTTGGCCAAAATAGTCGCTCCGGAGCAAATTGTGCATCTCAGTGAAGAAGAGTTGGCTGTTCGGCTTAAGGCTCTAGAAAATGCTCAGCAGGCATTCAACAATATGCATAATGCATTGGAAGAACTGGACTACGACGAAATCGGGAGTGATTTACGCGAATCTTTTGATGAACTTGTTGTCTTAGTGGAAGCTAGCTTTCGTCGCGAAATAAATAAGCAAGCATCACACGCTTCTGCACTTTGAGAATCAGATTGACGGTTCTCAATTTAATTCTGCCCCGCATCTGCCTGCTGCAAAACCTTCAGCATCACTCGTAGCCCAAAATCTCAGCCCCGACATTGTGCTCTTGGCAACTGCTGTTGTTAACGTTAGGAGTCACAGTGGTGTTTTGGTCCCGTGCCGTGCTCTTCTCGATTCTGGTTCGCAGGTGCACATTATTACGTCTCGATTAGCTCAACACCTCCAGCTTCGCAAACATCGGTCGCCTACGTTGATTTCTGGATTAGGGGAGTCTAGTGTTGCCTCAGAAGGCTATTCAGCAGAAATAAACTTTCAATCACGAGCATCTGATTACTCTGCTGACATCTCAGTTTTGATAGCTCCGTCTATAACTGGAAATCAGCCGAGCTACGATATTAGTACTGACCTCTGGAATATACCCTCAAATATTCGCTTGGCTGGTCCAAAGTTCTTTAAGCCGCAACAAATAGATCTGCTAATTGGAGCAGGCCTATTTTTTGAATTGTTGTGTCTGAATAGTGACAGGTGGAACGTCTTCGACAAGCCCTGCCTCATTAATGGTGACTCATTCTGTTTCGATGCCAAGCTCCAGCCCTGATCACAAGCTTGATGAGATCGTTCGTCGGTTTTGGGAGGTAGAATCCTGTTCTCGTGCAGTCAACGGATCCACCAAGGAGGAACTTGATTGTGAGGCGCATTTTCAACAAACTTTTGCTCGTTTAGGCACTGGTGAATATTCGGTTCGCCTTCCGGTCAAGCATGCTGTGGATCTAATTGGAGACTCGTATCAGCAAGCTTATCGTCGGTTCTGCAATCTGGAGCGCAAATTGGAGCGTCATCCTGAGCTAAAGTCTCAATATGCAGCATTTATCAAGGAGTATGTGGATTTAAATCACATGTCTTTGGTTGAGTCGCAAATGCTTAGTCACTGCAAATATTATCTTCCACATCATTGCGTTCTTAAGGAAGATAGCTCCACAACTAAGCTCAGAGTTGTGTTTGATGGTTCGGCCGTGTCTTCGTCTAGTTATTCCCTGAATGAAATCCTCATGGCAGGCCCAACTATACAACGCAAGCTGTTCAGTACGCTGTTGCAGTTTAGGACTTTCCCAATAGCACTGACAGGCGATATTTGCAAAATGTATAGGTGCGTTAGGATGGCTGAACCCGGTTCGTACCTGCAATGTATCCTGTGGCGTGATTCGCCGCATCAGGAAATTCAAGTCTTCAAACTGGACACCGTCACCTATGGCACGAAGCCAGCTTCCTTTCTGGCAGTTCGTTCCATGCAGCAATTGGCTATTGACGAAAAAAGATCGTTTCCTGCTGGATCCAAAGTGGTCTTGAGCGATTTTTATGTAGATGATCTCATCACGGGAGGCGACTCTGTCGAGGAAGTAGTTGACCTTATGGATCAGACAGTCAGGCTGCTCTGGAAAGGAAATTTCAAGCTTAGGAAGTGGTGCTCCAATGATCCTCGCGTGCTTCAGCAGGTTCCCGATGAGGACAAGGAGACTTTTCTAAAGTTTGATGATGGCACGGATGTCACGAAGACTCTCGGACTTGCATGGGATCCAGCGTCTGACTGTTTTCTATTTAACTTTTCTCCCATGAAAACGCATCGCAAGCCTAGCAAACGTTCTGTGCTGTCTACCATTGCTCGTTTCTATGACCCGCTTGGACTTATCGGACCCGTGGTAGCCAAGGCCAAGATCTTTTTGCAGCACCTTTGGAGAGAGCATTTAGATTGGGATGAAAGTCTTCCTGCTGCATTGCACTGTTCTTGGATTAGTTTGTGTGCGGACATTTGTAATACAGACCAAATTAAACTCCCTCGACTGGGCGTCGTTCCAAAGGGCGTCATAGAAGTGCATGGTTTCAGCGATGCTAGCATTGAAGCGTACGGTGGATGCATTTACGTCGTTTCGATAAACGAAGGAAAGCGCATAGTTCATTTGTTGTGCTCTAAGTCTCGAGTGGCACCCTTGCGAACTCTCACAGTACCAAAGCTGGAGTTATCTGCTGCTGCACTCCTCTCTCAGCTTATTCTGGAAATATCTCACAAGAACTTGTTTAATTGCAGATATTATTGTTGGTCAGATTCGGCAGTTGTCTTATCCTGGATACGGGATGAGCCTTCTCGATTCCAAACGTTTACGGCTAATAGAATATCGTTATTCCAAGAGCTAACAGCAGGAATGGAATGGCGCTACGTACCGACGGCATGCAATCCGGCAGAAATTCTTTCTAGAGGGGCAGTTCCAAGCGAACTTATAAGGTCATCGTTATGGTCGAATGGTCCCGATTTTTTAACCAAAGGAGATTGCGAATGGCCTACAACATGTCTACCAACCCAGACGCTTCCTGAGCTGCGACAAAAGGCGCTAGTTGGCGTCTCTAGATGCTCTGATGTCAGCATAGGATGCAAGTTTTTAAATTCGTTTCAAAGCCTGCGTCGTGTTTTCGGATATATTTACAAATTTCGAAATCGCATCAGACATCCCAGCCTCACAGTAGAGTGGATACATAAAGGCACCCACTTACTATTGCGGAGCATCCAGATGGCGGATCTGAGTGATGATTATAGAGCTCTTCAAGGCGGACGGGTGATCAAATCATCCAGCTCTATTGCCTCGCTTAACCCATTCCTCGATGAGTTTGGACTCCTTCGGGTTGGTGGCCGTCTAAAGCATTCGAGTCTGGATTTCGATGCTCAGCATCCCATTATTCTT
The DNA here is from genome assembly GCA_030179655.1 of Scaptomyza flava. NCBI lineage: Eukaryota > Metazoa > Arthropoda > Insecta > Diptera > Drosophilidae > Scaptomyza > Scaptomyza flava. Next base: position 971,607 of record JARNME010000022.1, read on the forward strand.
CCGAGTCGTCATCCTGTCACCCGCGCTATCATTATGCATTTTCATAGGCGTCAGCTGCATGCTGGACCTCGTTCACTGCTCGCTCACATACGGCTCCGCTATTGGCCTATTGGTGGCCGTAAGGCTGTCTCCAGCGTAACAAGCAAATGCGTCATGTGCTTTCGAGCTAAACCCGTCCTGGCTGAGACAATCATGGCGGATCTTCCCCGGGATCGTGTAAGTGGCTCGCATCCTTTCGCTGTGACTGGAGTGGACTATTGTGGACCATTTTACTACAAGAGCGAGATTCGGAACAAGGGACCAGTAAAATGCTACATCTCAGTCTTCATTTGCTTCGCAACGAAGGCAGTGCATCTCGAACTGGTTCCTGACTTGTCGACAGCAGCCTTTCTCAATGCGCTTAAGCGGTTCATGCTCACCAGATGCAAACCTTATTTCGTGGGAGCCAAAAACGACTTAGCTGAGCTCAAGCGACTCTTCCTCAGCGAGAAGCACATAGACTCTGTCCGAGAGTTTTGTGTCGCTGATGACATCGAATGGGAATTCATTCCACCTCGATCCCCACACTTCGGTGGACTTTGGGAGGCCGCGGTTAAGACAGCCAAATATCATTTTATCGATCGGTCGGGCCCTCTCTGTTGCCCCTGGATGATTTGCGTACACTCGTCTGCCACATTGGCGCAATAATAAATTCTCGACCTCTTTTTCCACTTTCAGAGCACCCTGCAGATCTGGATGTGCTAACTCCTGCGTACTTCCTTGGCACTGCACCACTCGCTTTATATCCTGAGCCTGACGTCACCGCTCTGAACGTTAGCCGCCTAGATCACTGGCAGCGTATAACATATTATCAGCAAATTTTCTGGAGACGTTGGCGCGAGGAGTATTTAACGCTTCTTCAGCAGCGATCCAAATGGAGAACGTCCCAGCCGGGCGTTCTCATTAATGATGTCGTCCTTGTAAAGGATGAAAACTTGCCACCTCTTAAATGGCCACTAGCTCGTGTGGTTGAGCTTGTTGCTGGCGCTGACGGCGTTTCTCGAGTAGCTGTTCTTAAGACGTCAACAGGAATCATCAAGAGAGCTGTGCGCAAATTATGTGCGCTTCCGAAAGAGGATGTTGCTGAAAGCCCGTGTCTTCCAACGGGGGGAGAATGTTTGGTTACGCAGCTATCTGCGCCAAACAACAACACACGCAGTTTCATTTTAAACTAGTTCTCTTTAATCAATTATGCTCTGCGCAGCATAAGAGCAAATTAACGTAACTCTCATAATTCTTGTTTGCATATTATATCATCGTTCGTTTTATCTTGCATGTTTTCTATTGTTTGCCCTTGGCCTTCAGCTGAGTTCAAGCTGCTGCTGCAATTTGGCAGCTAGTTAGTTCTTTTCGATCGCGCAAGAATTCAAGTCGCGGCAAGGCATTCGACGCCTGCCAAATTATTTTGTTATATAATTATTGCATAGCTCAATTCGGAGTTTGCATTAAAAATTGAACAATTGTAACAGTATTAATAAGTTCGGCCACGAAGGCAAATAAATTATAATTATATTTATGCAAAATTTCGGTGAATTTATATTTATTAAATTTGTACTTTTGAAAATTCGATAGCTATTGAAAAAGCTCAATAGCGCAACAGAGTGCAAAATCTAAATTTGTAATTCGCTTTAACTCATTTTTTTGAAGTATAAGAGTTTTTACTTCCTCTTTTACTTCAAAATGCTCGAAAGCATAACAAATGTAGAGTTCCAGCGTGTCTTTACATGTTGCTTCAATGTTTTTGAAAGCTTACTGTTCAGTTGCGAATGCTTAAAATATTTGACCAAAGATTTACAGTAGTCAACTAAGTCATTCAATTCCTCAATAGTGTTTTTCTCAAAATGTCATCCATCACAAGGTTTAAATTGTGGCATGCACAGGAGAGGCGTTTGTAGTCTTTAAATGCAGCAACTGCATTTGATCCATTGTCCGTCACAAATACAGCTCTGTTGATATCACCGTAGAGCTTAAAGTCCCGTAAGATGTCCTGGACATTTTTAAAAACTCCCTGATGCCTGCAGAAGACACATAAATAAGTAAACAGCAAAAGACTTTATGCGTATGTAAGTACGACATTCAATTGGAACGTGTCATCCACATAGTGGGCAGTTAGCGATATAAAATTCCGCCGTCATCACACCACATGTCGGTCGTATACGCAAGTTGTTGACCTTCCAAATTAATGATAAGTTCACTCTTCAACTTTTCATACTCCTCTTGCATGATGGTAGTGCTTAGCACTTTTCGGGATACTGCCAAACCACCGAAAGACTGCTTTCCAAATTCTGCTCCTATGTCGATAAGCGCTTGGCTATATTCGCGAAAGCCGCTACCTGCCAAATCACAAAATTTAGATAATTATTACTTAGTGCGCATACATACGTACAATAAGAAAAAGTACGCACCTTCAGTAATATTAAAAGCGTGCAAGTCTTTTGCCACTAGGGCGAGCTGCTTTCGAGCTAAAGATTCGCAAACGCGAGACGGAACAATTCGTTTCGTAAACATGTCCATTTTGGGCTGCGATTTAAGCGCCTCCTGTTGAGACACGCACTTATGCCGGCTGAGCGTGCCCGTGCCCTGTTTTGCATTAAACGCCAGCACATGTTACAGCTCCGGCAACACACAAAATCTTTATTTTTCCCATTATAATGTACACAGTCAAAAAGCTTCCACACATCACTCCTGCCTTTCTCGCTTGGCAATAGTTTAACACTATCACATTTCTTATATATGGCTTCCTGGATTATTAATTGCGACATTGTTAGATTTGTTAACATTAAATGTAATTTCACTTTTGCGCGCTTTTTTAGTGGTGAGCAATCCAGCAAAAAACTATAAGAATATCGATAATACTATCGAGCAACATTTATTATGCGATAAATAGTGGTTCCAGTACGTGAAATAATCAAAAACTAAGAGCTTATCAAAATAGTTTTAAGCCCTTTTTTGGGCTTTTCCGGCCCTTACCGGGCCGGGCCTTTTTGCTTAGGTCCGGGCCCGCACGAAGCCCGCACGAAACTCAAATTTGAGGCCCGGGCCCGGTCCGGGCCTGTGCAAGCCTGCGGGCCACAAAAAAAAAGCCCGGCCCGCGCCCACCTCTAGTTCCAATGCCTATTAGGTTGCATATGGGTAGCTCTGCATGCAAACTATCATAGATAGTTAAAGCGTCTCCACTTAGACAAAAAAGTGGATACAATTTGTGAATGTTGAGCTCTATAGTAGATTATAGATAACCCGAAAATTGATTAGATTATTGTAAAATATTCGAGTACTTGAAATGAGTTTGAAATTTACCTAGAGCTTTCGTAATGCTTATATCCGTTGGCTCATCAACCAGAAGGCTGAATTTTGCATCGCCTATGTCGCATCGAAGATCTTCTTCAAAATGTGCAGCCAACACATGTTTGATTATTCCGGTACACTTTGTACGGTGCAACTTTACCGGTGCCGCCAAAGTTGCTGTTGCACAACTCACTTAAATGGTCGACCGGTGAAATGGCAGAATGTTGGGCAATAAACATCGCCAACGCCGCTTCCTAGATAGCCGTTTCGTTCCTTGGCAGTGGTTGGAACAGAATCTTGTTTTGTTGATTAAATAGCAATGCATTGCTCAGGTGCTTTTTGTTACTATATGAGCACGAATTTTGTCAACTTTTGTGTTGATACTGCATTTGCAATATTTGAAGTAGGCTTTAAATTGGTCAGCAGAATCCCTGCACATGCAATTTTTGAAGTCAGTGTGGTTCATCCACGATTTTCGAAACTTGTGCTTTTACATTTTCTTGGGCATTTAGATTTTTGTAACTCCGTCTCCTTGCTCGAATATAAAGTGGATTGGATTCACCAAACAACAGCCGATAAGATTATTTTACAAGTGAATGGCATTAATAGAATCGATAGACAGGTACAAAGAGTTCATATTAGAGATGGCCTTATTTGCATACCCCGTAATATTGACAATATTTTGTAAATTAAAAAAAGACGATATTACTTTAAAAAAAACGAAGTTTGAAAAAGGACAGATGTGCCCGGAAAAAGCCTGCTATGGCAGCACTGGCTGTGACCCACTTGTCCTCTTCTTCCAATAGCTCCACCGTCAGCTCCTTGACATCTAAGGTTGGGCCCAGGAGAGCCTGCATGTCAAATTTATCACCTCGCTGGAATATAGTGGCGACGCAGGTTCCGCTGGATAGCTTCTTTACGCGTAAGGCCAAGTGCGTCGCCTCAGGCTCGGTCCTGTACTACTGTTGATGACGCCTCAACGACCTGGCTGTACTCTGTTGTTCGTTGTCCCTGTATTACGATTGCCTCGCGGTGGCAGGCATCGTCCTGGCTGTGCTCTGTTAATCCGTGCTCCTGTGTTACGGTCGCCTAGCGGTTGCATGCATCGTCCTTGCTGTGCTTTGTTGATCCTTGCTGCTGTGCTACGATCGCCTCGAGGTTGCAGGCATCGTCCTGGCTGTGCTCTGTTAATCCTTGATCCTGTGTTACGGTCACCTCGCGGTTGCAGGCATCGTTCTGGCTGCTCTCTGTTAATCCTTGCTCCTGTGCTACGATCGCCTCGCGGTTGCAGGCATCGTCTTGGCTGTGCTCTGTTGTTACGATCGCCTCGCGGTTGCAGCCATCAACCTGGCTGTGCTCTGTGAATCCTTGCTCCTGTGTTACGATCTCCTCGTGGTTGCAGGCATCGTACTAGCTGTGCTCTGTTTGGACAAGAGTGGCCCTCTGTGCCGCATCCTGAATATCTTTGCCTGTTCGCTGGTCACTACTGCTCAAGGCTTGGAAAGATTAGTATTAGTATTATTAGTCTATGGTTGGAAGTAGCTGCACATTAGAAGTAGACACCTGGTGGACGTAAAAAATAAAATTCTTATTGTATGTTTAAAAATAGCACTTATGGACATAAAAAACATAATAACCTTCTCTCAACCCAATGAATATCTTTTGAGTTATTTCTTATTGATTTTTTTTTTTTTATTTGTTTTTTTTGCATTTTCCTAGTGCTACAAGTTATATAAATTTTAGTTTAGTGCACTAGTCACAATTTTAATCATTAACTTAGTATCATGTATTATATATAGTAACCTATCCTATTCTTAGTTATTAGTATCAATTTTCTTTTCAAATTAAGTAATATTTCTAAGAGTATTAGTATTGTCTAATTTTTTATTGAATATATATATTATTACACTGGCTTTGAATTTGGATTTATGGTTTATCTAACTTAATGTGTCTTATAGATCTAGTTGTTTTTTTTTTATTTTATCTACTAAAGTGTGCTTTTAACTTATTACTAAATAAAGATGCGCTCTTGGTACATTTTAAATCTGACGGTAATTTGACAATTTGGTTCGTATACGTGTTAGGCTGTTAACTCTTTGTAATGAAGTAAATCTTCAAAAGTCATATAAATAGTCTGGCTTTTTGGTGAAGATAATTTTATGTAGGAGGACGAGTATCTTAAATTTTATAAAATGCGCAAATCAAGATCAGCAAGCTTCTTCTCGCAGTCAGTTCTGTGGTCAGTTCTTTTCAGCCCATACACGAACCGAGCAATGGCATCGGTATCGCATTTGCCAAGAATTTCAATGCCGTATAACAGGATGGGTATCAGTAAGGTTTTTGCGATCATGGTTCTTATTTAATTAGTAAAAATTGCTGGATCGGGGAAAGTTTTCGGAGAGCTCCATAGGTTTTCCCCACAGCTTTATTTACCTGGTCATTCCAGGTCAGGGTTCTATTAAACGTTATCCCGATATTAACGACCTTGTCAACAAAATTTATAGAGTTATTGTCTACTCTAAGTTTAGTTAGATTATCAGTATTCAGGTACTTTTATATATAACTAAACACTTAGATTTTGACGGATTTATACACAAACCATTTCCTTAGCCCACACACTAATACGTAACAGATCAGCATTACACATTTCAATACATTCATTTATTTGATAATGGGACGACTAACATACATTTGAAGATCATCAGCATACATATGTACCTCACAATTGGACAGGGCACTCGGAAAATCATTAATATAAATTGAGAAGAGGAGAGGTCCTAGTATAGAGCCCTGCGGAACTCCACGTGTTAATGACATTAAGCTTGAAGTAGCACTCTGAATTACAATGGCTTGTTTCCTATTTTTTAGGTATGAGGACATTAGTTTAATTGCGGTTTGCGAAAAATAAAGCTATTAATTTGTCTTGCCAATAGTTTTTTTTTTTTAACAGATTCACTAACGTTTGAGTGGAATAAACTTATTGAAGAGATAATCAACGCAGCAGCAGGGTTGTTTGGGTGTTAAATGCGGTAAATGCCATACCAGTCACAAATGCAGCATGCTTCAAATAGGGATTGTTGATCAATGTTTTTAAAGTCTATAAAAGTGATTGTTTGTTTTGAATATATGAAATGCATATCATAAGTCAGGAGGAGTCTCGAGTTAACTAGTGACAAGCCAAGTGACAGCATTTCATCAATTAGATGTTGTTCCTTTAGAACATTACTGTTCAAGTCACCTGTTAATATAACGTCAGTATACCTCAGTGTAAAATTCGATAACAAATCTATAAGGCTAGAGTAGTCAATATTCTTGTGTGGTCTATAAATAAAACCAACAAACAGTTTATGAATTAATTAAAATATACTTTATTGGACTGTCAACTGGCTGTTTACGTTCAACTTGACATTTTAGTCTATTCGTGGCAAATATTGCAACTCCCCCTGCGTGACAGACACGATCAGAACGATACTAGTTGTAACCAGGACAGACAATAGACGAATTCTCCAACTGAGGGACAAACCACGTTTCTGAAACACACACAATATCAACATTTGAATTTACTAACATATAGCTCCATCTTATTACATTGACTCTGACCATTTAAGTGACATATTTTAAGACCAGATTTATGTTTACTTAAAATCCTTATCATTGCTTGGCTGTTCGATCTGGGTAAATTTACATTGGGAGACATTTAAATTGATAATTAAATCCTACCAATAGCACACCTAAACTGCGTTGATATATAGAAAGCATCGAAGAGCACATATAAAAATTAAAAGCTAAAATTAAGAGATAATAATTACATCTATCATTCGAGAGAGCAGACCTACAAACAACAACCACTTAGTATAAACTAGGCACGGAAAAGATCCGCTGCTGACGTCGAGCTTTCTGCACACAGTTGAGAGAGCTGTTGCGCACTCTCTATGCAGATTGCTTCTCCTCTCTCTGTAAGCTTAACAAGGACAAGAGAGCGACGGCAAAAAACAGCCGTTAGTTGTTTTTGGTTTTTCATTCTTATCGCTTGTTTGAAGATGTTGAATTTACTTTACTAAGTTGTTCATTTAGCCGCGTGTCTCAATCCCGATCAGTTGTAGGTTACGCTGCTGCTTATTCGTGCGCCTAAAGGCCTGTTTACTCTCGACATAACTTAACATAACATAACTTAAGAGTCAGCTGACTCAATCTACCTTATGGCTCTCAATGTTAGCGTTTACTCTCAACATAACATAACTTAACAGAACATAACTTAATTTGAACCTGCAGGTTGCAGAAATAACTTAATTCGAACAGTGTTGATTTACGCGAATAGCGAACAGCTGTTCGAAATCAGTCTTGCAAAACGTTAGTCAACTACAATTAAACAACTTATTCAAAATGGATGAGCAGAAGTTAATAATTTTAGTGCAAAACCATAGTTTGATTTAGGACAAAAAGTCAAAAGAGTTTAAAAATAACATTAAAATATGAGCAGTTTGGACTGCAACTGCCACAGAACTTGGTAGCAACGTTGTATTCAAAGTGCCCCAACGAGCGGTAAATATACCGGCTGCGGCATACCCGATACCAGTATTAAAACCGGTAAAAAGAGGCCTGATTGCAAAGGGGTACGGATGCGGCAGGTGTATACGCTGCCTTGAAGATTCTCCGATGCAGATGGGGATGCCACCAGCTATCTTCCTGCCAAACTAGGTTACTCCATCTCAAAATTTGTATAAGCTGTGGAAGGGGGGCTAGGGCGGATTGGGTGGACGAGGCATCCAAATTTTTTAAGAAGATCTATGTGAAATGTCAATTGCTATCTTCATACCAAATTTGGTGACTCTAGCTTGAAGTTTGTAGAAGTTGGGGAAAGGGGGGCTGGGGGCAGTATGGGTGGGCGAGGCTTCAAAACTTTTATGCTGATTTTTGGGGGTCGTTGCCAGCTATCTTCCTACCAAATTTGGTGGCTATAGTTTCACACCTCTGGAAGATACACGCATTCCCATTGTTGACGAAGCGTTGGAGCGGACGGTGGCCGCTAAGGCAGTATTAGTGAGCGTGGCATCCAAAATTTTGATGCACTTTTTGGGGGGTCATCATCACCTATCTTGGCACCAAATTTGGTGGCTCTAGCTCAAAAACTTTGAGAGATATAGGCTTTTCTGATTTCAAAATGCGGGGGAGGCTGGAGGCGGAATAGGTAGGCGTGGATCCAAATGATGCAGTTCTTTGGGAGTCGTTCCCAGCTATCTTAATACCAAAATTGGAGGCTCTAGCTCCACAACTCTGGAAGATACAGCTATCGAATTTATCGCTTTGTCAGCCCCCCAGTTATCGTAGAGCCCCCATCTTGACACTTTAACTTACTATTGGAATTGGAAAGTTTCAAGTTTGAAGGGTGTGGAAAAACTTGCACACATACAGACGGACGAACGGACGGACCCCATGACGGACATTGCACAAATTCAATATACTCTTTACCTTCGGTATCGAGTATAAAAATCACAAGTTTATTGTAGTTTTTTGGTAAAGCTCAATTATTTATTTTCTAAATACGTGTTTCTCTTATATCTATTTATTATCATATGTTTTTATTTATTATTAATAGTCAGTTAAGAGCAGCTGACATTTAAATGAATCAAATTTAATTTAAATTAAAAATAGCTAAAATAATTACATTAAGTAAAATATAGAATAATATATAAATCTGAATATATAATTAAAAGTTAACGCTAAAGCGCTGGGAAATTCAATAAAAAATTGAGTAGTCCAACATTTGTTGCTACCCAATCAGACCAGCATTAGATTAGTAATTACTGGTTACGATTATATAAAGCAAAAAGGATCGATCTTTTTAGAACTTGAGTTGAGGCCTCTACGGAGACAAGAGAATAAAGTTTGTTATTGTCAGTACGTATAATGAACATTCATGAATTAAATAGTTGCTGAAGCAACGATCAAGGCTAAGGGGTAAAAAGTTACGTGAAGATCTAATTGGGAAATTGAATTTAATTCGACTCAAAAGAACTGATGAGTCGATTTCACCATTAAGTAGGTTAGTAATAAATAAAAATTCATTCATAGTTCTACGGTTTAACAGGGACGGAAAATAAATTAAAAGGAGTCTACTAGAATACGGGGGTAAGTCAACTCCAAGAACCCAGCTAAAACTTTTAAGGGCAAATAGAAGAAATTTCTTCTGCACAGATTCAATTCTATCCCGGTGAATCGAGTATTGTGGGGACCACACACAAGATCCTTACTCCAGGATGGGACGTACTAGGGATGTACAAAGCGTTTTAGTGGTGTAGGGATCATTAAACTTTTTGACCACCGCTTGATGAAGCCAAGGACATTAATGGCCTTATTGACCATATACGAAATATGAGCGTCAAACTTTAATTTAGGATCCAGAATAATGCTTAAATCTCTAATTTCAAACACGCGGTCAAGTGGTGAAGCATCAAGCAAGTAGTTAGCAGTATGAGGGGTACTTCTACAAAAAGATATGACTTTACATTTTGAACAATTTAAATTTAGTAAGTTAGTACGGCACCAGGCTGACAATTCACCCAAATCCGACTATAGTAAATTACACAGAGAAGCGTCATTATATGTGAAACATAGCTTCACATCATCAGCAAACATATATACTAAAGAGTTAGTAATAACTGCTGGAAGATCGTTAATACACAAATTAAATAGCAAGGTCCAAGTTGACTACCCTCGGGTACACCTGAGGTAACAAAAATAGGTTTAGATACAGACGATTTAAAAACTACTTTTTGTGTTCGGCAACACAAGTACTCCCAAAGCCACAATACGAGTTTTGCTGGATCGGTATAAACAACGTCTGTTTGCATTTTATCCTGGAACCCTTTGATAACAAGCGAAGTGAATTCATGAAGGTTAGTGGTAGTAGATCTACGCCTAACAAAACCGTGTTGATAAGGCGATATAATTGAACTACATGAGTGCTGCAGTTGAGAATATATAATTTTCAAAGACTTAAGGAATGGCGGACAACTTGAATATGCCCTTATAATATATATATGCCCTACAAGTTAAATAATTTATGAAATGGTTTACAAAGTGAATCCGCACAGTATCTGAGTATAAAACCTGGCACTCCATCAGGACCAGGCAGATAGCCTGGTTTGATAGAGTTAAGGTCACTTAGAAGCGTACACTCAGTTATAACTGGGATATACATATATGCAATTTGACGATTGAACTTGAAAAGGATAGGAATTACTGCAACTATGTAAATTCGTTGAATATACTGATTGAAAATACTCAGCAAATAGATCGGCTACTGCCTGATCAGAACTGGCTTTTGTACTATCAAGGTATACTGAGGACGGCAAGCAACAAGACTTACGTTTAGAGTTAACAAATTTATAATATAAATATAATTATTATAACAAGATGTGTTAACAAAAGAAAACAAGATTTTGCTATTAAATAAGAAGATAATTCTAAAGTGGTTCCCGATTTTTTAAATTTTTTTATAAGATTTTGTCTTTGCGTTTTTCAATTTCGATAGTTTCGAAAAACTCGTAAACCAAGGTGGCTTTTTAACACTTGAAGAATAAGTGAGGGGAACGCAAATGTCCAAAAACGAATTCAAAGTCCTTTAAAATATGGCAATGACAGTTTCTTATCACTACAAGAATAAAGACGCGACCAATTGTGGCACTCCAACAACACTCGTTTCCTCTTATCCTCATCGATGCACAGCTTCCAGGGGATGTATTCGTCGTCATCCGCACGGTGTCCGAGGTGTCTATAGAGTTGACCGTTCTCTTCCATATAATCGGCGTATTTCACTGGGTCTTTAGCCATCTTTTCTTTCATCCTCTCGATCCACTTGCCGGACGATTTTTCCTGTACCGCTTGTTGAAAGTTCTCCACGGGTTGCCGGGATAAGGCGTCCGCTACTACGTTGAGCTTCCCTCGTCTGTACCGTACGTCAAATTGGTACTGCTGCAGCTCCAGTGCCCAGCGCGCTATCCTCCCCGACGGGCTCTCGATCGAATTCAACCATTTCAAAGCCATATGGTCGGTTACTACCTCGAACCGATATCCTTCCAGGTAGCATCTCATCTTCCGGATTGACCATACTATAGCCAGACACTCCTTTTCGGTCGCTGAATAATTTTCTTCAGCCTTATTCAGTTTCCGACTCGTGTAAGCTATCACGCGCTCCTGTTGATCGATCGTCTGTGTGAGTACCGCCCCGAGGCCAAAATCGCTGGCGTCCGTCTGCAGGACAAATTTTTCTGCATAATCCGGACAGGCCAGGACCGGTGCGGTCGTCAAGCTATGTTTGAGGGTCTCTAGCGCTGCCTGTTGTTCCTCTCCCCATGACCATTTCATAGATTTTTTAATAAAGCTGTGTTCGGTTGCACCACTGTAGCGAAATTCGGCACGAATCGTCGATACCAGGAGGCCATGCCCAGACAACGTCGCAGCTCCTTACAATTGGTTGGGGCCTTCAAGTTCTGGATCGCTTCTACTTTGGCGGGGTCGGTTTTGATCCCGTCGCCGCTCACTATGTGTCCCAGGTATATCAGCTCCTTCTGAAAAAACAGGCACTTCTTACGATTCAGCTTCAAGTTGGCCGCTCTCAAACGCCTGAAGACTTCCTTCAAATTTGTCACGTGCTGCTCCTTCGTCGCTCCGATTACTATTATGTCGTCCAGATAGGCAAATGCATGTGGCTCCATATCTGGTCCGATAGCCGTATCCAAGCTCGTTGGAATGTTGCACACGCCGAGTGCAAACCGAAAGGCATTACGCGCCACTGGAATAAACCTCTACCGGGTACCGTAAATGCTGTACACTCCCGACTATCCGCAGCCATGGGAATTTGCCAGTAACCGTGCTTGAGGTCGAGCGTTGAGATGTATCGCGCGTGTCTCAATCGCTCCAAAATGTGATTAATCCTGGGTACGGGGTATGCATCCGGCAAGGAATGTGCATTGAGTTGCCTATAGTCGAAGCACATCCGCCACTCGCCTGTTTTCTTTTTAACTAGCACAATCGGGGCACTGTGCGGGCTGCGGGAGGGCTCTATCGCGTCGGCTCGAAGCAGTTCGTCTACCTGATCGTTGATCACCTGTTGCATCGCAGGGTTTTTGGGGTAGTACCTCTGCTTAATCGGCTTGTCGTCCCTCATGATGATCCGGTGCTCAGCTACGTGTGACACCCCTTGCAGCTCGTCAAAGAGGGCCAATTCCGCTTTCAGTATTTCCTTTATCTCTGGTTCCTAGTCCTCTGGCCACTCGTTTTCCCTGTTTTCGACGCTTTCCACCGGTGTTATTGCGGGGCCGGGTAAGACGCACCCTCCTACCTCGCCGAACCGTTGTACTCCTGCCGTTGTCGCGTCCACGCTGTCTCCTCGAACCGTTCCCACGGCGATGCTGGGCTGAGGTACCGCAGGGGCATCCTTCTCCTGCCTTGATCCGCCGTCCTCCTCCGGTTTGCTCACAACTGGCTCACGTTCCATTAGGACCTGCTCCTCCTCTATATCTGGTACTTCCACAGCTTCCAAAATTAACCTAGCCTTGCCACATTCGATGGTCGTCCCCACCCGGCACAACAAGTCTATCCCTAGTATAATGTTGTCTAGCATCGAGGGCATCACGAGCATACTCACCGTGACCTCTGTCCCCGCTAGACCAACTTTTACCCTCAATAGCTTCTTTACCTCTAAGGTGGACCCATCGGCTAGGCGAATCTTCGCGCAGGCGTCCAGCATCTCGCCCCCGCTGGTCACCTTGCGGGAAAACTCCTCACTAATAAAACTCCTAGTCGCCCCTGTATCTACTGTCGCAGTCGCTACTTGGTCCCCGACTCTTACAGTAGCGACTACCCGCCCGCGACTATTTTCCCAGTGTAAAAAACTTTTAACTTGTCACTGTCTGTCGCGGTTATTCCTTTTATTACAAAAAAAATGTTGTCCACGGCATTACGAATTTTATATATTTTTTGTTTGCAGTTTAATAAAAAAAATGTTTCCCTATGTTAACTGGTCACTGTTTATGGCGGTTATTTTATTTTATTGCGAAAATAAAAGAATCTCTTTTTTTTTATCAATGGTATCAAGAATTTTTTTTTCGGTATAAAAAAAAAAAATTCTCTTAGCAAGTCACTGATTATCCCGGTTACTCTATATATATATATATATAATATATATATTTTTTTTTTTATTTCATTTTTTCATTTTTTTTTTTTTTTTCTTTATTTTCCACCACTGTACGCTTATACAGTCGACCAGAACCGATGGGACAACTCCGCACTCAACACAATAGTCAGTATTAATTTTTTTTGATTTTCGCGGTCGAAACCCACTGTGCGATGCGACCGCGACTTTGCAGCTGCCTGTACCAGCTACTGTCACGCCGTTCGTTGAACGCTCACGCACTTTGCCGACACTTTCGTTGCGCCGCAGGTGTTCACTTATGCACAGCCTCGAACGCGAACCGCTAGTTTGATCGGTGAGTCTTCTTTCACCGTCAACTTCGTTGCGCCGCAAATGTTGCTAAGGCAATGCTTCTCGAACGCGAACAGTTATTCTTATCTGCACTTGCCTTACGCCGTCATTTTCGTTGTGCCGCGACGATTGCACAAAACCACGCTCGAAAACCGTTCTCGTTGGCCACTTGTAAAGCAGGGTATCGTCGGGTATACCCGCACTTCACTTTACGCACCTTCCTTCCACACTTGTTGGTGATATTTCTGGGGCTTTACTACCAGATTATACCACACCTTTGCACTTTAGAGTCCCTGCTCGGGCGCCACTTGTAAAGGAGTAATTTAGCCGGGGTATAAACTCAGTCTAGCCAGGTACACTACACAAGAATATTTATATATTTTTGGTGGGACTCTAAAGGCCCAACCAAACGATGCTTGCGTGCTTCGCGTCTCGGAAGAGAACTGAACGAACAGCATTGAGCATGAAAGCCTATGACCATACGTTGCTTAAGTGCTTTGTCTCTTCTTCTTCTTTCTTTTTGCCAACCATTGTTGCCACATGTTCTTTTTTTTATTCCATTAAAAAATAAATGGTAACATTTTATGTAATATTATGTTAAAAATAAAGATAACACAAGGTTTATAGAAATAGTATATTATATCAATATGTTTCTAAGCAATAAAATGAAGATCTAACAATTATTTTAAATATTTTCCATATAATAAAAAAACAGCGACAGCTCTAGAGCACAAAGCATCGAAGCATGTTTTCAATGATTGAACTCATGCTTAGGCGCTTAAGCATTCGTTAAAAAAACAAAACTCAACGAAACCGTGCGTAAGCATCGTTTGGGCAGATACACGACGTAGCATATGTTGAAACTTTGCTAACTTCGATGCTTTGCGCGAGCAAGCATCGTTTGGTTGGGCCTTAACGCGCGCGGTTTTACAAGTTGGAAGTAGAAACGCTGGCGTCGACACCAACGCGACAGCCGGCACACTCAGTAGCCAGAGTATAAGGCCACTCGACTTGACTCGCGTACGCGCGTGTACAAAAAACAAAGAAAAGAAATAGAGCGAAAGAAAACACACAGCAATTGTACTCCACTGGGTCACGGACTTACCGGCGACCAATTTATTCAGTTGTTATCAAAGATTATTAAACCTAAACCTAACAACATATATATACTTATATATATGAACTACCGCGAACTATCCCCTCTCACCTTATCTTTACTGAACTCTATATCTTTTCTACTAACGCTTTAACTACTTCTAAGCGCGTACACGTCCTCTCACTTTTTGATCGCAGCTGGCGCGCTGCATCTAGCGACTCTGCGTTTTGGGGCGGTTATATTTAAATTCTTAAGCGTCAATCAAAAGTGTGTAACTCCAATAAATCTAAATACTCTCGCTCCTTGCGTTTATTAAATATAAATACTGCGCACTCCTTGCGTCTAACAACTATACCTGCAGCTCGAACAACCCATGCGCTTCTTGCGACTCAAAAATTATAAATATAATACAAAAATGTAAACTAAATCAACAATGCGCTCCTTTGCGACCTTAAACTATAAATATACTATGATAAATAAAACTAAATCAAATAACTAATAACTATAACTCTTTGTAAACTAAATCAACAATGCGCTCCTTTGCGACTTTAAACTATAAATATAATATGGTATAACTATTTGTGAAGGGGCCGACGCGGCCTACTGTTACGGTGACAGTTACGTGCCCGAATGCGTTCCTTGTCACGCCGTGCGTCTCTCCGTCCAACTCCACCGTAAACCTGGACCTTCGGGCTCTCGACGTGCAGTTTGACAACGCCTCTGATATGACCGCGACCGCGGCGTCGGTGAGTTCGTCCTCATCGGGGAATACTGCCCAATTGGCGGGACGTATCGCCCACGTTTTTGGCGGTAGTACTTGCCCCTGGAATGGCGGCTCGGTCATCTTCGCCGACTCTAATTCGGCCACCACGGATTCCAGGCCCTCCTCCCACAAGTCGAGGACGTCCTTGGGCGGAACGACTGCTCTTCGCTCCTCCTCGCTCGTTCCTGCCATGTCTTGTACACCCCTTCCAGCTGCGGGTGTTCCCTCAATGGGTCTGCTACCACGCTGAGCTCCACCGGTGGGTGTCCGATCGGTTGCCGGGCGTTCGGGTTGTGGCGCGGCTTCCTCGGCATCCGGGCTCGGTGCTCGGAAGCCTGGTATTTTCACGAACACTGTGGAAGTCTCCACCGTCATAAAAATGATTCCACCCTCCAGGACGCAGGCTGTCTCTTTTCGGTGGTGGTGCAGCGTGTGCCTATACGTCGAAGTAGTCGGGTTGTGCTGCTCTCGTTCGAGACCCTCGGTGGTGCCCTCGCTATCCTCCTCGTCACCGCTGCTGATCACGTACCGGAGTTGTCCGCTCATCTTGGGTATTCTGTGGGTTTATAAACACAATCGGTTAGTCTTAATTTATGAATTCAAATTTGGTTAGTGTTAATAAAAAGAGAATGAAAGGATTAATTAAAACTGTGACAAGTCTGCTCTTTGTCAGATGCTCGGTCGGTCTGGTCATCTTCTCCGTGCTCCTCTCCCTCTTCATAGAATGGCTTCAGTTGCGCAATGCTGGCGAGTTTGCTCTTTCTTTGTCCTTCTTTTACCAATCGCACGATATTCGGTGATACGAACTTTTTCACGAGGAATTGGCCATCGAACTTGGGAGCGAGTTTCGCCGCGAAACCTTCACTGGCTTTAGAGAGTTGGTGTGATCTCAGTAGCAACAACGTTTTGAGTCCTGGTCTCCATTCTCTTCTCCTGAGGTTATAGTTCCTCCGTTGGTCCTTCGACGCTCTCTGTAAATTTGTCTGTACGATACTGAAAACTTCCTTTAATCTTCTTGCCCGGTCTTCTGGTGCTTGCGGCATGCTTCCGGATCCGGGTGTCTTCTCGTCGTACAAGGAAGCTGGTAAGCGGGGCTCTCTCCCCTGCATCAGAAAAGCCGGTGAAAGTCCTGTAGAGTCTGCCACACTGGAGTTAACCGCCAACGAAATTTCCGGTAACAATTCGTCCCAAGAACTTTGGTGACCTTCTATAAACTGCGCGATCATCGTCTTTACTGTACGATTGGTCCTTTCTGTCGGGTTTTCTTGTTGACAATATGGGGCAGTATGCTGCAATTCTACGCCCAACGAGTTCAAAAACGAATTAAAATTCCGGCTCGTAAACTGTACACCGTTGTCGCATACAAACTTCCTGGGTATGCCAAAACGACATAATACACGCTCACGGAACGCCTTCTGCAGTTGGGCCGCTGTCGCTCGCTTCAAGGGGACCAGCTCGACCCATTTTGAAAACGCGTCATGGAATACCAGGAGCATCGTGTTCCCGTGTTTCGAGCGCGGTAAGGGCCCTACAAAGTCGGCGCATAGTACAGCCATGGGCTCGGCCACCTGTCGCGTCAACATCTGTCCAGCCGGCTTTACTTGTTCCGTCTTAAACCTCTGGCACGACTCGCAGTACTTAACCTACTTCGCCGAATCTCGGAACATTCCAGGCCAGTAGTAGCGTTGTGCCAGACGCATTATCGTCTTCCGTACTCCTTGGTGCCCGGCCGCTGGTGCGTCGTGGCACTCCAACAACACTCGTTTCCTCTGATCCTCATCGTTGCACAGCTTCCAGGGGATGTATTCGTCGTCATCCGCACGGTGTCCGAGGTGTCTATAGAGTTGACCGTTCTCTTCCATATAATCGGCGTATTTCACTGGGTCTTTAGCCATCTTTTCTATCATCCTCTCGATCCACTTGCCGGACGATTTTTCCTGTACCGCTTGTTGAAAGTTCTCCACGGGTGGCCGGGATAAGGCGTCCGCTACTACGTTGAGCTTCCCTCGTCTGTACCGTACGTCAAATTGGTACTGCTGCAGCTCCAGTGCCCAGCGCGCTATCCTCCCCGACGGGCTCTCGATCGAATTCAACCATTTCAAAGCCATATGGTCGGTTACTACCTCGAACCGATATCCTTCCAGGTAGCATCTCATCTTCCGGATTGACCATACTATAGCCAGACACTCCTTTTCGGTCACTGAATAATTTTCTTCAGCCTTATTCAGTTTCCGACTCGTGTAAGCTATCACGCGCTCCTGTTGATCGATCGTCTGTGTGAGTACCGCCCCGAGGCCAAAATCGCTGGCGTCCGTCTGCAGGACAAATTTTTCTGCATAATCCGGACAGGCCAGGACCGGTGCGGTCGTCAAGCTATGTTTGAGGATCTCTAGCGCTGCCTGTTGTTCCTCTCCCCATGACCATTTCATAGATTTTTTTAATAAAGCTGTGTTCGGTTGCACCACTGTAGCGAAATTCGGCACGAATCGTCGATACCAGGAGGCCATGCCCAGACAACGTCGCAGCTCCTTACAATTGGTTGGGGCCTTCAAGTTCTGGATCGCTTCTACTTTGGCGGGGTCGGTTTTGATCCCGTCGCCGCTCACTAGGTGTCCCAGGTATATCAGCTCCTTCTGAAAAAAACAGGCACTTCTTACGATTCAGCTTCAAGTTGGCCGCTCTCAAACGCCTGAAGACTTCCTTCAAATTTGTCACGTGCTGCTGCTTCGTCGCTCCGATTACTATTATGTCGTCCAGATAGGCAAATGCATGTGGCTCCATATCTGGTACGATAACCGTATCCAAAGCTCGTTGGAATGTTGCACACGCCGAGTGCAAACCGAAAGGCATTACGCGCCACTGGAATAAACCTCTACCGGGTACCGTAAATGCTGTACACTCCCGACTATCCGCAGCCATGGGAATTTGCCAGTAACCGTGCTTGAGGTCGAGCGTTGAGATGTATCGCGCGAGTCTCAATCGCTCCAAATGTGATTAATCCTGGGTACGGGGTATGCATCCGGCAAGGAATGTGCATTGAGTTGCCTATAGTCGAAGCACATCCGCCACTCGCCTGTTTTCTTTTTAACTAGCACAATCGGGGCACTGTGCGGGCTGCGAGAGGGCTCTATCGCGTCGGCTCGAAGCAGTTCGTCTACCTGATCGTTGATCACCTGTTGCATCGCAGGGTTTTTGGGGTAGTACCTCTGCTTAATCGGCTTGTCGTCCCTCATGATGATCCGGTGCTCAGCTACGTGTGACACCCCTTGCAGCTCGTCAAAGAGGGCCAATTCCGCTTTCAGTATTTCCTTTATCTCTGGTTCCAAGTCCTCTGGCCACTCGTTTTCCCTGTTTTCGACGCTTTCCACCGGTGTTATTGCGGGGCCGGGTAAGACGCACCCTCCTACCTCGCCGAACCGTTGTACTCCTGCCGTTGTCGCGTCCACGCTGTCTCCTCGAACCGTTCCCACGGCGATGCTGGGCTGAGGTACCCCAGGGGCATCCTTCTCCTGCCTTGATCCGCCGTCCTCCTCCGGTTTGCTCACAACTGGCTCACGTTCCATTAGGACCTGCTCCTCCTCTATATCTGGTACTTCCACAGCTTCCAAAATTAACCTAGCCTTGCCACATTCGATGGTCGTCCCCACCCGGCACAACAAGTCTATCCCTAGTATAATGTTGTCTAGCATCGAGGGCATCACGAGCATACTCACCGTGACCTCTGTCCCCGCTAGACCAACTTTTACCCTCAATAGCTTCTTTACCTCTAAGGTGGACCCATCGGCTAGGCGAATCTTCGCGCAGGCGTCCAGCATCTCGCCCCCGCTGGTCACCTTGCGGGAAAACTCCTCACTAATAAAACTCCTAGTCGCCCCTGTATCTACTGTCGCAGTCGCTACTTGGTCCCCGACTCTTACAGTAGCGACTACCCGCCCGCGACTATTTTCCCAGTGTAAAAAACTTTTAACTTGTCACTGTCTGTCGCGGTTATTCCTTTTATTACAAAAAAAATGTTGTCCACGGCATTACGAATTTTATATATTTTTTGTTTGCAGTTTAATAAAAAAATGTTTCCCTATGTTAACTGGTCACTGTTTATGGCGGTTATTTTATTTTATTGCGAAAATAAAAGAATCTCTTTTTTTTATCAATGGCATATCTTAGCAAGTCACTGATTATCCCGGTTACTCTATATATATATATATATAAATATATATATTTTTTTTTTGATTTTATTTTTTCATTTTTTTTTTTTCTTTATTTTCCACCACTGTACGCTTATACAGTCGACCAGAACCGATGGGACAACTCCGCACTCAACACAATAGTCAGTATTAATTTTTTTGATTTTCGCGGTCGAAACCCTTTGTGCGATGCGACCGCGACTTTGCAGCTGCCTGTACCAGCTACTGTCACGCCGTTCGTTGACCGCTCACGCACTTTGCCGACACTTTCGTTGCGCCGCAGGTGTTCACTTATGCACAGCCTCGAACGCGAACCGCTAGTTTGATCGGTGAGTCTTCTTTCACCGTCAACTTCGTTGCGCCGCAAATGTTGCTAAGGCAATGCTTCTCGAACGCGAACAGTTATTCTTATCTGCACTTGCCTTACGCCGTCATTTTCGTTGTGCCGCGACGATTGCACAAAACCACGCTCGAAAACCGTTCTCGTTGGCCACTTGTAAAGCAGGGTATCGTCGGGTATACCCGCACTTCACTTTACGCACCTTCCTTCCACACTTGTTGGTGATATTTCTGGGGCTTTACTACCAGATTTTACCACACCTTTGCACTTTAGAGTCCCTGCTCGGGCGCCACTTGTAAAGGAGTAATTTAGCCGGGGTATAAACTCAGTCTGGCCAGGTACACTACACAAGAATATTTATATATTTTTGGTGGGACTCTAAAGGCCCAACCAAACGATGCTTGCTTGCTTCGCGTCTCGGAAGAGAACTGAACGAACAGCATTGAGCATGAAAGCCTATGACCATACGTTGCTTAAGTGCTTTGTCTCTTCTTCTTCTTTCTTTTTGCCAACCATTGTTGCCACATGTTCTTTTTTTATTCCATTAAAAAATAAATGGTAACATTTTATGTAATATTATGTTAAAAATAAAGATAACACAAGGTTTATAGAAATAGTATATTATATCAATATGTTTCTAAGCAATAAAATGAAGATCTAACAATTATTTTAAATATTTTCCATATAATAAAAAAACAGCGACAGCTCTAGAGCACAAAGCATCGAAGCATGTTTTCAATGATTGAACTCATGCTTAGGCGCTTAAGCATTCGTTAAAAAAACAAAACTCAACGAAACCGTGCGTAAGCATCGTTTGGGCAGATACACGACGTAGCATATGTTGAAACTTTGCCAACTTCGATGCTTTGCGCGAGCAAGCATCGTTTGGTTGGGCCTTAACGCGCGCGGTTTTACAAGTTGGAAGTAGAAACGCTGGCGTCGACACCAACGCGACAGCCGGCACACTCAGTAGCCAGAGTATAAGGCCACTCGACTTGACTCGCGTACGCGCGTGTACAAAAAACAAAGAAAAGAAATAGAGCTAAAGAAAACACACAGCAATTGTACTCCACTGGGTCACGGACTTACCGGCGACCAATTTATTCAGTTGTTATCAAAGATTATTAAACCTAAACCTAACAACGTATATATACTTATATAAATGAACTACCGCGAACTATCCCCTCTCACCTTATCTTTACTGAACTCTATATCTTTTCTACTAACTCTTTAACTACTTCTAAGCGCGTACACGTCCTCTCACTTTTTGATCGCAGCTGGCGCGCTGCATCTAGCGACTCTGCGTTTTGGGGCGGTTATATTTAAATTCTTAAGCGTCAATCAAAAGTGTGTAACTCCAATAAATCTAAATACTCTCGCTCCTTGCGTTTATTAAATATAAATACTGCGCACTCCTTGCGTCTAACAACTATACCTGCAGCTCGAACAACCCATGCGCTTCTTGCGACTCAAAAATTATAAATATAATACAAAAATGTAAACTAAATCAACAATGCGCTCCTTTGCGACCTTAAACTATAAATATACTATGATAAATAAAACTAAATCAAATAACTAATAACTATAACTCTTTGTAAACTAAATCAACAATGCGCTCCTTTGCGACTTTAAACTATAAATATAATATGGTATAACTATTTGTGAAGGGGCCGACGCGGCCTACTGTTACGGTGACAGTTACGTGCCCGAATGCGTTCCTTGTCACGCCGTGCGTCTCTCCGTCCAACTCCACCGTAAACCTGGACCGTCGGGCTCTCGACGTGCAGTTTGACAACGCCTCTGATATGGCCGCGACCGCGGCGTCGGTGAGTTCGTCCTCATCGGGGAATACTGCCCAATTGGCGGGACGTATCGCCCACGTTTTTGGCGGTAGTACTTGCCCCTGGAATGGCGGCTCGGTCATCTTCGCCGACTCTAATTCGGCCACCACGGATTCCAGGCCCTCCTCCACAAGTCGAGGACGTCCTTGGGCGGAACGACTGCTCCTCGCTCCTCCTCGCTCGTTCCTGCCATGTCTTGTACACCCCTTCCAGCTGCGGGTGTTCCCTCAATGGGTCTGCTACCACGCTGAGCTCCACCGGTGGGTGTCCGATCGGTTGCCGGGCGTTCGGGTTGTGGCGCGGCTTCCTCGGCATCCGGGCTCGGTGCTCGGAAGCCTGGTATTTTCACGAACACTGTGGAAGTCTCCACCGTCATAAAAATGATTCCACCCTCCAGGACGCAGGCTGTCTCTTTTCGGTGGTGGTGCAGCGTGTGCCTATACGTCGAAGTAGTCGGGTTGTGCTGCTCTCGTTCGAGACCCTCGGTGGTGCCCTCGCTATCCTCCTCGTCACCGCTGCTGATCACGTACCGGAGTTGTCCGCTCATCTTGGGTATTCTGTGGGTTTATAAACACAATCGGTTAGTCTTAATTTATGAATTCAAATTTGGTTAGTGTTAATAAAAAGAGAATGAAAGGATTAATTAAAACTGTGACAAGTCTGCTCTTTGTCAGATGCTC
Source organism: Scaptomyza flava (assembly GCA_030179655.1). NCBI lineage: Eukaryota > Metazoa > Arthropoda > Insecta > Diptera > Drosophilidae > Scaptomyza > Scaptomyza flava. Next base: position 994,321 of record JARNME010000022.1, read on the forward strand.
GGTCAGGCTGGTCATCTTCTCCGTGCTCCTCTCCCTCTTCATAGAATGGCTTCAGTTGCGCAATGCTGGCGAGTTTGCTCTTTCTTTGTCCTTCTTTTACCAATCGCACGATATTCGGTGATACGAACTTTTTCACGAGGAATTGGCCATCGAACTTGGGAGCGAGTTTCGCCGCGAAACCTTCACTGGCTTTAGAGAGTTGGTGTGATCTCAGTAGCAACAACGTTTTGAGTCCTGGTCTCCATTCTCTTCTCCTGAGGTTATAGTTCCTCCGTTGGTCCTTCGACGCTCTCTGTAAATTTGTCTGTACGATACTGAAAACTTCCTTTAATCTTCTTGCCCGGTCTTCCGGTGCTTGCGGCATGCTTCCGGATCCGGGTGTCTTCTCGTCGTACAAGGAAGCTGGTAAGCGGGGCTCTCTCCCCTGCATCAGAAAAGCCGGTGAAAGTCCTGTAGAGTCTGCCACACTGGAGTTAACCGCCAACGAAATTTCCGGTAACAATTCGTCCCAAGAACTTTGGTGACCTTCTATAAACTGCGCGATCATCGTCTTTACTGTACGATTGGTCCTTTCTGTCGGGTTTTCTTGTTGACAATATGGGGCAGTATGCTGCAATTCCACGCCCAACGAGTTCAAAAACGAATTAAAATTCCGGCTCGTAAACTGTACACCGTTGTCGCATACAAACTTCCTGGGTATGCCAAAACGACATAATACACGCTCACGGAACGCCTTCTGCAGTTGGGCCGCTGTCGCTCGCTTCAAGGGGACCAGCTCGACCCATTTTGAAAACGCGTCATGGAATACCAGGAGCATCGTGTTCCCGTGTTTCGAGCGCGGTAAGGGCCCTACAAAGTCGGCGCATAGTACAGCCATGGGCTCGGCCACCTGTCGCGTCAACATCTGTCCAGCCGGCTTTACTTGTTCCGTCTTAAACCTCTGGCACGACTCGCAGTACTTAACCTACTTCGCCGAATCTCGGAACATTCCAGGCCAGTAGTAGCGTTGTGCCAGACGCATTATCGTCTTCCGTACTCCTTGGTGCCGCTGGTGCGTCGTGGTACCCCAGGGGCATCCTTCTCCTGCCTTGATCCGCCGTCCTCCTCCGCTTTGCTCACAACTGGCTCACGGTCCATTAGGACCTGCTCCTCCTCTAAATCTGGTACTTCCACAGCTTCCAAAAATAACCTTGACTTGCCACATTCGATGGTCGTCCCCAACCGGCACAACAAGTCTATCCCTAGTATAATGTTGTCTAGCATCGAGGGCATCACGAGCATACTCACCGTGACCTCTGTCCCCGCTAGACCAACTTTTACCCTCAATAGCTTCTTTACCTCTAAGGTGGACCCATCGGCTAGGCGAATTTTCGCGCAGGCGTCCAGCATCTCGCCCTCGCTGGTCACCTTGCGGGAAAACTCCTCACTAATAAAACTCCTAGTCGCCCCTGTATCTACTGTCGCAGTCGCTACTTGGTCCCCGACTCTTACAGTAGCGACTATCCGCCCGTCTTCCACTCTTAAAGGGTATTCTAGGTTCGGGACTGGTTCACGTCGGCCCCCAACGGGCCCCGTCCCGGATGGTGCCGCATATCGTTTCCCGCCCTTGACTGCTGACAACAGTGGCTGGTATTGACCCCCTTGGCCCCACACTGCCGACAAAACTGTACTCGTGGATTGGGGCACTCCTTGGCAAAATGTCCCTCTTGCGAACAGTTATAGCATAGCCTCTTCCCGCCTAGAGCTCTCGACTGCTCTTGGCTGATCATCCCGTTTGAAATTACTCCCGTATATCCAAGCGGTGGCGTATTCCCCAAGTTACCGCTTGACCCTGGCTGTGGTTGCGTCCGGAAAGGATTAAAATGTTTGGCGGGGGCTACCTCACCGGCTAATCCGTCCGAATACGTACTACCCCCGGTCATACCTCGTGCTGCACGCTCGCGACTTTGTTGACTTACGTTCTCGTACTCGGCTGCCATCTGAGTTAGCTGCGCCAGAGAGGAGAAGTACCCTCTACGAATGTACAAACGGTACTCGGGTGCCAAATTCTCGTATACCCTATGCAATTCTTGTTCTGCCCTGTACCCCGCGTGGTACATCATACCCCGCAGCTCGAGCAAGTAGTCCTTGAACGGCTCGTTATCATGTTGCCGTCGTGCCCGGATACTGTCTTCTAACCTGTCGAAATACTGGGGCGGTAGAAAGAACTCCAAGAACTCGGCTTTAAATGTCGCCCAAGTCGCGTCCCTTAGCCTACTTATTGATAGCCACCGCGCGGCCTTGCCCGTTAGAGCCTATTGCCCTCGGCAACCGGTCTAAGCCTATGTCGTATGACAACGCCCTGTCCTCAATCGCCTCCAGGAAAACTAATGGGTCGGTGCACCCATTGAACAGGATACCCCACTTCCGGACTAGTTCGGGGACGACCATCCCGTTCCTAGGGGTACTATAGGTATCACTAGAATTAAGATGGGGGTTCGCCTGTCTCACCGGGGTATCTTCCCCGGATGCCAGAGGCGACCCTACTCGTATATCGGGGATACATGCTGTATTCTGTGGGGAAAATTCGTTATAAATCGTACTGTTGGAGGGCGGACGCAAATGTTCCGTGCCACCGGTCTGTATTGATGGGATTGCCGCATCTGATTCAGATTTCTGCCTGGGTCGTATTCCTCCAACAGAAGTGGCAGTCCGTGTAGGCGACACTGGGATCTTTGCGAACCGCAACTCCCATTCCGCTAACCGGGCCTATATATCGGTGGTATGACCACCTTGCCTTATGAAAGTACATACCAGCTTCCGGTAGTCAGTTACCGTGGCACACTTTTCCAATCCGAGCTCCCGGACGATATCCTCTAGATCCTCCTTGTGGCAGTGTCAGACCCATTGCACACCCACACCGGGGTTGCTGCTTTCTACGACCTCCACTCGGGTGGGTTCGATAGTCTTGGGTTTCTCCATTTAACCGAAAAAACGAACGCAAAAAAAACTGTCCCGCTTCGCAAAAATTTGCACTCTTAATCTGGCACGGTTTATCGCGGTAACCGTTTTGTTACGAAATTTAAAAAAAATGTTCCCGAATTTTTGCCCAGTGTAAAAAAAAAACTTTTAACTTCTTACTGTCTGTCGCGGTTATTCCTTTTATTACAAAAAAAAATTTTGTCCACGGTATTACGAATTTATATATGTTTTTTTTGCAGTTTAATAAAAAAAATGTTTCCCTATGTTAACTGGTCACTGTTTATGGCGGTTATTTTATTTTATTGCGAAAATAAAAGAATCTCTTTTTTTTTATCAATGGTATCAAGAATTTTTTTTTTCGGTGTATAAAAAAAAAATTCTCTTAGCAAGTCACTGATTATCCCGGTTACTCTATATATATATATATATATATTTTTTTTTTATTTCGTTTTTTCATTTTTCATTTTTTTTTTTTTTTTTCTTTATTTTCCACGACTGTACGCTTATACAGTCGACCAGAACCGATGGGACAACTCCGCACTCAACACAATAGTCAGTTTTAATTTTTTTGATTTTCGCGGTCGAAACCCACTGTGCGATGCGACCGCGACTTTGCAGCTGCCTGTACCAGCTACTGTCACGCCGTTCGTTGACCGCTCACGCACTTTGCCGACACTTTCGTTGCGCCGCAGGTGTTCACTTATGCACAGCCTCGAACGCGAACCGCTAGTTTGATCGGTGAGTCTTCTTTCACCGTCAACTTCGTTGCGCCGCAAATGTTGCTAAGGCAATGCTTCTCGAACGCGAACAGTTATTCTTATCTGCACTTGCCTTACGCCGTCACTTTCGTTGTGCCGCGACGATTGCACAAAACCACGCCCGAAAACCATTCTCGTTGGCCACTTTTAAAGCAGGGTATCGTCGGGTATACCCGCACTTCACTTTACGCACCTTCCTTCCACACTTGTTGGTGATATTTCTGGGGCTTTACTACCAGATTATACCACACCTTTGCACTTTAGAGTCCCTGCTCGGGCGCCACTTGTAAAGGAGTAATTTAGCCGGGGTATAAACTCAGTCTGGCCAGGTACACTACACAAGAATATTTATATATTTTTGGTGGGACTCTAAAGGCCCAACCAAACGATGCTTGCTTGCTTCGCGTCTCGGAAGAGAACTGAACGAACAGCATTGAGCATGAAAGCCTATGACCATACGTTGCTTAAGTGCTTTGTCTCTTCTTTTTCTTTCTTTTTGCCAACCATTGTTGCCACATGTTCTTTTTTTATTCCATTAAAAAATAAATGGTAACATTTTATGTAATATTATGTTAAAAATAAAGATAACACAAGGTTTATAGAAATAGTATATTATATCAATATGTTTCTAAGCAATAAAATGAAGATCTAACAATTATTTTAAATATTTTCCATATAATAAAAAAACAGCGACAGCTCTAGAGCACAAAGCATCGAAGCATGTTTTCAATGATTGAACTCATGCTTAGGCGCTTAAGCATTCGTTAAAAAAACAAAACTCAACGAAACCGTGCGTAAGCATCGTTTGGGCAGATACACGACGTAGCATATGTTGAAACTTTGCCAACTTCGATGCTTTGCGCGAGCAAGCATCGTTTGGTTGGGCCTTAACGCGCGCGGTTTTACAAGTTGGAAGTAGAAACGCTGGCGTCGACACCAACGCGACAGCCGGCACACTCAGTAGCCAGAGTATAAGGCCACTCGACTTGACTCGCGTACGCGCGTGTACAAAAAACAAAGAAAAGAAATAGAGCTAAAGAAAACACACAGCAATTGTACTCCACTGGGTCACGGACTTACCGGCGACCAATTTATTCAGTTGTTATCAAAGATTATTAAACCTAAACCTAACAACATATATATACTTATATATATGAACTACCGCGAACTATCCCCTCTCACCTTATCTTTACTAAACTCTATATCTTTTCTACTAACTCGTTAACTACTTCTAAGCGCGTACACGTCCTCTCACTTTCATACGTCAATCACAACTCCCTCGCCCACTCTTCGGCTTCGGCCCCTGTTGCAGATTTTGTCGCTCCCCACACTTGCTCGTGACCGTGGTGGATTTGGTGATCGCAGCTGTCGCGCTGCATCTAGCGACTCTGCGTTTTGGGGCGGTTATATTTAAATTCTTAAGCGTCAATCAAAAGTGTGTAACTCCAATAAATCTAAATACTCTCGCTCCTTGCGTTTATTAAATATAAATACTGCGCACTCCTTGCGTCTAACAACTATACCTGCAGCTCGAACAACCCATGCGCTTCTTGCGACTAAAAATTATTAATATAATACAAAAATGTAAACTAAATCAACAATGCGCTCCTTTGCGACCTTAAACTATAAATATACTATGATAAATAAAACTAAATCAAATAACTAATCACTATAACTCTTTTTAAACTAAATCAACAATGCGCTCCTTTGCGACTTTAAACTATAAATATAATATGGTATAACTATTTGTGAAGGGGCCGACGCGGCCTACTTCACAACGTGTTTCTCTTATATCTATTAATTATCATATGTTTTTATTTATTTATTCATAGTCAGATAAGAGCAGCTGACATTTAAATGAATCAAATTTAATTTAAATTAAAAATAGCTAAAATAATTACATTAAGTAAAATATAGAATAATATATAAATCTGAATATATAATTAAAAGTTAACGCTAAGGCGCTGGGAAATTCAATAAAAAATTGAGTAGTCCAACATTTGTTGCTACCCAATCAGACCAGCGTTAGATTAGTAATTACTGGTTACGATTATATAAAGCAAAAAGGATCGATCTTTTTAGAACTTGAGTTGAGGCCTCTAAGGAGAGAAGAGAATAAAGTTTGTTATTGGCAGAACGTATAATGAACATTCATGAATTAAATAGTTGCTGAAGAAACGATCAAGGCTAAGGGGTAAAAAGTTACGTGAAGATCTAATTGGGAAATTGAATTTAATTCGACTCAAACGAACTGATGAGTCGATTTCACCATTAAGTAGGTTAGTAATAAATAATACTCCATTCATAGTTCTACGGTTTAACAGGGAGGGAAGATAAATCAGAAGGAGTCTACTAGAATACGGGGGTAAGTCAACTCCAAGAACCCAGCTAAAACTTCTAAGGGCAAATATAAGAAATTTCTTCTGCACAGATTCAATTCTATCCCGGTGAATCGAGCATTGTGGGGTCCACACACAAGATCCATACTCCAGGATGGGACGTACTAGGGATGTACAAAGCGTTTTAGTGGTGTAGGCATCATTAAACTCTTTCGACCACCGCTTGATGAAGCCATGGACCTTAATGGCTTTATTGACATAAACGAAATATGAGCGTCAAACTTTAATTTAGGATCCAAAATAATGCTAAAATCTCTAATTTCAAACACGCGGTCAAGTGGTGAAGCATCAAGCAAGTAGTGAGCAGTATGAGGGGTACTTCTACCAAAAGACATGACGTTACATTTTGAACAATTTAAATTTAGTAAGTTAGTACGGCACCAGGCTGACAATTCACCCAAGTCCGACTGTAGTAAATTAAATAGGGAAGCATCATTATAAGTGAAACATAGCTTCACATCATCAGCAAACATATATACTAAAGAGTTAGTAATAACTGCTGGAAGATCGTTAATACACAAATTAAATAGCAAGGTCCAAGTTAACTAGCCTCGGGTACACCAGAGGTAACAAAAATAGGTTTAGACACAGACGATTTAAAAACTACTTTTTGTGTTCGGCAACACAAGTACTCCCAAAGCCACAATACGAGTTTTGCTGTATCGGTATAAACAACGTCAGTTTGCATTTTATCCTGGAACCCTTTGATAACAAGCGAAATGAATTCAAGAAGGTTAGTGGTAGTAGATCTACGCCTAACAAAACCGTGTTGATAAGGCGATATAATTGAACTACACGAGTGCTGCAGTTGAGAATATATAATTTTTCAAAGACTTAAGGAATGGCGGACAACTTGAATATGCCCTTATAATTTTTAACGTTAGACTTAGAAGCATTTTTATGAAGTGGAATGATAAAAGATTCCTTCCATATAGCAGGGAACACTGTTGTGTCAACCGACAAGTTAAATAATTTATAAAATGGTTTACAAAGTGAATCCGCTCAGTAATTAAGAATACAACCTGGCACTCCATCAGGACCAGGCAGATAGCCTGGTTTGATAGAGTTAAGGTCACTTAGAAGCGTACACTCAGTTATAACTGGGATATACATATATGCAATTTGACGATTGAACTTGAAAAGGATAGGAATTACTGCAACTACCACACATCACGAGCATACTCACCGTGACCTCTGTCCCCGCTAGACCAACTTTTACCCTCAATAGCTTCTTTACCTCTAAGGTGGACCCATCGGCTAGGCGAATTTTCGCGCAGGCGTCCAGCATCTCGCCCTCGCTGGTCACCTTGCGGGAAAACTCCTCACTAATAAAACTCCTAGTCGCCCCTGTATCTACTGTCGCAGTCGCTACTTGGTCCCCGACTCTTACAGTAGCGACTATCCGCCCGTCTTCCACTCTTAAAGGGTATTCTAGGTTCGGGACTGGTTCACGTCGGCCCCCAACGGGCCCCGTCCCGGATGGTGCCGCATATCGTTTCCCGCCCTTGACTGCTGACAACAGTGGCTGGTATTGACCCCCTTGGCCCCACACTGCCGACAAAACTGTACTCGTGGATTGGGGCACTCCTTGGCAAAATGTCCCTCTTGCGAACAGTTATAGCATAGCCTCTTCCCGCCTAGAGCTCTCGACTGCTCTTGGCTGATCATCCCGTTTGAAATTACTCCCGTATATCCAAGCGGTGGCGTATTCCCCAAGTTACCGCTTGACCCTGGCTGTGGTTGCGTCCGGAAAGGATTAAAATGTTTGGCGGGGGCTACCTCACCGGCTAATCCGTCCGAATACGTACTACCCCCGGTCATACCTCGTGCTGCACGCTCGCGACTTTGTTGACTTACGTTCTCGTACTCGGCTGCCATCTGAGTTAGCTGCGCCAGAGAGGAGAAGTACCCTCTACGAATGTACAAACGGTACTCGGGTGCCAAATTCTCGTATACCCTATGCAATTCTTGTTCTGCCCTGTACCCCGCGTGGTACATCATACCCCGCAGCTCGAGCAAGTAGTCCTTGAACGGCTCGTTATCATGTTGCCGTCGTGCCCGGATACTGTCTTCTAACCTGTCGAAATACTGGGGCGGTAGAAAGAACTCCAAGAACTCGGCTTTAAATGTCGCCCAAGTCGCGTCCCTTAGCCTACTTATTGATAGCCACCGCGCGGCCTTGCCCGTTAGAGCCTATTGCCCTCGGCAACCGGTCTAAGCCTATGTCGTATGACAACGCCCTGTCCTCAATCGCCTCCAGGAAAACTAATGGGTCGGTGCACCCATTGAACAGGATACCCCACTTCCGGACTAGTTCGGGGACGACCATCCCGTTCCTAGGGGTACTATAGGTATCACTAGAATTAAGATGGGGGTTCGCCTGTCTCACCGGGGTATCTTCCCCGGATGCCAGAGGCGACCCTACTCGTATATCGGGGATACATGCTGTATTCTGTGGGGAAAATTCGTTATAAATCGTACTGTTGGAGGGCGGACGCAAATGTTCCGTGCCACCGGTCTGTATTGATGGGATTGCCGCATCTGATTCAGATTTCTGCCTGGGTCGTATTCCTCCAACAGAAGTGGCAGTCCGTGTAGGCGACACTGGGATCTTTGCGAACCGCAACTCCCATTCCGCTAACCGGGCCTATATATCGGTGGTATGACCACCTTGCCTTATGAAAGTACATACCAGCTTCCGGTAGTCAGTTACCGTGGCACACTTTTCCAATCCGAGCTCCCGGACGATATCCTCTAGATCCTCCTTGTGGCAGTGTCAGACCCATTGCACACCCACACCGGGGTTGCTGCTTTCTACGACCTCCACTCGGGTGGGTTCGATAGTCTTGGGTTTCTCCATTTAACCGAAAAAACGAACGCAAAAAAAACTGTCCCACTTCGCAAAAATTTGCACTCTTAATCTGGCACGGTTTATCGCGGTAACCGTTTTGTTAAGAAATTAAAAAAAAAATGTTCCCGAATTTTTGCCCAGTGTAAAAAAAAAACTTTTAACTTCTTACTGTCTGTCGCGGTTATTCCTTTTATTACAAAAAAAAATTTTGTCCACGGTATTACGAATTTTATATATGTTTTTTTTGCAGTTTAATAAAAAAAATGTTTCCCTATGTTAACTGGTCACTGTTTATGGCGGTTATTTTATTTTATTGCGAAAATAAAAGAATCTCTTTTTTTTTATCAATGGTATCAAGAATTTTTTTTTTTTCGGTGTATAAAAAAAAAATTCTCTTAGCAAGTCACTGATTATCCCGGTTACTCTATATATATATATATATATATTTTTTTTTTTTATTTCGTTTTTTCATTTTTCATTTTTTTTTTTTTTTTTTTCTTTATTTTCCACGACTGTACGCTTTACAGTCGACCAGAACCGATGGGACAACTCCGCACTCAACACAATAGTCAGTTTTAATTTTTTTTGATTTTCGCGGTCGAAACCCACTGTGCGATGCGACCGCGACTTTGCAGCTGCCTGTACCAGCTACTGTCACGCCGTTCGTTGACCGCTCACGCACTTTGCCGACACTTTCGTTGCGCCGCAGGTGTTCACTTATGCACAGCCTCGAACGCGAACCGCTAGTTTGATCGGTGAGTCTTCTTTCACCGTCAACTTCGTTGCGCCGCAAATGTTGCTAAGGCAATGCTTCTCGAACGCGAACAGTTATTCTTATCTGCACTTGCCTTACGCCGTCACTTTCGTTGTGCCGCGACGATTGCACAAAACCACGCCCGAAAACCATTCTCGTTGGCCACTTTTAAAGCAGGGTATCGTCGGGTATACCCGCACTTCACTTTACGCACCTTCCTTCCACACTTGTTGGTGATATTTCTGGGGCTTTACTACCAGATTATACCACACCTTTGCACTTTAGAGTCCCTGCTCGGGCGCCACTTGTAAAGGAGTAATTTAGCCGGGGTATAAACTCAGTCTGGCCAGGTACACTACACAAGAATATTTATATTTTTGGTGGGACTCTAAAGGCCCAACCAAACGATGCTTGCTTGCTTCGCGTCTCGGAAGAGAACTGAACGAACAGCATTGAGCATGAAAGCCTATGACCATACGTTGCTTAAGTGCTTTGTCTCTTCTTTTTCTTTCTTTTTGCCAACCATTGTTGCCACATGTTCTTTTTTTATTCCATTAAAAAATAAATGGTAACATTTTATGTAATATTATGTTAAAAATAAAGATAACACAAGGTTTATAGAAATAGTATATTATATCAATATTTTCTAAGCAATAAAATGAAGATCTAACAATTATTTTAAATATTTTCCATATAATAAAAAAACAGCGACAGCTCTAGAGCACAAAGCATCGAAGCATGTTTTCAATGATTGAACTCATGCTTAGGCGCTTAAGCATTCGTTAAAAAAACAAAACTCAACGAAACCGTGCGTAAGCATCGTTTGGGCAGATACACGACGTAGCATATGTTGAAACTTTGCCAACTTCGATGCTTTGCGCGAGCAAGCATCGTTTGGTTGGGCCTTAACACTCTTGGTGTTCCAAAACCAAATGTATTTTTCCTCTGCTCCAAATAAATTTTTTACTATCCATTTTTATACCCTTAACCCATAAAATGGGTAAATAAGGGTATAATGGTTTTGTGCAAAAGTATAAAGTATATATATTCTTGATCAGCATCAACAGCCGAGACGATATAGCCATGTCCGTCTGTCCGTCTGTCTGTCCGTCTGACCGTCTGTCCGTCTGTCCGTCTGTATGAACGCGTGGATCTCAGAGACTACAAGAGCTAGAGACTTCTGATTTTGTATTTAAGTTCTCCTATACCAGAGCAGAACAAGTTTGCTTCAAATTATCGATAACTATTCTGGTTTCCGATATACACATAATATCGATAACAATAAAATATCGAATTTGGAAAATCTAAAAATGAGGGTTGAAGTAATGGATAATGATAGAACTTTTCTGAAAATTTCGTCCAAATCGATTGAGAAACACCGGAGATATTGAACTTAATCGATGGAAGCTAAGCCAGTATACCAAAGTCTTATATAAAGTAAATATATTTATTGCAACTGGGTTCAGGGTATCTTCTAGTCGGGCTCTCCCGACTAGAGCCTTCTTACTTGTTTCTTTTTATTTTATAAAAAAAAACACAAAACAAAACCCGACTTCTTTCGCAAGTCTTCAATACTTTTGCAGTTGACTGCAAGTTGCGCAACTTACTTCCGCAAGCAACGAACACGAGTTTCCACATAAATTCTGCAAGTTTTTCTTGCAAGCAAAAACTTCTGGAAGTCGACTTCGAATACGTGTTTGCACGACAAAAACTTCTGGAAGTCACTTCTAGAAGCAGCTTCCGCAAGAAAACTTGCTAGTGGACACTCGGCTTTACAAATCCTAGTCCTCATATACTTACAAAATGTCTTAGAGTAGGTCTGCGGTGGCACATTATCGCCAGCAGATAGTCGAATCATTTTTTGTTTAGTTTATTTACTATTTTAAAACATTAGTATAGGTCTTTTGACAATCTTTGGTGACCTTATTTTTTGTTATGGTTTATTTATATTTTTAGCTCTTGCTGCAGTCGCATTAAGCAGGGTTAAAGTGTAGATAATATTCCTTGTTCTGGCAAATTTATTATTTCTGGGGGTGTTTTCTCACATTGTATCCTAGCTGTCGTATTACGCAGGTTCTTAAAAATCCACGTGTTCCTGCCTTCTAATTCTACCCAGTATGTTTTGGATCTTACAATAGATTTATAAATACAAGTTGATGGTCTGTTTGGTTTGAAAGGTGATGTTTCGCAGGCATTATTACTGGCACTGTTCCAAGGCCAATTTCTTTCATTCCCTTCCCTTTGTTTGTTTGCCATTTTTGGCATTTATTTAATGTGGATTCTTTCATTAGATGGTATGAATCCATTTCAAAGTTGTATACTTAGAACTCTGCGTTTAACTGTATCATTAACAAATGCCCATCTCGCTGTACTGGTACTGGTATAATTCTAAAGAGTTGAGATGGATGCCTGCTGAACAATGGTATTTTGGCATGTATGACAAGTTTATTTTCTATAAAAGTTCCTTTTGCCTTCAGCAGTGTGTAAATCTCCTTAATTTCAGTATTAGTTCTTTTTCCTGGTAGTACTAATTTTTCGGATAGGCTATCTTTTATTTTAAGATCTCGTCCCTTAATTGTCTGGTTTTAAAATGTTTGAATTCAAACGCCCATGATTATTGTCAATTAGTAATCCAATTACACTTGCTTGTATTTTGTCGCACTCATCAACTAAAGTACTAAAATCTTTGGTTAATATGAAGAAACTGATGGATTCCTTACAAACATAATAACTTTCCTTGAGAAGTTCGGTCATGTTCTCTATTCGATCATTCATTCTCCCAAAGTTTATATATATATCCTCTGTGGTCTTCTCTATTATATATGTTGTCGAGTCTATTACTGACGTTTGTTTTTCCTCTAATGCCTTTAAGTTGTACTGATTTTGGAGTAATCCTTTCATGTATACCTCCATCAATTCCCTATCGTCGGCATCCATTTTACCAAACAAAATTTGATATAACGAGCCCATAAAATTCATTGGGGATCGCCTTTTTCTTATTGGTTTTTTGGATGTGAATAGTTCGTTATTTTCTTCTAAATCTGAAATTTGTTTTTGTGTATTGTTTAAGATCAGATTGCACGGATCCTCGAACTCATGTAGCTTCTTACATACAATTCTCATTTTCTGCACTTGTTTGCTTCCCCTATGCAGCATATCAGTATATGGGTCCATGTCGTAAAAAATGACTAAGTCCCAAAAAGATGACACTATCTCTACCTCGCCCTTTGGATCCAGATACATCGAGGAAGAGCTATTTATATTCTTTATTGCCCATTTCCTTTCTACTTCTCTTAACGATGTTGTGCTTGATACTTGGCAGAAAAGCGTCATTAATCCAAGCTTTGAGACTTTGAGTCTATGAGAGCTTCTATTTTCATCCTTATTATGGTTTTCTTCATTCTCATTTTTATCGTAGCGGGCATACTTTGGTTATTGGTCTTATGGCGAAACCATCCTGTAACTTCACTTATACTACCCTAACTTTATTGTCGTTGCCCTTATGAACTTCTTTTACTTTACCCAACGGCCATCTTGCTGGATGACAGTTTTCTTCTTTCATAATAACTATATGTCCTTTTTGTTTATCCCGTGTTTCTCTTTTCCACTTACTTCTTTGTTGAAGAGTTAATAAATAGTTAATAAATAGTCTTCTTTCCATTTTGACCAAAACTCTTTTTTCATTCTCTGAATCAATTTCCATCTATCAAAATTGCCTAGTTCATGCTGTGTTTCTGATTCTATGCTATCCAAAGTTGGTCTACCACTTCGTTATCGTCAATGTCTTCTCCGTAGGTCGTGAATTTAATACTGCTTCTATTTGACACAATAATGTTGACATTTCTTCGTATGTTTAATTGTTGTCACCTATTACTCTTTTAAAGTGATATTTCACAGATTTAACCCCGGCCTCCCAAATGCCTCCGAAATGAGGAACTGCCGGCTGGATAAAATGCCATTGAATTTTTTCATTTTCGAGTATTGGGGCAATTACATTGTAATTTTGAATCGCTCTTACGAAATCTTGATCTAGCTTTCTTGACGCACCTACAAAATTTGTTCCATTGTCAGAGAATATGTGAGCACATTTGCCTCGTCTTGCTATAAATCTTCGTAATGCAGCCAAAAACGCATCTGATGTTAAATCGCTAACTACTTCTAAGTGAATTGCTTTTGTGACCATACATACGAATACTGCTATATAGCCTTTATATGTTTTCTGTCCGCGAGTTTTCGAGCATTTAATATTGTATTGTCCTGCATAGTCTACTCCTGTATGTAAAAACGGGAGAGATTCCGTTATTCTGTATTTTGGAAGATTTCCCATTATTTGCTCTACTGTTTGTTGCCTGTATCTAGTACATTTTACACATTCTTTTAAATATTTTTTTAAGGAGTTCCTTAACCCGAATATCCAGTATTTTCTTTGAAAATGATTTCTCATAAGGTTAACTCCTCCATGCAATGTTTCTTTATGTGCTTGTTTTATTAAAGAGAAGTCATGTGACTTTTGTCTAATATTATTGGATGTTTAACGTCAAAATCAGCTTTCGAATTTTGAAGTCTACCTCCTACTCTTAATATCCCATCTTTATCTAAAAATGGATGTAATCCTAATTTTTTATTTTTTGATTTAATTTCTATTTTTTGACGTAAGAAATTTATTTCTTAAGAAATATATCTGCTTGTTCTTGCCTAAGCAATGTTATTTATGCTTTATTAAGTTCTTTTACCGTTAAATAGGGGGAAACACCTCTTTTTTAATTTTGATTGCAATAAATCTTAATATATATGCTACTATTCTTTCTAATTATACTCGATACCGAAGGTAAAGAGTATATTGGTTTTGTGCAATGTCCGTCATGGTGTCTGTCCGTCTGTCCGTCTGTCCGTCCGTATGTGTGCAAGTTTTTTCCACACCCTTCAAGCTAGAGACTTGAAACTTTCCAATTCTCTTTATCTATGGGATAGTAAATTAAAGTGTCAAGATAGGGGTTCTACGATAACTGGGTGGCTAGCAAATCGATAAATTCGATAACTCAAAACCGATAAATCCTCATATTTCGCACATCCTTACAACTAGAACTACCAATTTGGTGGGCAGATAGCTACTAGCAACCCCCAAAAAACTGCATCAAAAATTTTGTAGCCACGCCCAACCATTCCGCCCCCAGCCCCCCGCAATTTAAGGTCAAAAAAGCTTATATCTCCCACAGTTTTTGAGCTATAGCTACCAAATTTGGTGCCAATATAGGTGATGATAACCCCCAAAAACGGCATCAAAAGTTTGAATGCCACGCCCACCAATACTGCCCTAGCCGCCCCCGTCCGCTCCAATGCTTCGTCAAAAACGGGAATGCGTGTATCTTCCAGAGTTGTGGAGCTACAGCCACCAAATTTGGCAGGAAGGTAGCTGGCAACGACCCCCAAAAAACTGAATCAAAGTTTTAGTATGAAGGTAGCAATTGACAGTCCACATGGATCTGCAGCAAAAATTTCGATGCCACGCCCACCCATACCGCCCCCAGCCCCCTTTCCCCACTTTATACAAACTTCGAGCTAGAGTCACCAAATTTGGAAGGAAGGTAGCAATTGACATTCCACAAGGAACTGCAGCAAAACTTTGGATGCCACGCCCACCCATTTCGCCCCCAGCCCCCTTTCCACACTTTTTAAAATTTTCGAGCTAGAGTCACCAAATTTGGAATGAAGATAGCAATTGACATTCCACACAGATCTGCATCAAAACTTTGGATGCCACGCCCACCCTTACCGCTCCCAGCCCCCCTTTCCCCACTCTTCACAAACTTCATCTGGAGTCACAAAATTTGGTATGAAGATAGCAATTGACATTTCGCAAAGATTTGCAGTAAAAATTTAGATGCCACACCCACCCATACCGCCCCCAGCCTCCCTTTCAACAGCTCTTACTAACTTTCAGCTAGAGTCACCAAATTTGGTAGGAAGATAGTTGGTGGCATCCCCATCTGCATCGGAGAATCTTTAAGGCAGCGTACACCCCTGCCAGATCCGTACCCCTTTGCAATCAGGCCTCTTTTTACATGTTTTAATACTGGTATCGAGTATGCCGCAGTCGGTTGCGTTCGACTGCAACGTTTCCACTTGTTTTTGTATGCCAGAGTACTTTTGAATTATATTTTTAATAATGGCACTGCCAAGGTTAAATACTATTGTATTGACTATTAATTATCTTCGGCTATTTGATCTTTGGGCCAATTGTCCTTAGTTTTTGTTAGCCATTCGGGTCCTTTCCACCAAATTGGCAATCCTTTAATTTACTTGGACAAATTCCTCTTGAAGCTACATCAGCTGGATTATCTTCTGATCTTACATGATTCCAATTTAAATTGATATTTTTGATTTCTTCAGTTCTTTTTCGAATGAACTTGTTCTTATTTGTACTGCATTTTATCCAAGCTAACGAAATTGTAGAGTCACTCCACGCATATAAGGAGATTGTGTTTGTAATTGACTCATGAACCTTTTTCATTTATTTTGCTAACAGATGTGCTGCACATAACTCTAACTTTGGTATTGTTTTTCTATTTTTTTTTTGGTTTACCTTACTTTTGCTAGCTACTATTGTGAGTAAATTACCTAATCTTACATATAACACAGCTCCATATGCTTTTTCGGATGCATCTGCGAGTCCGTGTAGTTGTATTTCACGCTTCATGCTAGTTTGTAACCATCTTCTAACAATGACAAGTTATGTTTGTACTGTTCCCATTCACTTGCATCTTCCATGCTTAGTTTGTCATCCCAATCTTTTTCTATTAACCAAAATTTTTGCATATATAATTTATCCACCGGTGATAGCCAACCCAATGGATCATAGATTTTAGCAAGAGTTGACAATACTTGTCTTTTTCTTATGCTTTCTGAGTTCTCACTATTGACTTTTAATTTAAATTCGTCTTTTAGAGGTTCCCATTGAAGTCCCAATGTTTTAACCGACTCATTTTCCTCAATGGCTATTACTTTATTTTCTCAAGAATTTTCTACATGCTGTATTATTTCTGGCTTATTTGTAACCCATTTTCTCAAATTAAATCCTGCCTCTGCTAACTCCAAAGAAATTTCTATTATTTTTATTTGGCAGTCTTGTATGGAGTCTGCTACTGACATGAGATCGTCGATATAAAAATCATTCCTAATTGATTCCCCAATAATTTTATTTTGAAAATTATATGCTTTGACTTTATATTTGGAAATGCTAGATTCTGATGAAGACACCCCAGTGATCTTTGTGATCGCTTTTAATCTTGGTAATTTTAGTATCTGGACTGCCTCCTGAAATATGATTGTAGTTTGCGACCCACTATCAATTAATGCTCTCAACTTTTCATATCCCCCACTTGCTGTTTTCACCTTGACAATTGCTGTCGCTAACAGCGCCTGCCTTTCCACAACACATGTATTCACTCTTTTTTTTTCTATCAAAAATGTATAGCATTGTAATGCATAATGCCCTGCAAACTTGCAAATCCTTATTGACTTTCGGTTTTTTTTCCTCGTCCTTCAATGAGCTCAGAGCACTTAATCTTTGCTCTAAATACTCCATTACGTCGGACAATTTTTGAACTTATTTTGTTCTTTTACATGATTTTCATAACTTTGCAAAGTTTCTTTATTAAACTTGCGAATAATCATGTATGCAAAAATTACATCAACTTCTTCCGGTAAGCCCTTTTTCAACTTTATTGAATGAATTGATTCATTAATTGAATCAATAAATGCTTTTATTTGCTTGGCTGAATCATTGTTCAGTACTGGCAACTCTATAAGCCTATTTAACTGTTCGGAAAATATTTTCCGTTTGTTTTTATAACGCTTGGTTAAAAATTCCCAAGTCGCATTGAAATTTTCCTCTTGTTGCTAAGTATGGAGCTGACGTGGTACCGTATGTAACCGTCGTGAGCTTGAAGCTTTTAATTTTCTGATTTGTAGTTTCCCTCCACAAAAAAATGAAAGTATTGTTGATCCTTAACGTCAACATTTATCTGTCGATACATTTTTTCTATATCGGCAGAGACTGCATATTGCCACTTGCGCCATTTTAATATGACGTTAAAAATATCTTTTTGGACTCTTGGTCCCACTCACATTATATCATTTAAACTTTTATTGTTTGTGGTTTTTGCGGAGACTTGAGTCTCTTAACACTGCCTGATGAGGTAAATAATATTTTGCATTTTCGTTGGATTCGACCATGTGTCCTAAGTCCTTATATTCTTTTAAGAAATTAATTTAATTTTCGTTAAGCTTTATATTCGTTTTGATTATACTCGATACTGAAGGTAAAGAGTATATTGGTTTTGTGCAATGTCCGTCATGGTGTCTGTCCGTCTGTCCGTCCGTATGTGTGCAAGTTTTTTCCACACCCTTCAAGCTAGAGACTTGAAACTTTCCAATTCTCTTTATCTATGGGATAGTAAATTAAAGTGTCAAGATGGGGGTTCTACGATAACTGAGGGGCTGGCAAATCGATAAATTCGATAACTCAAAACCGATAAATCCACATATTTCGCACATCCTTACAGCTAGAACTACCAAATTTGGTAAGAAGATAGCTACTAGCAACCCCCAAAAAACTGCATCAAAAATTTTGGAGCCACGCCCCCCAATTCCGCCCCCAGCCCCCCGAATTTTAAAGTCAAAAAGCATATATCTCCCTCAGTTTTTGAGCTATAGCCACCAAATTTGGTGCCAAGATAGGTGATGATGACCATTTAAAAACTGCATCAAAAGTTTGGATGCCACGCCCACCGACACTGCCCTAGCCGCCCCCATCCACCCCAACGCTTCGTCAAAAACGGGAATGCGTGTATCTTCCAGAGTTGTGGAGCTAGAGCCACCAAATTTGGTAGGAAGATAGCTGGCAACAACCCCAAAGAATTGCATCAAAGTTTTGGAGCCACGCCCAAAAGTAAATTAAAGTGTCAAGATGGGGGTTCTACGATAACTGGGGGGCTGGCAAATCGATAAATTCGATAACTCAAAACCGATAAATCCACATATTTCGCACATCCTTACAGCTAGAAGTACCAAATTTGGTAAGAAGATAGCTACTAGCAACCCCCAAGAAACTGCATCAATAATTTTGGAGCCACGCCCCCCCATTCCGCCCCCAGCCCCCCCTTATTTTAAAGTCAAAAAAGCATATATCTCCCTCAGTTTTTGAGCTATAGCCACCAAATTTGGTGCCAAGATAGGTGATGATGACCCTCCAAAAACTGCATCAAAAGTTTGGATGCCACGCCCACCGACACTGCCCTAGCTACCCCCATCCACCCCAACGCTTCGTCAAAAACGGGAATGCGTGTATCTTCCAGAGTTGTGGAGCTAGAGCTTCCAAATTTGGTGGGAAGATAGCTAGTAGCGATCCCCAAAAAACTGCATCAAAGTTTTGGAGCCGCGCCCACCCATTCCGCCCCCCTTTCCCCACCATTTACAAACTTTCAGCTAGAGTCACCAAATTTGGTATGAAGATAGCAATTGACATTCCACAAAGATCTGCATCAAAATTTGGATGCCATGCCTACCCATAACGCCCCCAGCCCCCCCCCCCCCCTTTCTCCTTTTTTACAAACTTCGAATCAGAGTCACCAAATTTGGTATGAAGATAGCAATTGACATTCCTCATAGATCTGCAGCAAAAACTTGGATGCCACACCCACCCATATCGCCCCAAGCCCCCCATTCCCCACTTTTTGTAAAATTCGAGCTAGAGTCACCAAATTACGTATGAAGATAGCGATTGACATTCCACAAAGATCTGCAGTAAAAATTTGGATGCCACGCCCACCCATACCGCCCCCAGCCCCCCTTTCCCCTCTTTTACAAACTTCGAGCTAGAGTCATTAAATTTGGTATGAAGATAGTTTGTGGCATCCCCATCTGCATCAGAAAATCTTTAAGGCAGCGTACACCCCTGCACCATCCGTACCCCTTTGCAATCAGGCCTGTTTTTACCGGTTTTAATAGTGGTATCGAGTATACAGCAGTCGGTTGCGTCTGACTGCAACGTTTCCACTTGTTTTTTTCTATGTTTATGAACCTTGCCTGCGCTTGTGGTCTTGATTCTCCTAACTCTTTTTCTTTTTAAACGGAATTGTTACTGTGTACCATCTAATTCTCTTTTCTTTGTTCTTGTGAAGTTTTTTTTTCGCAGATTTCTGTTTTTGAATCTTCTTCATCATCCTCTTCTACCTCCCAAATCCTTTCCAAATCTCCAGACTCAATTTTTGACGCGACTATATTTCCTTTTCCCTTGGATATGGTGCAACCTGACACTATCCACCCAAATTCAGTATTTTCACCGAGAAGTCCGTCGATTTTCACTACCCCATATATTAAAATGTGAGTATACAGGTCAGTTCCTATAACTATATCTATTCGGCCTGGTTTGTTAAATTGTGGATCAGCTAATACAAATCTTTTCCATTTATTGGTATTAATAATTATTGATTTTACTGGGAACGCTTTCATCAATTTTGGCAACACTATTGCATTGACTGAAAGCGGCTCCATATTGGGGTCTAAAGTATCTACACACACTTTGACTTTATGTTTGGAAATGCTAGATTCTGATGAAGACACCCCAGTGATCATAATGAATCAATTCATTAATTGAATCAATAAATGCTTTTTTATGCTTGGCTGAATCATTGTTCAGTACTGGCAACTCTATAAGCCTATTTAACTGTTCGGAAAATATTTTCCGTTTGTTTTTATAACGCTTGGTTAACAATTCCCAAGTCGCATTGAAATTTTCCGCGGAGCCTAATAGCAAATGCGACACCACGCATCTTGCTTCTCCTTTTATTATTTTATTATTTTATTATTTTTAGATAGTTAAATTTAAGAGATGGACTCAAATCTTCCCTAGACTGAACCAGCTCATTAAATAATTCTGAAAGCAGATCCCATTCTTTTGAATCCCCATTGAAGACGGGTAACTGCATTTATGGAAGCAATGGCAACTCCTCTACTTTGATTTTGCAACCTTCAACTTTTGGTTGGCAATTATTTGCAATCTTTTCTGCTAATTCTTGTACTACATTCTCTACGTCAAACCCTAGAATTTTAATCTCAGTATCGAAAGTTATAGTACTTTCAAATTTTTCTTTAAAGAATAGTATATCTTTTTCTATTCCTTGCCAAAGGAATATTATCTTCTTTTTTCTCAGACTGAACATTTTTGTGTTATTTTCTTTCAAATCTTCCTGAGTCTCGTTCTGGTATTTTTTTAATACATCTACCTGCCTGTCGACCTCGTTTGCCCTCGTATTTACTTTAGGTATTGTAGCTTGTACGTTACCTGCTATATTTTGACACACTTTTGGGCTAGCGGTTGTAAGTTTTTCTTTAATTTTTTCTAAAACTTGCAATATCACATCATATTGCTTGGAATTGAAATAATCATGATCGACAACTCCAATTTTGCACAATATGTTGTGATTTGCCTGAAAACTCGTTAGAAGTTTTTCTACTTCTTCCCTGTAAACTTCTTGACTTCCTTCTTGCTGTCTAACTCTTTTAACTATTTCTAACTGCTTCGTCAATAGTTCTATCGTTCTGTCGGAAACAATTTTTTTTTTTTTAAGGAAATTTTGAAAATATGAATTTTTTTTCACACGCTTATATTAGCTTCACTTGTATGTATGTTTGTATGTATGTAACTCTCCTTTGGACTAAAAGCAAGTGTCTTATTACTGTCAGGGTATCCACTACCTCAAGTTCGTTCGTTGGCCGAGCGGTCTAAGGCGCGGGTCCTCGCTCCCGGACTCACCGATCGTGGGTTCTACTCCCGTCCACGGCCGAAAAAAAAATTGTTTTTTTAAATCTGCACCATGTTCATGTTCACTAGAGCTTACAAATTTAATTTTTTTCAATAATTCATAGAACTAGAAATTAAAAAATAAATATAGTTCAAAAAAACTAAAAAACACGCTTTTATAATACATCGAACTAAAAGCGAAAAATAAATATAGTTAAAAAAACTAAAAAACACGCTTTTAAAGCATATCAAACTAAAAAGTTAAAAATAATTTTTCAAATAAGCTTAAAACAATAATAAATGATAAATAGTATTATTGTAAAAAAAGCGTGGGGCGCTTTGTCCATATTTTTTTTACAATAATGCTGGTATTTATCATTTATTATTGTTTTAAGCTTATTTTAAAAATTATTTTAAACTTTTTAGCTTTGTCCATATTTCTCGTACATCGAGCGCCCAACGCTTTTTTTACAATAATGCTGGTATTTATCATTTATTATTGTTTTAAACTTACTTGAAAAATTATTTTTAACTTTTTAGTTTGTTTTTTTTGTTTTTTTTAACTATGTTTATTTTAATTTTTAGTGCACCTAACTAAAATAATTTTACTTTAATATTTTAAGTAGACTGGGTTTTAAAAAAAAATATATATGTATAATTTTCTTTTTTAAGCGGAATGTATGTCTTTAATATTTTTAAGTTGACTGGGTATTTATTGAAATATATAATTTTGTTTTTTAAGTGGACTGTATGTTTTTTGATATTTATTTATTTATTTATTTATAGTCAGCTAAGAGCAGCTGACATTAAAATGAATCAAAATTTAATTTAAATTAAAAATAGTTAAAACAATTAAATTAAGTAAAATATAGAATAATATATAAATCTGAAAATTTATTTAAAAGTTAACGTTGAAGCTCTGGGAAATTCAATAAAAAAATTGAGTAGTCCAACATTTGTTGCAAGGATTGGGCAAAACGCAGACAAACCCAATCAGACCAGCGTTAGATAAGTAATTACTGGTTACGATTATATAAAGCAAAAAGGATCGATCTTTTAAGTACTGGAGTTGAGACCGAGCATATAACACGAAATGGTTCATGAATTAAATAGTTGCTGAAGCAACGATCAAGGCTAAGCGAGCAAAAGTTACGTGAAGATCGAATTGGGACATTAAAGTTAATTCGACTCAATAGAACTGATGAGTCGATTTCACCATTAAGTAGGTTAGTAACAAATAATACTCCATGCATGATTCTACGGTTTAACAGGGATGGAAGATTTATCAAAAGGAGTCTACTTGAATACGGGGGTAAGTCAACTCCAGCAACCCATTTAAAACTTCTACGAGCAAATAGAAGAAATTTCTTCTGCACAGATTCAATTCTGTCCTGGTGAGTCGAGTATTGTGGGGACCACACACAAGATCCATACTCCAGAATGGGACGTACTAGGGATGTACAAAGCGTTTTAGTGGTGTAGGCATCATTAAACTCTTTCGACCACCGCTTGATGAAGCCAAGGACATTAATGGCCTTATTGACCATATACGAAATATGAGCGTCAAACTTTAATTTAGGATCAAGAATAATACCTAAATCTTTAATTTAAAACACGCGGTCAAGTGGTGAAGCATCAAGCAAGAAGTGAGCAGTATGAGGGGTAATTCTACAAAAAGACATGACTTTACATTTTGAACAATTTAAATTTAGTAAGTTAGTACGGCACCAGGCTGACAAAGCACCCAAATCCGACTGTAGTAAATTACACAGGGAAGCGT